>OX578153.1:51957019-52462019 GCA_951213105.1 Amaurobius ferox
AATAAACCCAGAAATATCCCCAAATTAAGGTTCTTAAAAAGTATAATTAAAAATAATATTGTGCTGATCAGATTGCTTTTAAACGTCATGATTGGTTGAAATTGACAGAGTTATACTCCAGGTAAAAATATGCAAATACATAAAAATCCGCCATCTAGTCGTCAGTCACTATACGCAGATCATTTGCCTTTGTTTTCATCTGTTCGCGAATGGAGTCGCCATCATTGCCGGCAGTACAAAACAGCCGTGTGGCCGTACAAAACCCATTAAAAATCTCACTTAAATTTTAATTTATACTTGAATTTTATTAAGACATTTTGTAAATTAAAATAAATAAATTTGTTTAAAATGTTATATTTAAAAACTTGTTGAGTTCACGGGTTATAATTTTATTTTACAATAAGGATGCGGCCGTCAGTGCATCTCTAAAGGAGGACAGACATATAATATATGCAGCATAAATAACATTTAAAAGTATTTACAAAATATCAAAGTAGTGGTCAATTGCTCTAAATTAACATTGACGAAATTTTAAGTGACCCTACCTACATAGCGGATTTTCATGCCGCTGATTACCAAAGTTTACACGTTCTCTCATAACTAGTCTGCGGTTATACATTTCCGCCTACTTCAATTGGATGCAACCTTATTCAGTGCAGCCTTCTGGATTTAAAAAATAAAAGAGTAATGTTCCAGAATTAATTGAAATCTTGAATCATTTCTTATATATAGTGTACTTTTAGAATATTACCGGTATATATGTATAGTACGAAAAAAAAATGATTTAGCAGCACATTTCTCTATATATGAAAATGTAATGCAAAGTTCGCTCAAAAGTATTCATTAAATGCTTGTTTCATACGTCATATTTAAAGACGAAACGAATAAGACCAATCCATTAATCTAGGTTAAACCGCTTTCGAGATATTCAGGATTTTGGGAATTTTGAGGAGATGGCTATCCTTTGACATGAATGACGTTGCCTAGTAAAAAAATCTGATATGGGCAGCATATGATTTTCCCTATATAATGCAGTGAATTTACTTCTTCCACAATGAAAACATCATGTATAATATCTACGGGATAATGTTTTTAACATTGAATTGTACATTTGGCGCTTTCCCCCGTGACAACTTCTAAAACTGTTCCGAAGTAACTAATTGACTTATATTTCACACAACTCTAAACTGGCAATAATCATTATTGATAGCATCCGCAATAAGTAATATAGTCCATATATTAAAATATTTTAGTAATTAATTAATCAATGTAGCGTCATTTCCGTTAATTTAGTATTTATATTGCAATTTTAAATATATTTCGTCAATCTGGGACGACATATCGCTAAGGTAGTGCTATTTCACTAAATGAGTTGCCGAATTTTCCAAATTGATCGCCAAGCATTACATACAGACATAGAAAAGAGCTTTTCTTATATAAACGACTATTGGCAAACAGTTAATTATAAAAATGCAAAATTACTACACAAGTGTATCTTCTTCTCTCGTGAATGAGACAAAATGGATTCACCAGAATGATGTCAACATATTTAACGTCGCATAATATTGCGTGAAAGTGAACATACTTCATAATAGTTAATACTCTTGTGATACTATAGTTAATACTGTAGTTAATACTATTGTTATATATATATATATATATATTATAGTAAATACAAAAACAGGTTTGAAAGGGGAGGGGAAGGAAGGTAGGAAAAAGAAGGGAGAGTGTTTACAAGAACGACAGTAAAAAGGCCGAGGGGATTGTGACCCTCTGTTCCCGGTTAAAGCGCTTTTATTCCCAGAAAACACTCCCGGTGCCTCTATCTTCCCGAAGCATCCCTTCGTCCGATGAAGCCAATGAAACATCCGAAGTAAAAAGACCATGAAGCACAAAATGGCTCAAGGTATGAAAATAAACCAAACCTGACCCTACAGCAAAAAGCTCGAAGACTACGAGAAACGCCATGTAAAGATACTGCACCGATATACAATCATCATGTAATACCGTTTTTTTTTCCCTCTTAAAGACCAAACGTACATACTGAGCGGATAATGGCATTTTGCTGCTTCTTGGAGTAATTTATTAATACAGTGTTGCCGTTCTTCTTTTTCTGTATTAAGACGTCTATAGCGATTTAAATGATTAATTATTACATTTCTGAATATACCACTACTTAAATTGGATTTCCAGTCTATTATAAAATTAATATCGAAATCAAAATTGTCCCTTTTTTCATAAAGTTTAAAACATATTTTGTCATTTTCATTATAGTAAATACTTATATCCAGGAAATTAACAGTTCCTTTAATTGCATACTAGCCGCCTTTGGCGACCAGCCTGTTCGCTACCCCTAAAAATTCTGACCGTGGCAAATTCTGATCGTTGCAAACTCGCTGGCGCGAACTACCAGAAAGGTGTAAGGTAACTGTTTGGACGGCCAGGAAGTGCCACCCAATTCAGACCGGAACTCAGTGGGGAAGGCATCCACAGGAACCGTACCCTCCTTCCCCTACCACTAACCTCTCCGAATTACTTACGGTCCCACATGTTTAACGTGATCGTACTCCGCGTGAACACGGCGGCAGTTTCGGCAGTGGCGGGAATCGAACCCGGGCCTACCGAGTGCAATTCTCGCGCGCTAACTTCCCGCGCGTTAATTTAAATTTTATAATTAAGCTCTTAATTCCATCTTCCTCGTTCCATCGTTCCATCATTTAAAATATCCATAAAATTAAAATATCCATTTAAAATATCTATAAATTAAAATATCCATTTAAAATATCCATAAATTAAAATATCCATTTAAAAAATCCATATCGTTCTATCAATCATCCATATCGTTCCACTAATCCATAAATATAATAATTTCAAATACATCACCACAATTCAAACCACCATAATTCAATCATTTAAATTATTTAAAATATCCATAAATTAAAATATCCATAAATTAAAATATCCATAAATTAAAATATCATATAAATATAATAATTTCACCCTATGTATCCAATACATACATTAAGCTCTTATTTCATTTAAAACCGAAAGCACGGTCTCCATGGAGACGGGTAAAAAACAACTGCCGAGGGGGAAATGCCCTTGAAGGACTTAGCGGATCGCCGAGAAATATAAAATCATGACGTCCTTAAAATTTTGATCCTGCGGGCAATTTTCATTATTTCTTGACCAGATTGGACTTGTAAGAATGCCAGATCTTTGACCTTTCTAAAAATGTGTCGAAATTATTAGTCGAAATTATGAGTAGTTTTTACGATGGGAGGAGTTAAAAACGAAAGTTGGTTTTTTTGAGCCGAAAATGACTTTTGTTTTAAAATCTTTAAAAAATATTAGAAATCGAAATTGAGATTTGAAATTGATATATTTTTACTCGCAATTGTCTGCTCTTTCTTTGGTGTGATTTGTTTTTTTCTACGACGTCTAGATCGTAGAGAAAAAAAGGGCAAAAAGGGCAAAAAACGGTCGAAATCGCATAAAACATTAAATAACTAAAAAAATTATTAAAATTTTAAAAATCGGTTTTCACGTGTCCCCTTCCCACCCACCCGGGTCTCCGATTGCCAGATTTCGTAGCTCTCCGATGCGCGGTCGCTGAACGTATAGTGTATAAGACAGACAGACACACAGACATTGCCTTTTATTATATAGAAGATTGCGTTTCTGTAAGTTCCAGGCATTTAGGGTAAAACCCAAAATCAATATGGTCATATTGATTTTGGGTTTTACCCTAAATGCCTGGAACTTACAAAACTCAATATACAAATAAAGGAACTGTTAATTTCCTGGATATAAGTATTTACTATAATGAAAATGACAAAATATGTTTTAAACTTTATGACAAACGGGACAACTTTGATTTCGATATTAATTTTATAATAGACTGGAAATCCAATTTAAGTAGTGGTATATTCAGAAATGTAATAATTAATCATTTAAATCGATATAGACGTCTTAATATACAAAAAGAAGAACGGCAACACTGTATTAATAAATTACTCCAAGAAGCAGCAAAATGCCATTATCCGCTTCGATATCTAAGGCACTATGTACGCTTGGACTTTAAGAGGGAAAAAAACGGTATAACATGATGAGTGTATATCGGTGCAGTATCTTTACATGGCGTTTCTTGTGGGCTTCGAGCTTTTTGCTGTAGGGTCAGGTTTGGCTTATTTTCATATCTTGAGTCATTTTGTGCTTCATGATCTTTTTATTTTGGGATGTTTCATTGGTTTCATCAGACGTAGGGATGCTTCGGGAAGACAGAGGCACCGGGAGTGTTTCCTGGGAATAAAAGCGCTTTAACCGGGAAAGGGGGGTCACAATCCCCCTGGCCTTTTTACTGTCGTTCCTGTAAACATTCTCCCTTCTTTTCCCCCTTCCTTTTTGCCCCTCTTTTAAATCTGTTTTTGTATTTACTATAATATATCTACTTAAAATGAAAGAATGAAAGTGCGGCATTGCGCCTTAACATTTAGCGCTGTTATGATAATGTGTTTTATGTATAATATTTTTCAGATATTTTTCTTATATATATATATATATATATATATATATATATATATATATATATATATATATATATATATATATATATATATATATATATATATATATATATAATATCATCGTCACAGACTCACTGACACACACACACATACACACACACACACACACACACACACATAGACATCACCTCAAAAACTTTCGATTATTCGAACTCAGGGATGCTTGAAACGTCCTCTTCCGTCGAAAACTCAAATTCGAATTTTAGACCCCAACGCTAGACTTTCGCTAAGCATTATTTTATGTATATTTTGAAAGTAATAAGACGTATTAGAACTGAAAACATGATATAATATCAAGTATCTATATAGATTTGAGCAATTAAACTCATTTTAACGGATTATGAATTTGAATCTGTAGAAAAAGTCATCTGCAGCCCATTTCAAATTTTTACTTACTGTACATACATAGTACAGTGTTTATACATTATGCTATGGAAAGTAAGCACTAAGGATATGTAATACTAAGTAATACGAAGGATAAGGAAGGTATTTTGATGGGGTAGGCAATTGAAATGAGAGTTTTCGATGCAAGAGTAAACCTGAACTCGAGACGCACGTTTTTGAAGTAATGGCTGGGTGTGTATATGTTTGTATGTGTGTGAGTGATGCGTGGGTTTTCACCACACGTCTGGCCAGGACGCAAATTATTATTGTTAATCTCCATTTCTCACAAGACACGATATTGGCCGTATCGAAAAACTTACCTACAAATCAATTGTGTTAAAATAATTGGATAATGAGGACACCGAAATAATTAGAAAACAATAACAATTTATTTACAAGATCAAAATTTAAAAATTCCAATTAACATATATGAACGCAATACTAATTGACATATCTAGCTTAGGCTTCCTCATCTTATACCCAGCATATTAATTCTTCTTCAGCAGCTGTGAGTCAGTGGCAAACCAGAGGTTTGTTCTTCACAGGACTTACCGCCAAGGCACCCCTTTGTGGATCCAAACCTCTCCAATGGCAAATGTTCGGGACGTGTGCAGATTTCTGTCCCAGATGGTCAGCCGGGAACTTTATACATATTATCTGAAAATTCAGGGACCATCGTTCTATGTAGCAAACTTATACAAAAATTCCATGATGTTACATTCCATGGGGAAAAACAATGTAACAGTGTGTATGCATGTTGGCGTTTGCTTACATGAGTCCGTGGATGCGATATCGCAATCCAATGGAATGTAATTGTGTATGACTATTACAACCAGTGAATTCTAGAACCTTGCTGATTTTAAGAGTAATCGAATTTTTGGAACAATTCCCAATTTTCGAATGAATTTTTAAGGAACAAAATGCATTAAAAAATCAGTATCTTTAACGATGATAAATAAATTATCCCTTCAGACGTTATTTTTCATTAGAGAACGAATGACATCATCTATAGAATGATAGCATAAACCGTTCTCAAGATATTGCACGTTTTTTAAACAGTCTCTTTTTACGAAAATTATATAAAAGAATATTAGTAAGTATTATGAAAAGTGTTAACTTTCTATATGCTGTATTATAAGATAAATCTGTCATTACCATTCTCGTAGATCCAGTTCCATCATCAGAGAAGTTACTTTTTGTAATAGTTTTGTACTTTAATGACCATCAATTCTTTAATAGTCAATTATTTCACTGGATAAATATTAAATGTTAATCGCATTTTTATGGAGATTTTACACTTGGATGTTTATGTTTAGACTCATAAGATATCACTGTGCGGTGAATCTCGCACACCATTATTTCATCCGGGAAAAATGGCGTCACTACATTATGTAGGGAAAGTTTTATGCTGCCCACATGAGTTTTTGCGGAGAGAGTTCAGGTGGTCTTAAATCGTGCTTTTACAACAAAATCTAGAATTTGGTTCCTTTTTCCGTTTGAAAACAGTCATGTTTTCATACAGTAGTATGAAGAAAGTAAAAAGAAAATATCCAGTTTCGAGTATCTAACAGAAAAAAACACAAGAAACTTTTAATTTTTACTTTCCTTACATAACTGGTTGTAGGTTACAATTGGGGTTATTAGTTACTAGTAGTATACCCTTTCTTCGTACGGGAAATATAATATAAAGAAACTTAACATTCACAATTATGTGTTTCCTATAGTATTCTATATGAATTAGTTATTCAAAATATTCTATTAAAATATTTAATTTAATTCTTCTAAAATATATATAAGAATCTCTGGGCTCGATATACAAAATTATCTTCATAGGCAGATCTGAAGAATAAGGCATCCTGGCCCAATTTGTAAACAAATTTAGTAAAAAATATTTTTTAATTCTCACAAAACGATAGATATTATCTAGAAAATCGTACTTAATTATGCAAAATATTGAATTTTTATCGATTCGGTGTCATTTTGATAAATTTAGCGTCCTTATATCAGTTTGGCGACAGTTTCGTCAAATTAGCAACATTTTAAAAAATCGCTAAATTTATCGCCATGTGGGGACTGTAGAACTGACAGTCCCACTTGGCGACAAATTGACAAAAAATCATCACAATACAATCCCCTAACAGAACACAATTAATTTCATTTATTTAGTCCAATTTTATCAATTTTAAGATATTTTTATGGATTTACAAACATTTTTATGCATTTGGCGACATTTTAAAAATTCGCTAAATGTGTTACTAAAAGTAGGACGGTTGGACTGACAGACAAATGTTACCAAAATGTCATTTCGGTACTCTCTTCTAACAAAACAAATTCGATTTCGTTGATTTCGTTTCTATCAATTTAGTGACATTTCCGCCAATTTGGCAAAGTTTAAGAAAAGCTGCCCTGATAGCGATGTCACGCCAAATTCGTAGATCTGAATTTGCAGATCTGAAGAATAAAACATCCTGATCCCGTTTGTATATACTAAATGAAAACACTAAAATTGTATTAGAAGATATACCCTTTCTACTCTTATTCTGTTTCAACAATCGGCTAAATGAGTTTGTTGGCTAAACACAATATATCAGTTTATTAGCTAAACACAATATATATATAAGTTTGAAAACTCTTTGCCAAAATAAATGAAAATGATGTACGCAATTCGCAATTAATATAATTAAAAGAAAAATCAAACCGTCCATTTATAAGATATATTTTTATATCCATTAATTTATTATTCAAATCGAAAAATAATAATGAAAATTAACAAACACATTTGATTTAATTGCGTTGCTGAGCAACATGATATAAGAAATAATCTTCCTCATAAAATGCTAATAATTAAACAACCATTTAAATTTTTTAATACTTTTGATTGTTAAGCATGTTGAGAGCCTGTGGAAAATAAACCTTGGTGATAGAGTTTCCATTTAAATTCATGTTTCAAACTTGCGATTTTCAAAAGTGAATGATTAGCGCAACTCCCACCAAACTCAAAGATAGAGTTTTAATTCACTTTCACGTTTTAAACCAACAATTTCCAACTTTTTTCGTTTGGAGGAAACAGAGAGTTAGAGAATAGAACTCCTAGGAAAAAGTTTCGTTTTCCATTATTATCTCGACAACCTCTAGTCTTAAGGGCGCTGTAGCCCAGTGGTTAGCGCGCGGGAATTGCACTCGGTAAGCCCGGATTCGATTCCCGCCACTGCCAAAACTACCGTCGTGTTCACGCGGAGTACGATCACTTTAAACATATAAGTCCTTCCGATAGGTTGGTGGTAGGGGAAGGAGGGTACGGTCCCTGTGGATGCCTCCCCCACTGGGTTCCGGTTTAAATTGGGGGACACTTCCTGGCCGTCCAAACAGTTACCTTACACCTTTCTAGTACGGGGGCGCGGTAGCCCATTGGTTAGCGCGCTGGAGTTGCACTCGGTAGGCCCGGGTTCGATTCCAGCCACTGCCAAAACTGCCGCCGTGTTCATGCGGAGTACGATCACGTTAAACATGTGGGTCCGAAAGTCCTTCCGAGAGGTTGGTGGTAGGGGAAGGAGGGTACGGTCCCTGTGGATGCCTCCCCCACTGGGTTCCGGTCTAAATTGGGTGGCACTTCCCGACCGTCCAAACAGTTACCTTACACCTTTCTGGTAGGTCGGACGGTCTGGGTTTCAACAACAACACCTTTCTAGTACGGCCGTCCAATTAGATACTCAAGTCCTCTGGATGAGTCGGACGGTCTGGGTCTTCACACTCACACACCTTTCTAGTAGGTCGGACGGTCTGGGTCTCAACAACAACCCCTAGTCTTAGATATTCGAAACATGGACTGCATTTTAAGTTGGGCTATTTCAAGGCCACCCCCAAAATTTCATCAAATTCGGATCAACCGTTCTCCCGTGATGATGAGATAAATAGTCAGGTAGGCAGACAGATTTTCAATTTTATTTATATAGATTGTTAAGATTCGAAAAATACAAACTTCCTTTACTAACAATATTCCCACATCGAAACGTATAACTTTAAAATAAAATAATAAATATTACTTAAATGCATTAATTCAATGCTTGTCCTAGGCGTAATTTCTGGCACCAAAAAGAATTAGTCTTATCTCTTTAGCACGGGGGATTCCATACTTTAGATATTTCACTTTTTGTTTGAAAATCCGTCCAATCACCAGTGAAAACGAAAGTTGAACTATCCAAATTCATTATTTCAAATTATTCTCCATGTTATTGTATGTAATCAAAATTTAATGCATTATGTAATTAATTAAAAACATTTTAATGCATTATGTATTAAACTAAATTTAATACATTATGAATTAAACTAAAATGCATAATGAATTAAATTAACTTTCAAAAGTTATGCATTAAACTAAATTTAATACATTATTAATTAAACTATACTTAATGCATTACGAAATAAACTAACTTTCAAGCGTTAGGAATTAAATTAAATTTAATGTATTAAGAATTAAACTAAATTTAATGCATTATGAATTAAATTAAATTTAAGGAATTATGAATTAAACTAACTTTCAAGCATTATGAATTAAAATAATTTTTTTGAAGTATGAATTAAAATAAATATTATGCATTATGAATTAAAATAAATATTATGCATTATGAATTAAACTAAATTTAATGCATTATGAGTTACACTAAATTTTAGGTATTATGAGTTAAACTAAATTTAATGCATTATGAAAGGAAGGTAGAGAAAATATATTTGAGTCTGCAGGGAAAGACATGTGCTACCCACATATTATCGTTTTATTTTTTAACAACCAAACCAAATACGAATTTTGAGATAGTTTTTAGAAACGTAGGAAGTACTTTAAGGGAAGTGGAAGTTCCCAAACTTTTAAACTTTATCTAAAGCTTTCCTCTCTGTCTTTTAACTCTTGCATAAAAAGAGCGGCAAAAATGTATTTTTGACATTCTCTATAGCGATAAATGTAACATTTCATTTTTGTATTCAAAAGTATCTAGTGAATTTTTTTCGAATAAGCTATTTATACACATGGTCATAAAATTTTAAAAGGCGAATTTCAAATAACAAACTGCAAAAACGACATGTTTTCATGAATTTTTAAGAACTTTTGATTACTGTAGCTAACACTTATAAGGCTACATCAAATGCCTTAAGCTGTAGCCGTCTTTAGATCAACGCTATAATGCTAGCCTGTCACACTTTCGCCTCGTGATCAAACCCCGGCACTTTCAAGTTGATGATTTCGCCTTCTCTCTACATTGATGACCTCGGGCAAGTACAAAGCATCCTTCGGTCTATTATTTCCAGTTATTCTGCTTTCTGACAATTATATATGCATTGTATAAAATGTACTTTCTGTACTCCCCTTGAGATGGAGCAAGGAGGCAATTTTTCTCCTTTTTCGACCCAGACTGCCCAGCCTACCCGAAGAAGTGAGGACCGGGAATTGCCATTCAGTTCAGACCGGAACCCAGTGGGGAAGACATCCACAGGGACCGTACCCTCCTTCCCCTGCCACCAACCTCTCTGAAGGACTTACGGACACACATATTTAACGATCCCGTACACGGGTACAGTTTTGGCAGAGCCGAGAATCGAAATCGGGTCGTCTGAGTGCAATCCCGGCGAGCTGACCACTGGGCTGTCCCACGCCTTCAAAGAGGCAGTTGAACGAAGGATTCAAACACTGTTACACATTCTTCATCGGCCACGTGATTGGCTCTAGAATTCACTGTAAACTTGCCTCATCGTGTGCAAAAAATGACCGCTCTTTCCCTTCAATTTATAGCTTGCACGCCTTATCTACAACCCAACAATAACTTCATTTGATAATCCACAACTTATTAGGAAGGGAGTACTGTAGCGAACAATCATGAGGCAGTATTACATACCTTGAGCTGGAGATATCTCTAGCTCAACGCTATGATGCTGGTCTAGAAAACTTTGGCCCTGGAATCAAACCTCGATACTACCAAGTAGGTAATTTCGCCTTTTCGCTATACCACAGATCTTCAACTTGTCAAACGAAACTGTATTCATTAATTTATTGACAACATTCGTACATTTTTCTACATTTGAACTTGATCCTACATTATAAGTCTTCATTTTTCAGCTCCAAGTGCAAATTAAGATATGCACATCTTTCTTATTCTTCAGACATATTTTCATTTCGCTTCGTATTCCAGACCTCTCAGGATATTTTTCAGTGTAAGTTTTTTTAATGCTTAGAAAAATAGCAATGAAAAAAGGAATTCGTTAGTTATATAATAAAAATATCTGATGTGGGTAGCAACATGACTACACCAAGAATGTTAATTCCACCAAAGCGACAAGGATTGTCAAAGAAATTGAACTTTATTCACCAATATATTAAATTTTCTTCAAATTGGCGTCATTTTCATTAATGAAAGGTTAGTTTTGTCCATTTTGCGATATTTTTGACAATGTTGGGATATTTTCGAAAGTTACAGAATTCGGGATATATATATATACCAATTTCGTCGCCAAGACCATCAAATTTCTGTTAAAATTATCAAAAAACGTTTCATATAGACAAGCAAATGGAGAGAATGGCTTTTCTTGTACAGTATTAACCGATGCTTTGTGTTCTAATCAATAGATTCTTCTTTCATGAATGGAACGAGCTAGATCCACTAACATGGTGTTAGTAATGTTATCCCATAATATTGCACATGGAATATCAATCTATTTAACGATATTTCTTTTTTAATTTTATGTAATATTTTGAAAAAAAAAATATTTGAAAATGTACAACTTCTCGAGAACGGTTCATGCTAACGTTCTAAAATTTATGCCATTCGTTTTGTAATGAAACATTACGTATGAAATGAAATTTTTTTTTAACATTATGGAAGGTCCTGATTTTTTAATGATTTATTTCAAAAATTCAGTTGAAAATTGGAGGTCTTTTGGACATTTGGTCGCATTTAAAATCATTAGGGTTCCAGTGTCTATTGATTGTAATAATTGTGGAACTTTTTTTTTCAAAACGATCCGGTCTTTTGTGAGATTTATGTGTCTATATCCAGCAAAAATTTTCCCGTGTTCATTTTGAGACTAGAACGACTTGGCGATCGTTCAATTAATACGATAGCTTCGGAAAAGAGCAGGATTCCCCAGGTCGTCTGGTGAAAGAAGGATCCGCTTACCTGCTAGCGTCCTGATAAAATCAAAGACATGTCTCGGATAAAAAATTTACTATCAATTAACGGATGCATTTATGAAATTATTAATTTTCTGGAGTGATCTATGATATTGTACGGAGATGCTAAAAACCCTGAATGGCAAGTCAATTTCTGTATATCGTAGAATAAAAATCGGAGAGGTTTAAAATGCACGAAACGTATATATATATATATATATATATATATATATATATATATATATATATATATATATATGTATATATATATATATGAGTGTGTGTGTGTGTGTGTGTACAGGGTGTGAAGTAAAGTTCATATAAGACCAGCAACTTTGAAATGGTTAATTATAGACACATACTTCCAATTAGAAAAGGTATGCATATGATGTATAGATATTAGATATGTCTTGGATTCGACAAGGGGCCGTATAGTTATGAAAATACGACATCGCAATTTTTATATGATCCCCGGGAGTCCTACCATTGATATTTACAAAATTGAAGTCCTGTTGCTAACGAGTACACCAAAACGAATTTCATGCTTCTAAGTGACATATTCGCTGAGATATGTAAAGGTAAATGTCATGACTTAAACCACATTACCTACCCAAGTTTTGGCGGCAAAAGAGCCCATTTAGGAGACCGTCTATGAGATACACAAAGTTAAATAAAGAACCCGTGTGTTGGATAGCGAAAAAACATGGAAACTCATAAAAAAATAAAGGGTGCAAAGTACAAGTACAATTATACCTTTAAAACACGTAACAGCGCTATAACAGAACTATTTCAGTTAGTAGCACTCATAAACGGACCAACACACATCTGTCAACCTCTTTTCAGATTCACTGTTATCAACGTTTCTCAATTTTCAGCTGATCCCTTACAACATGCTCCAAGTTTCAATGTGCGATATCTCAGCAAATATGTCACTTAGAAGCAAGGAATTTGTTTTGGTGTACTCGTTAGCAACAGAACTTCAATTTTGTAAATATCATGGTAGGACCCGGCGACCGTATAAAAATTGCGATGTTGTATTTTGCATAACTATACGGCCCCTTGTCGAATCCAAGACATATCGAACATCTGAACATCATATGCATACTTTCTCTAATTGGAAGTATTTGTCGATAATCAACCATTTCAAAGTTGCTGGACACACACACACACACAGATATATATATATATATATATATATATATATATATATATATATATATATATATATATATATATATATATATATATATATATATATATATATATATATATATATGTATATATATATATATATATATATATATATATATATATATATATATATATATATATATATATATGCAACTACCCTTAATGGATCAAAATTCGAGTACGAACATTTTTCTATACATAGGTTCGACAACATTGATTTGAAAAAAATATTATGACAGATTGTTCTTTGAAAATGAATTCATATGTGCACACAAAACTATTTTTCCGCATGTACGCAATCAATCATTTAATCATCAAAGCATAGTTAAAAGTCCTTTAATTATCCTAATGAAGACCATAATATATTTAATTTCTTTAAAATTTCTAAAAATAAATCAAAAAGAACTAAAAGAGCAAGTAAATATAATAAAAAAATGCCCTCATTATCTACAGCAGCATGCAAATATCAAAATTACTTTTGATTGGAAACAATGTAAGAACTAGATTTTCGCAATTAAGAATGGTTTATAACCTTGCTACAACTACTGCATTTGATAACCTTCATTTTAAACATTTATTCTATGATTTGCTCATTACCAGAAGTAAAATTCTTAATGTTTATTTATACGTCACGGACTTAAATTTAAATGACGAATCAAAACAATATACTAAAATAAACAAATATTGTACCTTGAATTTCACTAATTCTGTCTTAAATAATCTGAAGATAAATAATTTTTTAAAATCGGTTTCCAATTTCTTTCCAGTCAAACATGTAAATCCTAAAATTACATATAAATATGATAAACCTCTAGGACGTTATATTTTCAATTATGATCAAATAACCAAATCAATAGATATTAATCAAAATTATGATTTGGTTAAAAAGTCATACTGCCACTGTCATTTAGAAAAATAAAAAGACTACGTAGATAAACACCATGGGCATGTTATAAAGGGAAATCTAAATATTATTAATTATGATGCACTGAGATCACTGATGTTACTAGGTACTAAATACCGTATACCTACTAAATTTAAACATAAATTAATTTGTAAAGATTTAATTATTGATTTTAATAAATTTATCTATAAAATCAGCTATAAACATCAAATCCCTGTAGAAGCCTTCAAACCCTGGAGTGTCTTAATAGAGCAATACTTAAATCACTATATATATAATCAGAAAATTAATAAATCATATAAATTTAATTCAATTAAGAAGGATATTAAAGAACTTCAAAATGATTTTGTCATTACTTATGTCGATAAGGCAAGTATAACTACTCAATAATATGTAAATATTACTATATAAGTGCCCTCCAGTTACTCTTGCTTAATAATCAAATCCATAATTTACATAATACTAACTTTAAAATCTCATCTAATAGAATTTCAGCCACATATAAGCAAATCCATCTAAAAAATAGTTGTAAAAACATTCTATATCTTGTTCCCAATCCCCTGTTGCTTTTCGAACTATTACTAGTGGGTATAATTCTTACATTACTAATGCTGGTAAATTATTATTGAAAATATTGAATAAGGTATCCTTGTCAGATGAGATCTTCAGTAATTGTCAAATTGCGAAAAACAGGTTTGAATTAGTTAAGAAATTAAGAACTCTTACTAATATCCATAGTATTTATACTTTTGATTTCAAAGATATGTTTAATAATAGTGATATAGATGATCTGTATAGAATTATTTTAGAAATTTTTGAAAAATATAATATCAATCTAAAATATTCAAATTTTCTATTTAAAAAATTACTTAATTTCACTCTCTATGAGAATTATATTCAACATGGTGAAACTTTTTTTCAGCAACAGTTTGGTATCCCACAAGGGGTGTCTGCCTCATCATTGTTGGCTAATTTGTATTTATTCTTCTATGAAAAGAACATTAATCCAAGCTTGCATAATATGCACATGTTTAGATATTTAGATGACATATTATGTGTATCCTTTAATAATAATCGTATAGTATTTAACTTTTATCCTAATAATTTACAATTAAATGCAAGTAATAATGCAAGTAATAATGACTCTTGCAAACTTTCTAGATTTAAATTTAGATTTACAAAATTGTAATATGGCTATAAATTTGTATGATAAAAAACAAGATTTTAAATTTAATACATCAAAATTTCAACATTTTCACTCTTGTTTGCATATATCAGTTTTTAGAAATATTATAATAAACCAGGTTCTTAGAATCAATAAAATTTGTGATGAAAATTATAATTAGCAAATTTTATGGAATTATTGAGTACAGAGACTAATAATGCATATCCTCCCAAATTCGTTATTAAAATTAGCAACTCAGTGTCTCAACTTCCACTCGATAACATCCAAGACTACTTTCCCAATTATAGTGGCTAACAAAAAAAATAATATAATTATTTATTAATTATATAAATAAATAAAAATGAAAAATAATAAAATAAGCTACAAAAATTAGAAAAATCAAAAAAATCGGAAAATAAGATACATTAATATTAATGTTTTGATTTCTACTTTCGCTAAAAAATTGTAACTTTAGCCAGTTTGAAACTACGATTTGAGCGCCCTTATAATGGTGTATAATGGCATTCTCTTTTATCCAGTTCTTCTATGAATCACTTGTTTAGTAAGAATTTTCATCTTTGCTTCATATTCATAATCTATTGTGCTTATACGGGTAATTGTCCTATCTCCTACTCCAACTCACTGGACGTGTCTGGGAGTGTCGCTGTGAACGTCCTTACTACCTCCTAGGTAGTATTTCGTCATGTTCATTCCGGTGCTTCTAGAATTTTTTTATTCTGCTGAGGTTGATCGCATACACGTGGTGAAAGAAGAAGGGTTCCTGTCACACGGTAATACAAATTTTCCTAATGTTTCTTAGATTCAGTTTTTCATATTTTGGTGCCTGTAGTCTGAGTTTGGACATTTATAATAATGTACTATTGTCCAATCTGAAACAGGCATTTCTTTGGATTAATTAGAATTAAATACTCAGACCTGAAGATGAATTTAATTATTATTACCTTTATTATTACTTCCTTTTAATATATATATATATATATATATATATATATATATATATATATATATATATATATATATATATATATCCATATATATATATATATATATATATATATATATATATATATATATATATATATATATATATATAGATGCTTGCAGTTTGTTTCAAAGATAATTTTTCAATCTTTCCGATGGTGTCAAGATGGAAACTCTATAATATTATTTTAGGTCGCCAAGGAATCAATTTGTGCGATTATTGCCAAAATCTTTGTGCATAGGGCTAAAACATAATATATCTACAAAACTAATTCGAAATTGAAAAAAAAAAAATCTCCGAGGTGTACCTATTTAGATCTTGAAGTGTGCCGAATTTCATGGTCGTACGATGGCTAGATTAGTAAAAACTGCATAGACAGACAGACAGACAGACAGATAGACAGACACACAGACATTAAGGTAGACAGACACACAGACATTAAGATAGACAGACACACATACATTAAGATAAACAGACATACAGACATCTTCCTTTATTAAATAAAATAGATAATAATCCAGTTTCTACTTATCAAGTCTAAACATTTAATTATAAGTACATCCTTACTGTTTTAAAAATACACCCATCTTTTGCAACAATAAATAACCATTTAAACTTTTGAAGTTCCCTTTTTATTTCTAAACTTAATTCAACAAGAATTTCAAATCTGTGCTCCAGTACTTGAAAGAAAACGAAATTGTACTAAACTTTTCATCTTATTCCAAGCGTTTTCTTTTATATTTACTCTTGCACAAAATGAGGAAGTGGTGCAACAAAATTTATGTACTTTGGAGATTTTATCCAAAGATAAATAAAGCTTTTTTTTGTTTTTAGAAGTTTCTAAACCTGATAACTCATTTTTACGAAATGCTGTTTTATATACACTTTTAAAAGTTTGTAGAGGAAAATTATGAGCTGATGCCATATTATGGAAAAAAGAACCGTTTTTTTTATGTTCGCTTTTGCACAAAATGAAGATGAGAAGAAGTACAACAAAATTCATATACTTTGGAGATTCTATCTAAAGGAATATATGGAATATATTTTTTGTAAAAGTTTCTAAAACAGATAGCTCATTTTTACAAATCGTCGTTTTAGATACAATTGTAAAAATTCATTGAAAACAATTATGTGCAAATACAATATTCTAGAAAATAAGAATATTTTTTTTATGTTTGCTATTGCACAAAATGGGGAAGAAATGCAACAAAAATTTGTGTACTTTGGAGACGCTATCCAAATGAAAAATATCGTTCATTTTTCTAAAATTTACTGAACCAAATTAGCTAATTTTTACGAATCGACGTTTTAGGTGCAGCTTTAAAAATTCGAGGAGGAAAATCATGTGCAAATACAATGTTGTGGGAGAGGAACAGTACATATTATGTTTGCTCTTGCACAAAATAAGGAAAAAGTACAACAAAAATTGTATATAATTTGAATGTTCTATCCACATGTAAATATAGCGTTTCTTTTTTGTTTCTAAACGTTTCTAAATCAGATAGTTCATTTTACAAATCGGTGTTTTAGATACAGCGTTATATAGAAAAATTATATGGCATTTATAATACTGTGGAAAACAGTTTAATGCATTATGTAATACAGAACAAAATTTCAAATTCTGCTGTTCAATGATTGATCTACAAACTGGGCATATTTCTTTCTTTAAATTTAATGTTATGCACATTTCGAAATTCATAAAAAAATTGACTATGACTAAAAAGGGTTATGTGTGATTTGACGGAGGGTTAGGATCCATCCTTTAGCAGGGTACCTAGACCTGAAAGTACAGATCTGGATCTGAGGAAATTTGGCGCAAACCATTTTGAGATTTCATAACTATTTTAGAAGGCGGTAGTTCTTTTTTGTACTTGGCGAGGAATTTTTTGACCATGAAGTTGTGTCTTTACGAGATAAGTTTTAAGAATGTTAAGTTAATGAAAAGTTCACTTTGATATTACATTTTTATAAGATCTGATGTGAAAATAATAATGGTTAGATTTTATAAGAGATCATTAATGAATATTAGCCATGAAAAATTAATGTGAAGTTTTACACATAAAATCTTAATGAAAAATTTGCTTTATTATGAAAAATTTGCTTTATTTTGCTTAAAATACTTAATAATATGTTTTTAAAACGCTGGCGTTTTGCAAATTTAATAAGTCATCTTAACTGAGATAATATTTCATTACATATCAACCTTATTCAACTAAATTAAATTTCAAAATATATGAAGAAATTAAGTTTGCTTAATTCAAAATAACAATAAGTATGCGGCAGCAAAGACATCTGATCAAAGATGCCACACTGAGCCAGTAACCGAATTATAAGAACAGAGGAGGAGCTAGCTTTTGCTCAGTGATTATAATGTCGGTCTGCGAAGCATCAGGTCCCTGGTTCGGGACCACGGCGACGTACAAGACATCTGATCAAAGATGCCACACTGAGCCAGTAACCGAATTATAAGAACAGAGGAGGAGCTAGCTTTTGCTCAGTGATTATAATGTCGGTCTACGATGCATCAGGTCCCTGGTTCGGGACCACGGCGACGCACAATCGCCACAAGTAACTTGCAAAGTCACTTATTCAAAATATAACGCAACGTTATAATACAAATAAAGTTTCCATGTTTTAAATGAATAACTTATAATGATACTTCAATTACTAACTAGGCAACAGTATAAAAACAAAGTAACAAAACTATAAATTGCATATTTATGCAGTAGTACATGCGTGCTTCGCCAAATATTATTTTCAACTGCTATCTCCTTTTGTAAAGCAAACACGAGTTTAACTCCTTGTATCAAATCATGACTGTTAAAGCACATTTTCATGCCCTGAAAATCCATATGACGTGAAAATAGCCCATTAAACGAAAAAAATCATTGCTTACATCCAAAACCCAGAATTGCATTTCAGCAAGGATACTAACAGATCGATGAAATAATGAATCCAGGATCAAAAAATATATACGCATATACATTCTCTCAGCAACGGAATGGCAAACTATCTGTCAGAAGTGAGTTATGGGTAAAAGTGTTCTTTCACGTTGTTTAATGTTAATGGAAAATGCAATGCTTAATCTTTGTCGAATAATATTTCTGTCAATAGATCAATATTTTAGCGTGCATAATTAGAGTTGTAAATGGTTTGGGGCAATTCGTTTGAATTCGTGTGTATACTAACGATAGAAATGAAAAATATTTAACTATACATGCGAAGATAAACTGCAAAATATTTTCTTGGCCTTTCTTTATAGATGACTAGCAGTATAGCATACCCGTTCTTCGTACAAAATATACAGTAAAAGGAACATGAAATTCAAAATTATGTGCAAGTTCCTGTAGTATTCTAAATGACATTGTTATTGAAAACATTCTATTAAAATATTTAAATTAATGTTCCTAAAAGGAGTTTTAAAATTTCTTCTGGCTATACAAAATCATCTTCACAGGCAGATTTGAAGATTAAAACATTCTAGTAATGCTAGTAAACAAATTTACAAAAATAAGACATTGAATCAATATATGCCAAACTGAAAGCGCTAAAATTGTATGGAAAGATATGCCCGTACTATACTTATATTCTTGTAGATTAGAAGAGACTCGTGTATTAGTAGAAGATTGCCCTTACTACAATATATGAGTTTCAAAAATCTTTGCCTCCCCCAGAAGATGACGTAATACATTGAAAATATCAATAATCCTCGTAATTTTTAAACCTAAAGGCAGTAATTGACAAAAATGCAATTTTGATTACATTTATTTTATATACAATTTTTAACACTTTACAACAAAGTTGAAAAGTGTTTATGACTTTGTTCATTCTGTCTGGCTGTCTGGCTGTCCGTTAGCACGATAACTGCCGTAAAAATGACTTAATAAAAATGAAATTTTAGTATGTTGTTCAGACGGTCTGTAGGACCTATGGGAATATAAATGAATAATATCATATCACCCAATTAGTTTTGGATTGAACCCGGATTGAAAAAATGGAATATGAGGCCCGTCCACAAAGTAAGTTTCCCACTCGTCCCACAGCTTGCAAACCTTATATTGAGCGAAACGACTGCACGTACGTAAGGCTCCTCTATATACGAGCTGACTCATCAAGCATATTGAAGCCCACCATAGCTGGATGCGCAATCCATTAGCATTAGCTCTATTCGTATTTTTACTTTATGAAGTATAATTGAAATAATTATGGGTGGTGGTTCTTCACCGAACTGCTCTAATCATTCTAGAAAGGGTTTTAGGCTATTTCGCTTTCCTAGAAATGAAGAAAGAAGAAAAGAATGGCTAATAAATAATCGGATACCCGGTACTGGAGCATACTTGTGCGAGCCAAGTTCTACAATTTTCTAATTGAAACTTCTTTTTTTACATAAAGTATTTATTTTAAACACTTATTTTATAATTTCCGTAACTGTAGTATGGAACCCTATGGGCTTCAATATGCTTGATAAGTCAGCCTGTAGTAGAGGAGCTCTAGATAGAGCAATGACGTAGCCTGGCGCATGCACTAACGGTACTTCCCGCGTTCTCACAGTACCATCGTTGCAGCTGTTGAAGATGGAGGCTCTTATTCCAGCTCCCGCCGACTGTGAAGTGCGGTCAGTGATAGCCTAGTGCGGTCAGTGATAAAGTTTCTGAATGTACAGAGCATAGCACCGATCGAAATCCATCGTCAGCTGTGCCGGGTCTAAGGCTCCTCTATATACGAGCTGACTCATCAAGCATATTGAAGCCCACTCTAGCTGGAAGCGCAATTCATTAGCATTAGCTCTATTCGTATTTTCACTTTAAGAAGTATAATTGAAATAATTATGGGTAGTTATTCTACAGCGAACTGCTCTAATCATTCTAGAAATGGTTTTGGGTTATTTCGCTTTCTTAGGAACGAAGGAAAAATAAAACAATAGCTAATACATAATTGGATACCCGGTACTGGAGCATACTTGTGCGAGCTAAGTTCTGCAATATTCTAATTGAAACTTCTTTTTTTACATAAAGTATTTATTTTAAGCACTTATTTTATAATTTCTGTAATTGTAGTATGGAACCCTATGGGCTTTAATATGCTTGATAAGTCAGCCTGTAGTAGAGGAGCTCTAGCTGGGTCTATGGGCCTAACGTCATGAGCAAGCAGATGGTGCGTCGCTGGTGCAGAGAATTTTCAGCAGGTCGACAAAGTGTGCATGATGAGAAGCGCGGAAATGACTGCCGAGTTCCGTAATTGTGAAGCGACGATTCTCCATAATGCGTTTCCTCACAAGGTCGTCCGTAATGATGGATGGCCTCCCACTGCGCTTCTCATTATGCACACTTTGTCGACCTGCTGAAATATCTCTGCACCATCTGCTTGCTCATGACGTTAGGCCCATAGACCCGGCACAGCTGACGATGAATTTCGAACGGCGCTATGCTCAATACATTCAAAAATTTTATCACTGACCGCACTTCACAGTCAGCGGGAGCTGGAATAAGAGCCTCCATCTTCAACAGCTGCAACGATTCTACTGTGACAACGCGGGAAGTACCGTTAGTGCATGCGCCATGCTATGTCATTGTTCTATCACGTACGCGCAGTTATTTCGCTCAATATAAGGTTTGCTAGCTGTGGGACAAGTGGGAAACTTACTTTGTGGACGCGCCTCATACTTTGAGCCCTATGGGACCTAAGTTTTCAAACATTTTTTAAGCTGATTTAAAATCCACAAATTGCTTCGAAAATTTTAGGTAATATTCAAATTGTTCCATAAAATATATAAAAAAAAATTCAGCGAAATATATTCAGTAGTTTTTTAAATAAAAATTAAAATAATAATAACACCTCTTATATGAAGCGATCACGTGACCATGATATGAAAAGATCACGTGGCCCACTTCAAAATGATATATGGAATCCATCTTGTTTCAACATCGTGATTTTTTAAGTTCTTTTTAATTCATATTGAGTGTTGTATCCGTCCTAAAACCACTTTATTTTTGCCTAAATTCTGTGCATCTATGTACATACTGAAACAACGCAATGACAATATATTTGAGTTTAAATGCTCATCCAAATTTGATTATTTCTACAACGAAGCCTATTTTTCACCTATGTAAAATGTAAACAGCAAAATGTGTAGAATGAGCAAATGTAGTAGAAATAATGTAGTAGCAAATGTAGAATGAGCAAAATATGCAGAATTGCTGTATTTCTTTAACACAAAATCATTTAGTTCATGGAGTCTGTATAGCTGATATGAATGAAATATTCATTGATTTTACAAAGAGAAGGACGACTTTTTTCGATGAAGTTTTACGCATAGAGTTTAATTACTTGTAGCTCCATGGTCTTAATTTTTAAATAAAATAAATTATTATAGTATTGTGATGATTGACATGAATGGGAAATTATTTATGAATGAAATGCTGCTTTTATAGAGAGAGCCAGGCGTGTTATTTTTCTATGACGTCATTTGATTGAATTTCAGTTGTTTTCGATGAAGTTTTCAAATATAATAAATTATCGTAGTATTATGATATTTCTAAAATTATTACCGAGGAATGTATCACATTTTAGAGATGTTTAAACCAGACAATTTATATTTCAATGCCGTCATTTGAATGAAATTCATTTTCTTCGATGAAAGTTCGATTAATTTTCAAATATAATAAATTAATGTAGTATTGTGATAAGTTTTAAAATATTACCGAGGAATGCATTGCATTTTATACTTGTTTAATTAAAATTGCATTGAAGTTGGAAAGTGCTTCATAATCAATGCTTTAAGCATGATTGATCTCTCTTGTTTGTTATTTAAATTGGAAAAGATTTAATAAAAATCGTCTACCGCATAAACATAGTGGATTTACATCTGCTGCAAATCCAAAATAATTACTAAGATGTGGTAAAATAGTATAGTTGTCGTTGTAAACAAACAATACTCTACCATGGGCTGTAAAAAATCTCTTACCGTCAAACCCCCACCTTTTCAGAAATTCGGCTTTACCTGGAAAAAGCTAAGTGTCCTAAAAGTAAAACAATGCCATACTAGACACTTAAATAATAACACTTTGGAATATTTATTTATTTTATTTATTTAATTTTTATCTTTCACTTTAATGTTATGTTTGACGATTACAAAAACTATTCTTCCGCTTAAAACCTTATTCGGGGACTCATGTGATGATATGCGTGATTTCTATGGCATTCATTTTCACAGTTGTTTAAAATATAATGATTCCCCCTCTCAACCTAAGTAAAGGATATGATGTGGCTAGGCCTCATCCGCAATTGATAATTCTTTCCGATTGCGAAACCTATCAGACCTTTAAATTTATAATATGTTTATTATAAATTTAATGATACTTTTAACTTTCGATGATACTTTTAACTTTCAGAGACATATCGATAATATTATTAAAAGAGATTACTAAAGACTTGGTTTCACCTTACGACGATCTCGTGTTTTTGCCAGCTCTGATACGATTATTTGTATTTATAATATCCTTGTTTAACCAATTTTGGAATATTGTGCAATGATTTGGGACCCTGTTTACAATCTGCATTCTCAACGGATATAAATCGTGCAAAATAAACTAATACGTACTATTGATTACAGATTGACTGGTTATCCTTATGATATGCATACAAGGGAACTCAAACAGAAATATAGTTTAACGTCTCTTAAAAAAAGAAGAAGCTGGTCCTGCCTCTTGTTTTATTATAAGGTTTTAAATAATACTATTGATTGCCCTATTTTACTCTCTTGCCTGGAATTTCACATACCTGTCAATAATACCGGGAAAAAAACTCTTTTTCACAATACTACTGTTAAACACAACTACATTAAATGCTATTCTATCTATAAATTTGTTGATCTATATAATACCTATTGTGCTAATATTGATATATTTAACTTGACTCCTGCCTGTTTTAAATAAGTCTGTTTCAATGCGCTTGACATGTTTACTACTTAGTATTCTTGTATCCTATGTTCTGTACATTTTAATTTCTTGTGTGGCTACTGTAACTGGATTTCATCTGTAGTTGCCACGTAAATTGAATAAAATAAAAATAAATAAAAATTATTTATCTACAATAGGTTAAAAACTCCGATTTTCGACACAATTCTAATTCTTTACCTACACATTACAACGTATTGTAGGGAAAGTAATAAACATCGCATATGAATGTAATGTAAACGCATATGAATGTATGAGAAAGTCTAGTGGAGACTCGAACTCCAAATATTTCTAAAAGCAGCATGAATTCACGTCAATAATACGTTGCTTGTATAATGAGTCAATTTCCCCTCTCAACCTAAGTAAAGGATATGATGTGGCTAGACGTCATCCGCAATGTATAATTCTTTCCGAGTGCGAAACTTTTAGATATCAGACCTTTAAATTTATAATATGTTTATTATTTATCTACAATATTTATTATACTACGATATGTATCCAAAATATTAATATATTATATACTAAATTATTTATCTACAATATTTATATGCTACAATATTTATTTACAATACTACGATACGATACGATACAATACTTCGATACTATAATATTTATCTACAATACGATACGATACAATACTATGATAGTACAAAATTTATCTACAATACTACAGTACTACAATATTACAGTACTACAATACTATGATACTACGATACTACAATATTTTTCTACTGCAGAATATATTTATATACAACAATATTTATCTACAATACTATAATATTACAATATTTACATATGCTACAATATTTATCTACAATACTACTATACGATACGATACAATACTTCGATATTATAATATTTATCTACAATACGTTACGATACAATACTATGATACTACAAAATTTATCTACAATACTACAGTACTACAATATTACAATATTTATTATACTACACTATTTATCCACAATATTAATATATTATATACTATAATATTTATCTACAATATTTATATACTACAATATTTCTCTAGAATACTACAGTACTACAATACTTTGATACTACGATACTACAATATTTATATACTACAGAATATATTTATATGCAACAATATTTATCTACAATACTACAATACTACGATATAATACAACAATGTAATACGATGTGATACAACGCAATACGATGTGATACAATGTTACAATACTACAATATTATCTACAATATTAATATATTATTACAATTTATCTACAATACATGGTGTAAAGGGAAATTATCGAGATATTGCCAATGTACGGCTCTCGTATTTGACGTATTTAGCATTCCGCAATATAAATCATCCGTTATGCCTGTGTATTAGTCTGTAGTACCGATAACTCCAAAACAAATTCAGCAAAATGATTTGGGGGAAATTCTGACAAAGGGAAGGTTTTCAGTATATCAAACATGTTTTCTTTCTTGAATCGAAGATACTGTTATAAAATATGATGTTGCAAACGTAATGATGTAAAACATGCAACGTATGTTATTTATAATGTTTAATTAAAATGTACTGAAGTTATCTATAGAACATATAATATGCTTCTTTCTCAAGATATACTATATTCTTACATTTGAAATGAAAAAAAATCGTATTTTTTTTTAAATGTTTGTTCATTGTCATCATATGGGGGAAAATTAGAATAAAATATTACAATAATGAGATACAAAAAATCATAGAAAAATGCATATGCTCACTGTTACCAAATGAGTTATAATTATAATGAAATATTACAACAATGAGTAAAAAAAATCATACAAAGATAAATATGTTCACTTATTAAAAAATCTGATGTGGGCAACACATGACTTTCCTTATATAATGTAATGAATTTACTACTTTTACAGTAAAAAAATAGGTTTTTCTTATAGTAGATACTAATATTCTTTCCAAGATATTGAATTTTCGACAATTAGTTGTCATTTTCACGAGATTTACGTTAATTTGGCAACATTTCAAAAAGTCGCCAAGTTGGCGACTTTTCGCCAAATTCGTCGCCAAAATCTCGCCAAGAGTTATGCACTAAGAAAAAAGTTATTCTTACAGCAGATAAATGACTATTGGCGTTCAAATACAAAAGTATTATTCAAAGTATATTTTTTCATGAATGGAACGAGCTAGATCCACGAGAATGATGTCACTCAATTTATCGCATGGTATTACATATGAAAAGTGAACATATTTCTCAATAAGAATTTTTTTTTATGTGACTTTTTCATAATTTTTTTGAAAAATGTACAATATCTCGAGAACGGTTCATGTTAGCCTTCTAAAATTTATGCCAATCGTTTTCTAATGAAAAATTACATAAGAAATGTCTATTTGCGTAACTTTATTAGCGGTTTTGATTTTTTGACGATTTTTTCAAAATTTCATTCGAAAATTTAGGGAGGTTCTGAACATTCGATTACGTATAAAAACAATAGGCTTCCAGTGTTTACGGATTGTGATTTTTGTACCAAATTTGGTTCGAATCGGTCCATTCGTTCGTCAGTTATCGTCTCCACAGACTCACTGACACACACACATACACACATACTTTCACACACACACACACACACACACACACACACACACACAGACATCACTCCAAAAATGTTTGATTCGTGATCAGGGATGCTTGAAACGTGCTCTCCCGTCGAAAACTCGAATTCGAATTTTCGACCCCGTCACAATACTTTCCTTATACATTATGTATATAAGGAAAGTAATTAGTGAAAATAAAAATAAAAAATAACAATAATGAGTAAAAAATAATCATAAAACAATAAATTTGTTCATACTTATCAAATGAGTAAATAATAAAATAAACTAATATAATAATGTGTGAAAAATGTCGTTAAAAATGGAATATGCTAACTATTATCAAATGAGTGAATAATATAATGAAAAATACAATAATGAAGAAAAAATCATATAAAAATGAATCTATAATGTAATAAATTAATACAATGATGAGTGAAAAATCCCAAATGAAAATAATATGTTTACTCATATCAAATGAGTGAATAATAGAATAATATAATACAATAATGTTTGAAAAAAATCCTAAAAAAAAATGATATGTTAATTATTGTCAAAATATTAAATACTAATTTTAAATTTAAAAGAAAGATGACATTAATAGAACGTTTGACATACACCTTTTTCATGATATAACATATATTTAATTCTGAACCGGAAAACTAATTATTAAATTAATTATGATCACTATTGTTAAATAATGAGTGAATAATAATTTTAAATTCAAAAAGGTGATGATATGATTTATATAGCAGTTACCGCTTTACGCAGGATATACCATACTTTTAAATCAAAAATAGAAAAAAAAATTGTTAAAAATAAAATTTATTCACTAATATCAGATATGTGAACAATTAATTTTAACCAGAAATAAATAGACGGCATTGCTTAGCAGTTATCACGAGCAGATAGTTCTCTAGATGTTAGAAATTTTTCTTTTACACCTGAATAGCCGAATGTGGGTGGAGATGAATGAATAAGATAAATTCTGAGCATTCCTTAAAACAATAGGCCAGTTTTTTTATTCACATGTGTGTCTGTTTATCTGTGAGTCTGAGGGCCGACGGTATTTAACGAAAACAAATGAGCTACCCAAACAAAATTATATACAAGTATGATTATTTCAATCCATGAGCTTCAGTGGCTTATTGATTTTTAGAGAGATCTTGCAAAGGACAGATGCTCGGTTATGCCGACACTTTTCTTTTCTAAAATTGGAAATTATTATAAAATAATTAAATATTATTAACATTTTTGAAAAAATGTAGTCATTTTGTATTGAAAAACGATTGACTATTAAGACAAACTCCATACTAAATCTATTCCGGGCATTGGATGTTAAAAAGAATAAATATGATCAGATGATGCAAATATGAACAGATTATGGTGATATATATGATTAGATGCTTTGTAAGTGCTTTTTTATCAAGAAATGAACTAAAATTATTACATTATATACGTTGTATAGTGTACACTACCCGACATAGAAAATGCAACATCATGAAGCTTTGGCCGTATAATTATACAAACTGCGAGACAAACGAAGCTGGCCGATATATGCAAATGATCTGAAATGCAAGTAGGTCACGTGATTAGAGTGCGGGATAAAAGGGATGGAAAAGGCAGATGAGCCATTCGTTGTTACTGTCTGTCGCTTACGGAAACCCGTTTTCCGAGCTATTTTTTGTTCAGAAAACATGTGTTGTTGAAGAGATGTCTAGTTGAAGACACCAACGTTCACTTAAGCATTTGGATTATCGTACGAAGAAAATTGCCTTAGGCCTACGTATGGCTGAGTGGCCGTACTGGCGTATCGCCGAGTAGAAACACGCGTAGATACGTCCACTGTGCAAAGAATTCGGGGAAGATGAATTGAAGAAGGGCATGTGAATCATCGCAGTGATACAGGTCCATTCAGACATACGTCCGCACTCGTTGATCGACGCATTCGAAAGCCTGCGTTGGCGGCCCAAAACAAACGACGACTGTCAACGTTCTACATAATTTACAGGGTACATTGAGTGTTCCAATAGCAGCGAGAAAAGTTTCTCGACGATTGTTTAAAAGCGGCATGCACTCTAACCGTCCTTTCCGAAGACTGGTATTGACGACAAGACACCGACGTGAGAGATTGCAATGGTGTCAGGCCCGAGTCAATTGGACGACAGCTGTATGGGACAGAGTAGTGTTCAGCGAGGAGTCTCGGTTCTGTTTGTCGAATGAGAGTCTGGAAGCGACGTGGAAACAGATCCAATCCAGCTGCGATTTTTGAACGTCATACTGTTCGACAACGCGGCATTATGGTTTGGAGTGCCATTGGCTTCGATAGCCGGGCACCTCTGGTTCATATCAGAGGCAGAATGACAGCACGACTATGTGGACGATGTGCTGAGATCCCTTATACTGCCCTACTTTCAGTGGTTACAAAATGATATTGTCCAGAAAGATAGCGCGCGATCACACAAGGCAACCATCAGCAGACAAGCCTTTTAATGTATCCAGGTTCTTCCTTGGCCTCCACTGTCTCCAGATCACTCACCCATCGAACATGTATGGGACGTGATTGGCCGTCGTTTGACTGCCCTGCCCCCGCCTCAAATAGAAGACTACCTGTGGAGGATAATTGAAAGCATATGGTCATCCATCCCTCAGGAAACTATCCGCACGCTCATTGCATCTGTTCCTCGGAAGATTTCTACTTATATCGCAGCAAGAGGTGGTCCTACTGCTTAATGATCACCCTTTCCATTGCATAACCCTTATTTATTGCATAACATATTGTATAACCCTTCTGGAATTAACATAACTTATTTATACGAGTATATGCCATCTCTGTCTGTGTGTTCTTTATCATCATACTCCTTCACTCATCATGCTCTTTCGTGGTGTTGCATTTTCTGCGTCGAGTAGTGTATAAGAAAATTATTGTGACTGGATAGATATTTCGAATTCGAGTTTTTGACGGAAGAATACGTATATACATCCTTGAACTCGAATCGCAAGTTTTGAGGTGATGTTTGGGTGTATGTGAATGTTAGTGTGTGTGTCCGTGATTCTGCGAACACGATATTTCACGAATAAATGAAGCGTTTTGAAAATAATTTTGCACGATTATTACAATTAGTAAATATCGAAACCCTATTGATTTTAAACGGAATCGAATGATCAAAAGATCCTCCCCTCCCATTTTTGAATGCATATTTGAAAAAAAAAATCATTAAAAATCAGCACTTTCAATAATGCTAAAAAATAATTATTTCTTACGCAATTTTTTTATTAGAAAACAAATAATTCAAACTTTAAAATTTTAAACTAGCATGAACTAAAACGAAAGATTGCACTATTTTTGAATAATTTTTTTAAATATCATTGAAAAATCAGATCTTTTAATACTGTTAACTAAACAATCATTTCATATATAATTTTTAATTAGAAAACCATTGACACTTTAAAACCATAGCATGAACCGGTCTTGAGACATTGCACGTTTTTAAAATAAATTTATCAAAAAAATTTATAAAGTTATAAAAGTAGGGAAAATTGTCAAATACGATAACTTTATACAACAATATATAACATTATTCTTCTGAATATAGATCGTTCCTTTCATGAGACATGTTACTTCTTTATAATAGTTGTGTATTTCGAGGTCCAAAGGATTTGCCATTAGTCCTTTATTTCATCCAAATGATATTAATTGAGTGTTAATTGCATTTTGATGAGGATTTTACAAATGAGGACAAATAAATCATTCGTTTGAACCAGTAAGTTGACAAAAGCGCCCAATTTCAATTTACTTGGTGTTAATCCAATTCCAAAATCATGGTTCTGTGGATCTTGATCAACAAAAGGTGTTGTTCTGGATTTTTGATTACTTTCGCCAACCTATTCACCAAATGAACATTCTTTTCGCTAATTAAAGTTTTATTCGCCAACTTTTATTTTTATGTTGCATTTGAAACAAAAAAATGAAGTATAAATGCTCAAATTACAAAAAATATTGTTTAGGAAAGGACAAATAGAACAGTAGTACAGTAGAACACATTCGATTTGTATAGTTAGTACAGCAGCACGCATTCGATTCGTACAGTTAGTACAGTAGTACACATTTCGATTAATACTCCATGATTTTGATTTTAACGTTGGCTGAATTCAAAATCTCCAACATTTTCGCCAAATTAAATTTTCTTTCGCAAAATACGACAATGGTGATCGGCAGGGATAACGATACTCAGCTTATTGGGTATTCAAGGATATCTTGCTATTTATTTATTTACTTACTTATTTCTGTCAATGATACATAACGGAACAAATCTAGTTACAATGATCACAGTACAGGGAATTATATGCATGAATGCAAAATCCTCAAACATGGATTTAAAAAAATTCAGACATAGCAAACAAATCGATACTATTAAAACATAAATTACATAACGTATAAAATGTAAAATCAGATAAGTTTCTCAAACAAATTGCGATCAACATTAGAGGAACGTGAAATAACGTATGATACCTTAAACTAAGTCTACTTGAATAAAGATAAACCACATTTAAAAGTGCACTACAATTATCCTGGCTGATGAATAATTTCCTAAAAAACCATACGCAACATACACAAGACGACCGTACACAACATGCTCAGTCGAGATATTAGTAAATTAATACCAAAAAAGTCCCCAAGACACACAGAAGAAATGTTACCATTGACCTTGAAATAAAGGAACCTTACAAACTTATACTGAACCTTTTTAATCACATGAACGGAATCACTATAATAAGAATCTCTTTTTAAGGAACTGTATTCCAATAATGGTTGAACAATAGAATCAAATAAGAGAATTCAAACATTAATAAACGTTCTTAAAACAAAACCAAGTAGCCTATAAGCTCTAAAAACAACTCCTTGAATATGTAAATTGAATTTGAACTCAGGTTGGAAAAAAAAATGACCAAGTCATTGAAGCTATTCACATGAGTGAGGAATTCAGAGTTAAATACAGTACGTACGTAAAATATTTTGTATGCCTATGAGTAAAGCGGATATTATTACATTTTGAAATAAGCAACAAAGATAAAAGTAACAGCCGTTAAGAATAATGCCCTGTTACGATATTTACATCGCGCATTGCTGTGATATTTTTTTGCAGAAAAGCAATAATAGAAACACATCTGTGTCTTTTTCGTGACATACCACATTTTTAAGTCCACATGCTGTTGCGTGTCTTCCGAAGGACACGCCTTTTTCAGACATGGCGAAAAATCTCCTGATCGATGCTTAGACAAAAGCATTTATCGTAGAGTGTGGATTTTATCATTTGAAATTCTTTGAGTTGGGCCAGCCGTCTCGTTAACAGAAGCAATGTCTTCCTGTCGAAAATACTTTTCGGCTAATTGTAAATTTTGAACTTCCAATGAAGGATGACAATAAAAATAACACTTTTTGTTAGATGCATATATCTGTTCGCGAATTTATGTAATCGGATTTTTTCATAAACTGCGCAACCCATTGGAAACAAATTTAGTGCAAAGTAGGTTAACCGTATTTACTTTATACGTTAATTTCCAAACTGGTAAATCGGTAAAGCTTCGGTCAGGGCCGAAAATATTTTTTTTATTATTTAAAATCTACGATTTATTAAAATATGTACTATGTCTAATGTTGAAAAATGTCCATTTATTTTATATTTCTTTTATTTGATTCTGCAGACATCCAGGATATGTCCCGATAAAGTTTTATTGCGGAATTGCCAGTTTTCAACCAAAGTCTATTCTGGAGGCCACAGGTATTAAATTACATATAAAATCCATAGAATGTCGCCTTAGCAGACACGGCTACATATCATATTCTTGGAGGACGAGGAGACATGGCTATATCATATCAAAGACATGGAGAGCGCGATGACGGCTACATACCATATGATAGACGAAGATACATGTCTACATATCATGTCATAGGCATTAAGACATATCTACATTTTATGAAACACGTTAAAACATGGCTACATATAACTTCCATCACAACTCATGAATATGAAAATATTGTAATTATGTCAAAATTCAGTCACACTGATTTCGATGAATCTGCATGTTTTGTATATCCCTGAATACAAATCAATCAGTTTTTACTTTTCCTACATACATAGTTTAACGTATAGAGAAAGTAATGTAATCGGGTCGAAAATTCAAATTCGAGTTTCCAATGGAGGATCACGTTTTAAGCATATTTGTACTCGAATTAAACGTTTTTGAGGTAATGCCTGTATATCCGTATGTTAACGTATGTGTGTGTGTCACGTTAGTCTGCATATATATATATGTTAGTTTGTGCGTCCGTGATTCCGTGGATTCGAGCACCAAATGTTCGAATGAAATTTTGAAAAATGCATTACAAAAATCAGAACCTTCAATAATGTTACATAAATAAAAATTTCGTATGTAATCTGCCATTAGAAAACAAATGACACAAATTTAGAACGTTAGCATGAACCATTGTTGTAATATTGTTCGTTTTTTAAATAAATATATCAAAACATTACATAAAATTAAAAAAGTATTAACTATCGTAAACTATATTCGCTTTTCATGTGCAATATTATGCTGCATATTTATTACATAATTTTCGAGGATCTAGTTTGTTCCATTGGCGTGAGAAGATATTTTAAATAATTGTTTTGTATTTTTATGTCCCTCGCTTCGCCAATAGTCACTTTTTTATGTATAAGAAAAGCCCATCAATTCGCCCATCTGTAACGCGTGGCGGTAAATTTGGCAAGTTTGGCGACTTATTTAGGGAAATTTACAAATTTGGCGACTTATTTAGGGAAATATTTACAAATTTGGCGATTTTTTATGCTGCCCAATTAACAAAAGTATTACTAAAATTGCAAAAATGACGCTACAGTAACGAAAATGGCGCCAATTTGATGGATTAATTAATATTTTTATATATGGTACTTCGAAATAGTTTTACATGTTGTCATCCAGAAAACATATATAAAAAATCTGATGTGGGCAACACATGACTTTCCTTATATAATGTAATGAATTTACTACTTTTACAGTAAAAAAATAGGATTTTCTTATAGTAGATACTAATATTCTTTCCACGATTTGAATTTTCGACAATTAGTCGTCATTTTCATTGATTTAGCATCATTTTTATCCATTTGGCGAGATTTTCATTAATTTGGCAACATTTCAAAAAAGTCGCCAAGTTGGCGACATTCCGCCAAATTCGTCGCCAAAATCTCGCCAAGCGTTATGCACTAAGAAAAAAGTTATTCTTACAGCAGATAAATGACTATTGGCGTTCAAATACAAAAGTATTATTCAAAGTATATTTTTTCATGAATGGAACGAGCTAGATCCACGAGAATGATGTCACTCAATTTATCGCATGGTATTACATATGAAAAGTGAACATGTTTCTCAATAGGAATTTTTTTTTATGTGACTTTTTCATAATTTTTTTGAAAAATGTACAATATCTCGAGAACGGTTCATGTTAGCGTTCTAAAATTTATGCCAATCGGTTTCTAATGAAAAATCACATAAGAAATGTCGATTTGCGTAACTTTATTAGCGGTTTTGATTTTTTGACGATTTTTTCCAAATTTCATTCAAAAATTTAGGGGGGTTCTGAACATTCGATTACGTATAAAAACAATAGGCTTCCAGTGTTTACGGATTGTGATTTTTGTACCAAATTTGGTTCGAATCGGTCTATTCGTTCGTCAGTTATCGTCTCCACAGACTCACTGACACACACACACACACACATACACACACACAGACATCACTTCAAAAATGTTTGATTCGTGATCACAGATGCTTGAAACGTGCTCTCCCGTCGAAAACTCGAATTCGAATTTTCGACCCCGTCACAATACTTTCCTTATACATTATGTATATAAGGAAAGTAAAAATACAATTCAATGTTAAAAGCATTGCCCTGCGGATCTTGTGCATCTTTTTTTCGGTGTAAAAGAAGTAATTTCATTCCATTATACAGTGTGATTAAAAAAAGATGGGCCAAATTTTGCGAGGTGGTAGTACACACCAAACCAAGCATTTTCCGTTATAGTTTACCAGTTCGGAAAGGAAACGTAAACGCACCAGTGGGCGCTTAATAGTGAAACCGATGAGGTAAGGCGAAAACACAAGAATGATTTAGAAGTTATAAAATGCTATTTAATAAACAATAATTACAGTAATGGCTGAAAAGAACGACGACCAAGCTGAATGCATGTCTCACAGCGGCGATTTAAGAATTGGCGAACTCTCTCGAACAGACCAGACATGTAGTTCACTTCGGCAGCAGCGGCCGAAATTCTGACGACGAATTTCTCTTGACATTCAAATGGAGTGTCATAGACGAGACTCGTGAGATATCCCCATAAAAAGAAGTGTTGACACGACAAATCGGGCGATCGTAGGGGCCAAGCTATGGGATCACCTCGCCCAATCTATCGGCCAATAAAAGTAAAGTCCAGATAGTTGTTTAACTCTTGCCCAAAATGGGCTGGTGCACCATCGTGCTGGAACCACATACGCCGTTGGATGTTAGTTGCTTAATCCTCCAGCAATTCCGGCAAAACCTTCTACAAGAAAATACGGTACGTTCTCCCATTAAGTCCTTCCGGCATAAGATCCGACCCTATTAAGGGGTCGCCTATGATTTCTGTCCACACATTGACGAAGAATCGTCTCTGATCCGCATGTGGATATGTGGCATGTGGGTTTACACTCGCCCCCCACATGTTCATTGTGGATGTTAAATGTGCCTATACGTGAGAAGGAGGCTTCATCCGTGAAAAGCACAGTCGCCAGAAAATCTGGCATCGTCGCACTTTGTCACAGGAACTATCGAACGAACTCCACGCGACGAGGGTAATCCGGTGTAGTCATTGCTTGGATTCGCTGAAGATGGCACAGGTGTAACTGCTTCACATGCAGAACCCGCCATACCGTTGATTGTGCCACACCAAGAGTTCACCCCTACTGTTCTTGTGCTTTTGACTGACCGAACTGTTACTGTGTTCAGAATCGCCTGTTCCATACTTTGCGTTCTAGCACTCCTTGCCCGACCTGCAACAGACCTTGTAGCTAGAAAGGATCCCGATCCACATAACCGCCGATGCAAGCGTTCGAATGTTTTACAATTGGGCAATCGCCTATGCGGGAAAGGTTTGCGTACAGTCGTTGTGCCTCTGTTGTTGTTGTTGAGACCCAGACCGTCCGACCTACCAGAAAGGTTGTGCCTCTGTGCCATTCCAATTTGCAGCTTCATACATGAAATGAAAGTCGGCTTTTTAACACTTTACAACAAAGTTGAAAAGTGTTTATGACTTTGTTCATTCTGTCTGTCTGTCTGTCTGTCTGTCTGTCTATCTGTCTGTCTGTCTGTCTGTCCGTTAGCACGATAACTGCCGTAAAAATGACTTTATCAAAATGAAATTTTAGTATGTTGTTCAGACGGTCTGTAGGACCTATGGGAATATAAATAAATAATATCACCCAATTAGTTTTTTATTGAACCCGGGTTGAAAAAATGAAATACATTGAACCCTATGGGACCTAATTTTTCAAACATTTTTTAAGTAAATTTAAAATTCACGAATTGCTTCGAAATTTTTAGAAAATATTCACATTATCCCATAGAATATATAAAAAAAAATTCAGTAAAATATGTTAAGTAGTTTTTTAATTAAAAATTATTTAATATAGGGAAAAAAACAAATTCAATTAAATTCTGACTTTGGGATATCTTCCAGAAAGAAAAGAGAGATATATTATATAATAAATATCTCTCCATTTGTTTAAATGTTTCGCATATGGGAGTGGCTTCACATTTTAAAATAAATTTGGTAGATAACAATTTTTCATTTTTAACACTTTACAACAAAGTTGAAAAGTGTTTATGACTTTGTTCATTCTGTCTGTCTGTCTGTCCGTTAGCACGATAACTGCCGTAAAAATGAGTTTATCAAAATGAAATTTTAGTATGTTGTTCAGACGGTCTGTAGGACCTATGGGAATATAAATAAATAATATCACCCAATTAGTTTTTTATTGAACCCGGGTTGAAAAAATGAAATACATTGAACCCTATGGGACCTAATTTTTCAAACATTTTTTAAGTAAATTTAAAATTCACGAATTGCTTCGAAATTTTTAGGAAATATTCACATTATCCCATAGAATATATAAAAAAAATTCAGTAAAATATGTTAAGTAGTTTTTTAATTAAAAAAATTATTTAATATAGGGAAAAAAACAAATTCAATTAAATTCTGACTTTGGGATATCTTCCAGAAAGAAAAGAGAGAGATATTATATAATAAATATCTCTCCATTTGTTTAAACGTTTTGCATATGGGAGTGGCTTCATATTTTAAAATAAATTTGGTAGATAACAATTTTTCATTTTTTTAAAATTTTATATAACTCTTCATGACAAATTTAATTGATGGCATTTTAAATGCACTTTCCTACGTCCCAGAGAGTTAAAATTTGGTACACAGCTTAAATTTGTTGAACATTTTATTCGACAAAAATTTGATGGATCTTTAAATATAGATCATACATTTTTTTCGAAATGGCCTGAAAATAATCCCCGTTCACTTCTATAAATCATTGGTGTAATATTGTTAAAAATTCTGATGTGGACAGCACATGTCTTTCTCTGCAGACTCATATTCGTTCTCTTTATTTATTCAATGATAATTTGTGTTTATCTGCACAACATAAGTATTTTAAATGACATTGAATTTACACGTTAAACTTAAATTTGGTTCTCATTTGATAGCTGGACTTATTGTCAAAGGTGGCGTAGCGAAAACGCGAAAAAACTAGAATATCTCAAGAACGGCTAGTCCTAGAGTAATGGGATTAGTCTTATTCTTTTTGTTGTCAAAAATCACATATAAAATAGGAATTTAATTGATATAATTGAGCACACGTAGTCTTTTATTTTTATATATAACGATTTTTGCTGGCCATTTCGCAAAAATAGCCCGTTCCTTTTTCCCGAATCGTAGTAGAATAACCTACAAATGATTTGTATACAAAATTTTGTTAAATTTGGTATATAAATCACTTGTAGGTTATTGAAATATTATACTCCAAATTTTGTTAAATTTGGTTCATTAGTTTTTAGCTAGAGTGGATAAAGGCAATTTCTGCGGCCATTTTTCAAAGAAGGCAGATTCTTTCATTACGAATCGTACTATAATCTAATGAACATCAGGATTTCCCACAAAAAACATACCTACCAAATTGTATGAAATTCGGTCCATTAGTTTTTCAATTAGAGTGGATGTAATATCCACACAGACACACAGAAACATACACAGATACACCCTTACACACACAGACGTCTTCTTTCTGGTAGGTCGGACGGTCTGGGTTTCAACAACAACACACAGACGTCTTCCTAAAAGTAGTTTTTTCGTGTTCTAGAAGTCCCAAAACGTGTAGATCCTTTGAAAATTCGAGTTCCGATCTTCGGCACGATTCCAATACTTTGAGTACATACACATACACATATATATTATCTGTGTATTATCTGTGTATCTAAATTCCGTGCCTATGCAATTACAATAGTTGTGATTTTAAATGATCCCTAAACTTTTATTATTTCTTCAAGGAAGCCTAATTTTAACATATGCAGAATGCAAATATCTCAAGCGATTGTAAGATGAATTACATAAGAATTGCTGAATTTTTTTCACACAAAATTATTTAGCTCTGGAGTCTGGAATACAAGTTATATGAATGAAATATTCATTGATTTTGCATAAAGAATCAGATGATTTATATTTCGATACACTTTTAAGTATTTAAGTATAATAAATTACTGTAGTACTGTGATAATGTAAAAGATATTACCACTGAATGAATCACATTTTAGAAATTTTTAAATGAAATTACATTTCAGTTGGAAAGTGTTTCATAATCAATGCTTATGCATGATTGATCTTTCTTGTTTTAAATTTTATATAACTCTTCATGATAAATTTATTTGATGGCATTTTTAATGCACTTTCCTACGTCCTAGAGAGTTAGAATTTGGTACACAGCTTAAATTTTTTGAACATTTTATTCGACAAAAATTTGATGGATCTTTAAATATAGATCATACATTTTTTTCGAAATGACCTGAAAATAATCCCCGTTCACTTCTATAAATCATTGTTGTAATATTGTTAAAAATTCTGATGTGGACAGCACATGTCTTTCCCTGCAGACTCATATTCGTTCTTTTTATTTATTTTTTCTATGACGTCATTTGAATTAATTTCAGTTGTTTTCGATGAAGTTTTTAAATATAATAAATTATCGTAGTATTATGATAGTTTTAAAAATATTACCGTGGAATGTATCGCTTTTCAGATATATTTAAACCAGGCAATTTTTATTTCAATGCCGTCATTTGAATGAAGTTCATGTTTTTCAATGAAGGTTTAATTTTTCAAATATAATAAATTAATGTAGTATTATGATAAGTTTTAAAATATTACCGAGGAATGTATTGCATTTTCGACTGTTTTAAATAAAATTGCATTGAAGTTGGAAAGTGTTTCATAATCAATGCTTTAAGCATGATTGATCTTTCTTGTTCTATATTTGTAAATTCCCCTACCGTCTTAAAAGTTGAAGCTGTGAATAACTGCTACATACTGATAAGGTCATTCATTCGGTGTTACGAAAATGTGTATAAGAGTTCTTCTTCTGGCCCAGATGAAATTTGCATACGTGGTTTCTTCTTCAACCAGAAATTAACAACCAGAATGACGCTTGAAAGTTTGCGGAGCGGCCGCTTTCTAACGAGTAAGCACCCTCTAACGCCTTTAAGTTTCATTTCCAACTCGGTAAAGTATAACAAAAAATATTTGGCTTGGTGTGTATTACCACCTCGTAAAGTTTGGCCGATCTCTTTTTAATCACTTTGCATCAAAAACTAGAGCTTGATAGAATTTTTTTCATTTATGATTGACAATTAGATTATTCGAATTTCAACATTTCCGTTGTATTATTTAGTATGTAAAACAATGACATCCCCGAACAATGCAGGTAGTACTCAGTATATGGATGATTTATATTTGAAACTACACTATGGACGGATATTATCAAAATATTTTGAATTGACTCAGGAACCAAGTGCATTTTTCAGCGGTGTTAAACCGTTGCCAGATTAAAAAAATCTGATGTGGGCAGCACTTGACTTTATATAATGCAATGAATTTACTACTTTTACAGTAAAAAAAATAGATTATTTTTATAGTAGTTATTTATATTATTTGCAAAATATTGAATTTTCGTCAATGAGTCGTCATTTTCCATGTCGTCATCATCAATGAGTCGTCATTGATTTAGTGTCATTTTTATCGATGTGGCGAGTTTTTCGTTAATTTAGCAGCATTTAAAAAGTCGCGAAGTTGGCGATATTCCAACAAATTCATCGCCAAAATCTCGCCAAACTTTATGGACGAAGAAATAAGTTATTCTTACAGCAGATAAATGACTATTGGCGTTCAAATACAAAAGTATTACTCAAAGTATCTTTTTTCATGAATGGAACGAGCGAGATCCACGAGAATGGTGTCACACAATTTATCGCATGGTATTATATATGAAAAGTAAACATGTTTCTCAATAGAAAATATTTTCTTTTTATTTTATATGACTTTTTGATAATTTTTTTTTGAAAAATGTGCAATATCTCGAGAACGGTTCATGTTAGCGTTCTAAAATTTATGTTAATCGTTTTCTAATGAAAAATTACATAAGAAATGTCTATTTCCGTAACTTTATTAGCAGTTTTGATTTTTTGACGATTTTTTCAAAATTTCACTCGAAAATTTAGGGGGGTTCTGAACGTTCGATTGCGAATAAAAACAATAGGTTTCCAGTGTTTATGGATTGTGATTTTGTACCAAATTTCGTTCGAATCGGTCCATTCGTTCGTCAGTTATCGTCTCCACAGACTCACTGACACACACACATACATACACACACACACACACACACAGACACACACACAGACACACACACAGACATCACTTCAAAATGTTCGATTCTTGATCAGGGATGCTTGAAACGTGCTCTCCCGTCGAAAACTCGAATTCGAATTTTCGACCCCGTCAGAATACTTTCCTTATACATTATGTCTATTAGGAAAGTAAAAATAATCACATATAATGTATACGAATTATTTTAAAATAATAATTTTTATGCTAAATCTGCAAAAAATATAAAAACATTCTCATTCTTAAGAATTATGAGACAAATAGACCTAACGCACTATAGAATACAAATGTATGAGGAAAAAAACTAAGTGGAGATTCACACTTCAGGTATTCGACCGTCCAAACAGTTACCTTACACCTTTCTGGTAGGTCGGACGGTCTGGGTTTCAACACTTCAGGTATTATTTTCATGCTTTTAATGTATTTCATATCCTGCCAGACCCAGAATCAGATTCATGAAAAATACATTGTAGCTTCGTTAGCCCTTTACTATATATGTTTTCAATTCCACTCTTTTAGTTTCGTGTTATATTTACTCCAAATTCATTAAGAACTAAAATAACCAAACATGAATAATATATCCTGTGTGTTTCTGTCTCTGAATAATATATGATTAGTTTATCCTGTTTAGCCTGTCTTCACGGTAATGAAATGCTGCTATCGAAAACCTTCCTGAAAGGAATTAAAATGTAAGTTAGATACATTATTTATAAAATGCAAGCTTCAAATCATTATATAATTAACCTTCTGAAGTACCTTAATTGCATTGCATAGGTATTTCACCATGGCTGTTTAATCTAAAATATAAAATGGAAAATTCAAAAACACATTCCGCAGTGAAATACATTACTTTCCTTATATACATAATGTGTAAGGAAAGTATTGTGACGGGGTCGAAAATTCGAATTCGAGTTTTCGACGGGAGAGCACGTGTCAAGCATCACTGATCACGAATCAAATATGTTTGAAGTAATGTATGTGTGTGTGTGAAAGTGTGTGTGTTTGTGTGTGTGTGTGTTTGTGTGTGTGTGTGTTTGTGTGTGTGTGTGTTTGTGTGTGTGTTTGTGTGTGTGTGGCGTGTGTGTGTGGCGTGTGTGTGTGTGTGCGTGTGTCAGTGAGTCTGTGGAGACGATAACTGACGAACGAATGGACCGATTCGAACGAAACTTGGTACAAAAATCACAATCCGCAAACATTGGAAGTCTATTGTTTTTATACGTAATCGAATGTTCAAACCCCCCCTAAATTTTCGAGTTAAATTTTGAAAAAATCGTCAAAAAATCAAAATCGCTAATAAAGTTACGCAAATAGACATTTCTTATGTAATTTTTCATTAGAAAACGATTGACATAAATTTTAAAACGCTAACATGAACCGTTCTCGAGATATTGCACATTTTTCAAAAAAATTATCAAAAAGTCGTATAAAATAAAAAAAATATTTCCTATTGAGAAACATGTAAATATGTTCACTTTTCATATGTAATACCATACGATAAATTTGGTGATATCATCCTCGTGGATCTAGCTCGTTCCATTCATGAAAAAGGATACTTTGTTGTTGTTGAAACCCAGACCGTCCGACCTACCAGAAAGGTGTAAGGTAACAGTTTGGATGGTCGGGAAGTGCCACCCAATTTAGACCGGAACACAGTGGGGGAGGCATCCACAGGGACCGTACCCTCCTTCCCCTACCACCAACCTCTCGGAAGGACTTTCGGACCCACATGTTTAACGTGATCGTACTCCGCATGAACACGGCGGCAGTTTTGGCAGTGGCTGGAATCGAACCCGGGCCTACCGAGTGCAACTCCAGCGCGCTAACCAATGGGTTACCGCTCCCACAAAAAAAAGGATACTTTGTGTAATACTTTTGTATTTGAACGTCAATAGTCATTTATCTGCTGTAAGAATAACTTATTTCTCCATCCATACCGCCTGGCGAGATTTTGGCGAAGAATTTGGCTGAATGTCGCCAACTTGGCGACTTTTTTAAATGTTGCCAAATTAACGAAAATCTCGCCAAATGGATAAAAATGACGCTACATCAATGGAAATGACGACAAATTGAAGAAAATTCATTATCTTGGAAAGAATATAAATATCTACTATAAGAATAACATTTTTTTTAACTGTAAATGTAGTAAATTCATTGCATTATATAAAGAAAGTCATGTGTTGCTCACATCAGATTTTTTTGAATTGTGAGACCGTTTTCTACAAATCTTCTTACAAGAAGCTTAGTTCAAGAAATATTCAAAAATGCTTTTTTCCAAATACGCCAACCTTCAAAACAACAAGAATTAAAAATCTTGTCCGGTATATCTGTCAATCATAACTGCTTTTGATGGCTCCCCAAACTGCAGAGCAACCGGAATAATATATTTATATATATATATATATATATATATATATATATATATATATATATATTTCTTATATGTCTGTCTATCATGACAGATATGCAGAATTTCAGCAGAAATTATTGGAAAACTTAAATTGCACACTTTCTTACTATCTAGCGATTTAACTTTACACCAAATTTTAAACCTCTATCTCATCGCAAGCCGTTTAGGAGTGAAGACCCCGCTTAAATAAACATTTTCGAAAAATTATAATTTTCGCGAAGGTTTTATCACACAATCGACCAGTACATCATATTTCGAGTCTGTGTCTTTCATTCCATATTTCGAACATTTTGGTGTATGGAAATCCCCTCAAATAAATTTTTATGAAAAATCCGAAGTTTTATCAAATTTTTGACCCGTGCACCAAATTTCAAATCCCCACCTTACTTAAAAGAAGACGTTTCTCGGTTTTCGGAAAATTTCTTTGTTTTTTCTCCATTTTGGTGTGCGGCACCGCTAAAGAAGCAAATATTGGAAAACTGAAATCGTACATTTTCTTTTAAACTATCTACCTGTGCAACAAAATTTAAAATCTCTGTCTCACCATGCAGGGTGTTTTTCTTTTATTAAACACTTCGAACATTTTGGTGTTGATCAATATCCCTACACCCCAGTAAATACTGTTGAAACATGTGATTTTTTCCAGGGGTTTATCAAATAATGACCCGTGTAAAAAATTTCAAGTTTCTATCTTACTAAAGTATTTTCCCATATATCGAACATTTTTATGTGCAGTATCCCTAAAGTAAGTACGTAGCAAATATTGAAAAACTAAAGTGTAAGTTTTTTTCTTTTCGAGCAACCTACCCTTATACAAAATTTAAAGTATCTATCTCATCTCAAAGTACTTTTGTTTTATCATTTCACCTATCGAGAGTTTTGGTGTAGTGCACCCCTTCAGCTAAATACTTTTGAAACAGGAGACTTTTCTCGGGGATTTTACCGAACGATTGATCTGTGTAACAAATCCCAAGCTTCTATATCACTTAAAAGAAACCTTTCTCATTTACTCGGCAAATTCAAAGTTTTGCTTTGCATCTCCCCTAAAGTAGCAAATATTGGAAAACTGAAATTGTGCATTTTCTTCCTTTTGAACTATCTTCCCATATACCAAATTTAAAATCTCTGTCTCATTACGAAGAATTCCGTTCTATCATTTCACATTTCGAACGTTTTGGTGTGGACCACATTTTCTACAAAACATTTTTCATGGTTTTTTATCGAATGATTGACCCGTGTACCGAACTGCAAAGCTACATACGGAAAGTTCCTAAAAAAGGCGTGCCAGTCAGACGGACACATGAGAATTAGTACATATAGATATTCCTGAGGGGGGGGGGGGGTATATCGTTTCTCATAGTCACATTTGGTAGCCATAGTCGCATTTGATTCAGGTTTGTCTGTAATGATGACTATCTACTTGCTAATAGCAGGAATTAAAGCCTATTTATGTTTGTCTATATGTCATGACCGCTTTTGATAACATCCAACTTGAAAAAACAACTGCAATTAAAAGATATTTTTCTGTCTGTCTGTCTATTATTACTGCATTATATGGTCACCAATTTGCGGATCTATGAAAATTATAGAAACTGGTTCTGTATGTTATTTATCATAACCTCATTTGATGACTTCCAACCTACTGAACAGCGAAAATTAAAACATATTTCATCTTTCTATTTGTCGCGAGAGTTTGTGATGACCAAAAACTGTCGGAAGAACAGGAATATAAAAGCATGTATGTCTGCATGTCATGCCCGCATTTGATGAGCCCCAAATTACAGAATAACGGGAATGAAAAAATATTTTTTTCTTTTTCTATCTAATATTACTCTTTTTTATGGCCACCAACTTGCAGATAAACGGAAATTAAAGACAATGCTTATATATATCGACTGCCATGGCCGCATTTGATAACCACCAGCCTTGGGAGCAAAGGAAATCGATAAACATATTTTTGCATGTCTATTTGTCATGACAACTTTTGATGACTACCAACTTGAGAAACAACGGAAATTAGAAAACATGTTCCTGCATGCCATATGGCATAGCCGCATTTGATGACCAATATCCTGCGAAACAACGGAAATAAAAAAAAATACATGATTTTTCATGTCTATCGATCGTGTCAACTTCTGACGGCTATCAACCTACAAAACAACAGGAATTAAAATATTCATCTATTTGTCTATCGTGACTACTTTTACCCGAAAATGTTCAACACACGTGTACATACAGGGTGGTCATAAAAACACTTCCCCGATATATGAACACCTAGCGGCCTATCCCCTCAACCAATCGAAAGGAAATTTCAGATATTGTTATTTGAAGGTATGCGCTCGAGATTGTGATGATTTCAAACAATAGAGCTCTCGCGGTTACGGTTACAGTAAAAAATTTCGTAATTTTCGAATGGCAACACACGCTTTTTTTCTGCGCAAATTGGTCAGCGCAATGAAAAACTATAAATGGAGTCGGAACGATACACGTATGACGAAAGTTGGCGGCATAAAACATTTGCAAAGAAAAGCATTGTAACGGACCAATGACAACACAGAGAGGAGGTGCATTCATGCACTTTGCATAATTCACAGGGATAAACAGTAGAAGCACTAATCACAGAACACCATGTCCAAAGCATTGCTTGTGGAAAACCTTTAATAAACAGTGTGGGAAGATTGTTTCTTCAATGAGGTGTTCGAACGTACCAACAAGATAACACTTACAAGGAAACAACGAGGTGAATTGATAAAGCTGTTTTATCTGAACGGGGGAAAATGCTGTCGAAGCAGTGCGAGTTTATCGGCGAAATCATAAACTAAGACGAAACCCATGTGCCATGCGAACTGTACGTGATTTGGTAAAAAAAATGAAGAGAGAAACTGCATCCACATGTGATAGACCGCGATCCGGACGACTATCCGTTCCTGTTGAAGTTGTTGCAGAAGTGCATACGATTCCTTCAGGACAATTGTTTACTGTAGTGTTGCCAGCAATTTGGATGTACCGAAAACCACTGTCCTCAAACTTCTGCGCTCCGTTATGCGGATGTTTCCTTATCGATTCCAGCACGTCCAGATGCTGCAACCTGGAGGCGAGCAACAGCATGTCGCGGTTTTTTTCCCCATCAGATATGATGAAGATAGCAGGTGGCCGCTGCGGATATTATGGACGAATGAGGCACATTTCTTCTTAACTGGGAAAGTAAACTCCAAGAACTGAGCTGCCGAAAATCCTCACGATGTCGCACCAGTGCTTTTACACGATTCTAAATTGACTGTGAGGTGCGGCATCGCAAGCACATTCGTTCTCGGTCCGTACTTCCTCGAAGTGGTCACTTCCAATGGTATGAAAACGTGCTCCATCACAGGTCCTCGGTATAAAACAATGTTGCAGAATTACGTAATTCTAGAATTGTCACAACTAAATGTCGTTAATGACATTGTATGGATGCAAGATGGTGCTCTTCCACACGACGCTACATGTGTTCGATAAGTGCTGCAACAGAACTTTGGTGATAGAGTCGCCTCCCTTAACTCTGCAGTTTCGTGGTCACCACGATCCCCCGACCTCACTCCGATGGATTTCTGGTTCTGGGGTTATCTGAAATCTAATATGTACACATCAAATCCACGAGATTTGTCAGAATTGAAAGATGCCATAAAACGTGATGCTATACAGATTTCTCATGCAATGTTACGTTCGTCATTGTTGTCAACAACCTCCCGCATGAAATGCGTTATCGTCTGCGAAGATGGACACGTTGAAAACTTGTAATTTCAATAAAAGTTTTTTCCCTCTCCTCTCTTGTGTTGTCATTGGTCCTTTACAATGCTCTTCTTTGCAAATGTTTTACGCCGCCAATTTTTGTCATACGTGTATCGTTCCAACGCCATTTATGGTTTTCCAAAGCGCTGATCAATTTGCGAAGAGAAAAGGTGGCTGTTGCCATTCGAAATTTTTTAAATATTTTCACTGTAACCGTAACCGTGAGAGCTCTATTGTTTGAAATCATCACAATCTCGAGCGCATACCTTCAAATAACAATATCTGAACTTTCCTTTTGATTGGTTAAAGGGATATGCCGCTAGGGGTTCATATATCGGAGAAGTTTTTTTATGACCACCCTGTGCTTGATTAACTGAAAAAATCATGCTTGAGCTGAAAAACAGACGTCGGAAAGTTAATTACAAGGCCAGTTAAAGATATATCGTATATTCATTTTCTGGAGCAATAACTATCTCAATACTTGAAGTGATTCTATATTCACCTCCTCCAGATTTCACACAACCAATATCACCATTCCTCTGATGATTTTACACTAAATCCTATTGTTGCAAACGTGCAACATTCACTAACTGGAGTATTTTCGCTTAAGATCCATATGGAGAAAACACCCGTACAAGCTTTTCTATAACATGCATCTAGGGTGGTGATTTATTGAAAATGTGGCGACATTTAGCGACTTTTCGCTGATTCAAAAAATACCGCGAAATAGTCTATATGAGATATGAGATATTTCCAGAAGTTTCTATCGAGAATCCATAAAAGGAATCATCACTCAGTTGGAGAGCAGTTGACGAGATACGAGCTACATTGAACTGTGATTTGCGTCAATGTTTTAAGAATAGTAGCCGCTGTTCTTTGAAATGACTTTCGTCGATGTTTTGAAAATAGTATCCGTTATTTTGTGAAATTATTGCAGCATTTAAGTGTTGCTTTACTGTATATTCTTCCTGTTTACGCTGTACTTGTGAATAAAAGTGTTAGTTAATGAGAAATATGGACTTATTCTTGTATCCGCAGGATTCCGATTCCGTAGGATACATCGTAACAGTATCTTGATTATGATGTACTAGATCCACGACAGAAAGTTTCTAGCAATGATTCAACACTACATGAATGGAATTTGACCGCTCATGGCAACTTAAGAATTCAAGCAGAATGGCCTATTTCACTTGTAAAATCCTCATCAAAATACAATTAACATTTAATTAATATCTAATGAAATCAAATACCATGAGCAAATTCTTTAACGTTAAAATATATAACAATTACAACAAGAAAGAACAATCAAGCATAAGCATTGATTATGAAACACTTTCCAACTGAAATGCAATTTTATTTAAAAATTTCTAAAATGCGATACATTCAGTGGTGATATCTTTTACATTATCACAGTGCTACAGTAATTTATTATACTTAAATATTTAAAACTGTATCGAAATATAAATCACCTGATTCTCTATGCAAAATCAATGAATATTTCATTCATATAACTTGTATTCCAGACTCCAGAGCTAAATAATTTTGTGTGAAAAACAATTCAGCAATTTTTATGTAACTCACCTTACAATCGCTTGAGATATTTGCATTCTGCATAAGTTAAAATTAGACTTCGTTGCAGAAATAATAAAAGTTTAGGGATCATTTAAAATCACAACTATTGTAATTGCGTAGGCACGGAATTTAGATACACAGATAACTGAGATACACAGATAATATATATATATATATTTGTGAGTGTGTGTATGTATTCAAAGTAATGGAATCGTGCCGAAGATCGGAACTCAAATTTTCTAAGGATCTACACGTTTTGGGACTTCTAGAACACGAAAAAACCATTTTTAAGAAGACGTCTGCGTGTGTAAGGGTATATCTGTGTATGTTTCTGTGAGGATATTACATCCACTCTAATTGAAAAACTAATGGACCAAATTTCATTAAATTTGGTATGTATGTTTTTTGGTAGGAAACCCCGATGTTCATTAGATTATAATACGATTCGTAATAAAAGAATCTGCCTTCTTTGCAAAATGGCCGGCAGAAATTGCCTTTACCAACTCTAGCTAAAAACTAATGGAACAAATTTAACAAAATTTGGTGTATAATATTTCAATAAACTACAAGTGATTTATATACTAAATTTAACAAAATTTGGTATATAAATCATTTGTAGGTTATTCAAGTACGATTCGGAAAAAAGGAACAGGCTATTTTTGCGAAATGGCCCGCAAAAATCGTTAAATATAAGAATAAAAGACTACGTGTGCTCAATTATATCAATTAAATTCCTATTTTATACGTGATTTTTGACAACAAAAAGAATAAGACTAACTGATAATTACTCTAGGACTAGCCGTTCTTGAGATATTCTAGTTTTTTCGTGTTTTCGCTACGCCACCTTTGACAATAAGTCCAGCAATCAAATGAGAACCAAATTTAAGTTTAACATGCAAATTCAATGTCATTTAAAATACTTATGGCTGTTATTTTGTGCAGATAAACTCAAATTGTTATTGAAGAAATAAAGAGAACGTGAATATGAGTCTGCAGGGAAAGACATGTGCTGCCCGCATCAGAATTTTTAACAATATTACAACAATGATTTATAGAAGTGAACGGGGATTATTTGCAGGCCATTTCGAAAAAAATGTATGATCTACATTTAAAGATCCACAAAATTTTTGTAGAATAAAATGTTCGACGAATTTAAGCTGTGTACCAAATTTTAACTCTTTAGGACGTAGGAAAGGGCATTAAAAATGCCATCAAGTAAGTATCACGAAGAGTTAGATAAAATTAAAAAAAAATTTGAAAAATTGTTATCTACCAAATTTATTTTAAAATGTGAAGCCTCTCTCATATACAAAATAATTAAACTCTTGGAAAGATATTTATTATATAATATATCACTTTTTTCTTTCTGGAGGATATCCCAAAAGTCAGAATTTAATTGAATTTGTTTTTTCCCTATATTAAATAATTTTTAATTAAAATACTACTTAATATATTTTACTGAATTTTTTTTATATATTTTATGGGATAATGTGAATATTTTCTAAACATTTTGAAGTAATTTGCGAATTTTAAATTTGCTTAAAAAATGTTTGAAAAATTAAGTCCCATAGGGTTCAATGTATTTCATTTTTTCAACCCGGGTTCAATAAAAAACTACTTGGGTGATATTATTTATATATATTTCCATAGGTCCCACAGACCGTCTGAAAAACATACTAAAATTTCATTTTGATAAAGTCATTTTTACGGCAGTTATCGTGCTAACGGACAGACAGACAGACAGAATGAACAAAGTCATAAACACTTTTCAACTATGCTGTAAAGTGTTAAAAAAGTATTTCCCATTGAGAAACATGTTCACTTTTCATATGCAATACCATGCGATAAATTGGGTGTCATCATTCTCGTGGAATTAGCTCGTTCCATTCAGGAAAAAAGATACTTTGAGTAATACTTTTGTATTTGAACGCCAATAGTCATTTATCCGTTGTAAAAATAACTTACTTCTCAGTTCATAACGCTTGGCGAGATTTTGGCGGCGAATTAGGCGGAATATCGCCAACTTGGCGACATTTTAAATTGTTGCCAAATTAAAAAAATCTCGCCAAATGGATAAAAATGACGCTAAATCAACGGAAATGACGACTAATTGAAGAAAATTCAATATATTTTAAAGCATATAAGTAACTACTATAAGAATAACATTTTTTTAACTGTAAAAGTACTAAAATCATTGCATTATATAAGGAAAGTCATGTGCTGCCCACATCAGATTTTTTTTTTTTTTTCGAAAAGCATTCAATATTCTGAGATCGATTCATTTCATATGCTAAGTTCTAAAGTCTGCAGCATTCCTTTTTTTATTAAAAAATAACTTCTAAAATGATTTCTTTCATTACAGTTGGTGAAGGTATTTTAAAGATTTTTTTAAAACTTCATTCGAAAATTTTCGTCTTCCGAGGATTGATTGATTGTAAAACCAATAGGGATCCATCTAATCACTGACTCTAATAATGCCACCAACATTTTTTTCTAAAAGTTATATATTTTCGATAAGAGATATCGCGTCCACAAACTCATTGACACGCACACTAATGTACACACGCACACAGTACTGCACATGCGTACACACACACTTAAATACATTCACACCCTTTATCATCCGGACATCCAAACGGTTGCTTGAGTCTTTAGGATGAGTCGGACGGTCTGGGTCTTCAACACCCTTTATCATACATACACAGACATACACACACATGGATATTAGCTCGAAAATGTTCGATTCGAATTCAGGGATGCTTAAATCGTACAGTTTCGTTGAAAACTTCAAATTGAATTGTCGACCTGGTCACAACATACGTATTGTACTATGAAAAGAAAGTTATTGCGAAAAGAAATACTGATGCAAATTTAAACAAGAACGATCAATCATGCTTAAAGCATAGATTATGAAACACTTTCCAACTTCAATGCAATTTTATTTAAACATCTCTAAAATGCAATATATTTTTCGGTAATATTTTAAAAATTATCACAATACTGCATTAATTTATTATATTTGAAAACTTAAACCTTCATCGAAAAGAATGAACTTCATTCAAATGACGGCATTGAAATATAAATTGCCTGGTTTAAACATCTCTAAAATGCGATACATTCCTCGGTAATAATTTTAGAATTATCATAATACTACGATAATTTATTATATTTGAAAACTTCATCGAAAACAACTGAAATTCATTCAAATGAAGTCATAGAAAAAATAACACGCCTGGCTCTCTCTATAAAAGCAGCATTTCATTCATAATTAATTTCCCATTAATTTCATTCATCACAATACCATAATAATTTATTTTATTTAAAAATTAAGACCATGGAGCTACAAGTAATTAAACTCTATGATTAAAACTTCATCGAAACAAATCGTCCTTCCCTTTGTAAAATCAATGAATATTTCATTCATATCAGCTATGCAGACTCCATGGGCTAAATAATTTTGTGTTAAAGAAATAGAGCAATTCTAATACAACTTATTCTACATATTTTGCTATTTACATTTTACATAAGTGAAAAATCGGCTTTGTTGTAGAAATAATCAAATTTCGATGATCATTTAAACTAAAAAATATTGTAATTACGTTGTTTCAGTATGTAGATGCACAGAATTTAAGCAAAAATAAAGTGATTTTAGGACGAATACAACATTCAATATGAATTAAAAAGAATTTTAAAAATCACGATTTTGAGACAAGATGGATGCCATATTTCATTTTGAAGTGGGTCACGTGATCGCTTCATATAAGAGGTGTAATTATTATTTTAATTTTTATTTAAAAAACTACTTAATATATTTCGCTGAATTTTTTTTATATATTTTATGGAACAATTTGAATATTACCTAAAATTTTCGAAGCAATTTGTGAATTTTAAATCCTTCTTAAAAAAATGTTTGAAACATTAGGTCCCATAAGGTTCAATGTATTTCATTTTTCCAACCCGGGTTCAATCCAAAACTAATTGGGTGATATTTTTCATTTATATTTCCATAGGTCCTACAGACCGTCTGAACAACATACTAAAATTTCATTTTGATTAAGTCTTTTTTACGGCAGTTATCGTGCTAACAGACAGACAGACAGACAGAATGAACAACGTCATAAACACTTTTCAACTTTGTTGTAAAGTGTTAAAAATAGTATTTTTATTTTATTTTTTAAATTAAAATACTGGCATTCCTATATTTTAAAAAAATAACTCTTTTTCCACGCGAAAAATTGAAAAAAAGAATTAAGAAATAAAAGTGTTTATACTTAATTTTGAAAATGCCTTATCTTGCCCATTTAATTAAAGACGACCATACAAAAGAATGAAATGAAAAAATATGCAATAATATAATAATAGCCTAAAATCGCTCAAAAATTGCTTCTTTTCCGTGTCCTTGGATTTTATCTCTCTCATTTCTCTTTTCGGCGATGGCAATTTTTCTCCAACTTTCAGTCACGTGTGCCATTTTGCCTCTTATGGTGATATTTCTAGAATACGTGAGGTTGGCTACTTCTTTGTCGTGCAGAATAAGGCCATTTTGTATTATTCATTTATTTATGGGTCTTTTCTGCCTTCAATACTAGTTAACTTCTAAAATTTAATATATGCTGTATTTTGGCGAAGTTTTTATATTTTTGGTGTATAATAATAATGTTAGACAGTACCTTTTTCAATCCGTATAGAAACAAATTACCGTCTAAAAACAATAAAGAGGGAAAATATAGACCATAAAAAATAAAGAAATATCGCAAATAATATGTCCATTATAAAGTGTGTTTTAAAGAGATTGTAATACTAAATACGTCATAAACGATTGGTCACAGACAGACAGTTCCAATTTAAGAAATGTTTCCAAATAAGACAGATTTTCAGACTGTAATAGTTTTGGTCACGTGACACGCTTTAGAGAAAAAGTACAAAATTTAACTTTTTATACCGGCCCTCCACATAGGAAGTTTCAATCAGCAAATTGTTCCTTATTTATTTAAAGATCTTAAAAATAAGATTCTGCAACATGCAAAGTTGGCCGTTAAAAATTTGTTAAAGTCATAGGACTTAAACCAATGTCAATATATGCTTTAAGACCTCCTAAACACGTTTTGACTTATTTGGAGTGATGTCAGTCTGTCTGTCTGTCTCGGTATGTCTGTGATCGATTTCTTGTCTTTACGATAGCGGCCAGAAATATTAATGGATTTTCACGAAACTTTAAATCGAGCTTTGTTATAAGAAAATCTAGAACTACGTAGATTTTTTGAATTCCAGTAAAAACTTCAAAATTTATTCCAAATTATATATTTTTTTAACGTGCCAACATAGGACAAAATTTTACATAACCCTCCATAAAAGGGTTTATTTATGGCTCAATGATCTCAAAACAATTTGTTTTTGCTCGTGACGTCATTAGACCCCCTCGGAAGGCAAGTTACTCCCTCGAGGGTACATTGTCAAGTATGGTATCACTCGAAGATTTTTTCAAGCTCTTTAAAGTAAAAGATAACACGATATAATTGTAATCATTTGGATACACGATACCGATTTTTTTAAATTTTTCTTGTAAAAAAAAATTATCAAAGCTTTTAAAAAATATATTCTAGTATGAAACAGTCGAATTGAGCCAAACTACAGTTAATTTTCTATGGAGCCCGTATAAAAGTTACATTTTATACTTTTCCACTTAAAAACGTCACATCAAAATCTGGGCGCGGTAGCCCATTGGTTAGCGCGCTGGAGTTGCACTCGGTAGTCCCGGGTTCGATTCCAGCCACTGCCAAAACTGCCGCTGTGTTCATGCGGAGTACGATCACGTTAAACATGTGGGTCCGAAAGTCCTTCCGAGAGGTTGGTGGTAGGGGAAGGAGGGTACGGTTCCTGTGGATGCCTCCCCCACTGGGTTCCGGTCTAAATTGGGTGGCACTTCCCGGCCGTCCAAACAGTTACCTTACACCTTTCTGGTAGGTCGGACGGTCTGGGTTTCAACAACAACAACATGATCAAAATCTGCATACGAAAATAATCTACCTTAGTCTGTCTTAAACTAATTGTCTATCATATATTGCGTCTATGTATGGCGTCTACTAATGGTTCAAAATATATATTTGGTTGTGCAATCTTTATAAAGCACCCTGTACAAACTAAAAGAAAATAAACCGAAAATTATGGAATAAAAAACTAATATGATAAAAAAAATTAAACGTTCAGTAATTTTCTGCTAATGGAATATAATTTAAAACAACAGATGTATGTTGATTACACTGTAAGTGGAAAATTATCTCTATTTCTTAATACACTGAATTAAGAGAAATTAGTGATAAAATATTTGAAATTAGTTTTAGTTCTAAAAAATAAATAATGAGATGAATCGAGAGCATACTTCAACTTAAATTGTTAAATTATGACAAAATCCATGGGCTCTGTCAACAACATGATACAATGAGAAAGGTGAATTTTCACATTATTATTAAGAACTTCAGAAATAGCGGAAAGACAAGACATGTAGAATAATATTTAAGTTTAAATTTAAAAATTTGAAAAATATGAAAAACTTGTTTTATCAAACTTTCAGTTTTATTCAGTCGATACCGGTATAAAAATTTGACCAGAATACCAGTTTTGATGATACCGGTAATAGATACCGGGTGCAGTAATTTAAATAGCTTCTGTAAATAGTAATGTAATGTCCTGGGAGAATTCATTTATCTACAGTTTTCAAATATCAGCCATTCACTGCATATGACCTACTGGGTTAAATCACTAGGGCGTCGTTGTAAAGAATTCTTGTTCTTGAGTGGAATCATACCATCGACCTCCGGTCCGCTATCTCTCAATCCTATTGGATATAATCACTAGGGTATCATTGTGATAATCTTTGTCCTTGCGTGGAGACTTACCATTAATCTTCGGTTTGTCACCCGTTTGATCAACTGAGTTAAATCATCAGGATGTCATTTTCAAGAATTTTTGTCCTTGCGTGGAATCATATCATCGATCGCCTGTTGGCCGTCCATCTGAGCAACTAGATTAAATCACTAGGGCGTTATTATAAAATATTCTTATTCTTGCATTGAATCATACCATGGTCTCCGGTTGGTCATTAGTTTGAACTACTAGGTTAAGGCGTTATTGTAAAGAGTTCTTGTTCTTGCGTTAAAGCATACCACCGATGTATCTCCGATTGGCCATCAGTCTGAAGTACTGGGTAAATTCACCAGGAATTCATTGCAAAGAATTCCCGTTCTTAAGTTGAAACATACCATCGATCTCCAGTTAACCATCTATCTGACCTATTGGTTTAAATTACTAGGACGTCCTGGTAATAATCATTGTCCTTGCGTGGAATCTTACCATTAATCCTCGCTTGGTCATCCTTTTGATCTACTGAATTAAATCAACAGTGTGCCATTTTAAAGATTTTTTTGCCCTTGCGTGGTGGAATCATACCATCGATAGCCTGTTGGTCGTCTATCTGAACTACTGGATTAAATCACTAGGGCGCCATTGTAAAGAATTCTTGGTCTTGCATTGAATTATGACATCAGTCTCCGGTTATACATCGGTTTGAACTATACTAGGTTAAGGCGTTATTGTAAAGAATTATTGTTTATACATTAAAGCATACCATCGATCTCCAGTTGGCCGCCAGTCTGAACTACTGGAAAAAATCACTAGGACGTCATTGTGAAGAATTCTTTTTCTTACGTTTAAACCTACCCTCGATCTCCAGTTGGACATCCAGTTGACCTACTGGTTTAAATTATACGTACACCACATAGTAAAGAAAATAATCCTTGTCCTTGCATGGAATCATACCACTTATATCCAGTTGGACATTAAAGCTGCAGATTAGCACTCGCACAGGCCAATTATCGAGTAACTTTTCAAAATTAGCTAGTAAGAAAACGGGCAACACTCAACCAAAGCGGCGAGTAAAGGTTTTCTGTACTCTACAGATTTTGATGCTAGTAGAACTAAAAAAGCAAAAAAAGTCGCTTTCTTTAAATATTATAAAAACGGAAATAACCAAATGTGGTGAATTGTAAAACTAACAGGAAATGAACAAAAAAAAAGAAAGTTTAAAAATACAAAATAAGTAATAGATATAATCCTGAATTTGAAATTACAGAATTTCAAAAGACAATTTTAATATGCTTCAATCAAAATTAAATACAGTTTTGTATGAAAATCATAATTGGAGTGTATGAACGGAATCATCGTTATATATAAAGATGAAAAATAAAATTTTGTTAATAATCACAAATAATTACATGCATAAAATAATAAATTTTAAACATATATTTACAATAAATAATTTTAATGTTGAATGTTTCAATGGGTGGCATAATATATATATGACACTTTATACATCTCAGTATGCAGTAGAAATTGCTAAATTCATGGTAAAAATAGCTGGCCAGTAAAATACATTTTGAACTTTGAAAATGCTTTTACGCTGTATTTTCGTGCAACCTAAGCTCCAGAATTCGTAGTCGGCTGCTTGTTTAGAATGAATTTCTAGTCCCCCATAGATATTTACAAAATTGTGACGTACAAATAATTAGCTTGCTGTCATTGCAGGTTTCTGCAACTCGAGCTGACGAGCGGATAAATGCGAAACCGGTACTTGTATATTGTTATATGCAATAAAAGTACGAACCTAAGTTTAACGCCCCGCATTGGTTGTAAGTGTGAGCTATATTAAAAATGAACCCTGCACATTATAAAGGTTTATTGCATTTTCAGCCATTAGTGTATTTAATAACGTTTCAGAATGTTTTATTTACAATATTAAAGTTCTAAAATTGTAACTTTAAGAACTCTAAAACTGTAACTTGAACAAAAACTGTGACTTTAAGATAGCTTTGGAAAAAAAACGCATTACAAAATGAAGCAAATATACAAAGTTGGAATAAACATCCACTTTTTCAGAATTGTGTCAATCAAGTTTTCTAATCCAATTCCTTTTCTTTTCTGATTGTCAAAGCATACGAGTACCGTTGGACATGCTTTGCTTAAATAAATACAGAAAACGTAATTCTAATCCGACAAAATGAAATTTCACTGAAATTTAGATTAAAATTTCAGATGAATCTGACAGTTATCTGTATTATTTTCTAAGAATTAATTCACCGATAACTGTAAGCTTCTAATTTTTTCTTTTAACAAAAATTAGAAGACATAAAGCGAATAGAATGTCACTCAGCTTCAAAATTATATATTGCAACATTTTAAATTAAATTCTTATCTCAAATACGTCATTAACTTGCATCCAGAAATAAAAATTTCTTAATTGCATTTAGCATGACTACAAAATATTGTCAAGAATATTTTGGAAATTTATCATTAATGCCCGGAAATTAAGGCAAAATGTTTTTTTTTTCCTTTTTGTCTTATATTTTTTAAAAAAATGCTTTTTTCATGTATTTAACACCATATTTTTTGCTTACATTGGGTCTCAATTTATGTTTCATAATGACATTATTTTTTTTTCTAAAAATAGAAGTGCAGTTTAACTATGTAACTTATCAAGGAAAATATAATTGTGAATATTAAACACAGAAAATAGAATTTTGAATGTTGAACAAAGAAAATAGAATTCTCAATGTTGAACAAGGAAAATAGAATTTTTTTACTTTTTCTTAATGAAAAAAGAAGTACAGTTGAACTGTGTAACATATCAAGGAAAATATAATTTTGAATGTTTAACAAAGAAAATAGAATATTGAACACAGAACAAGGAAAATAGATATATTTTTCGAATATGTTGCTCTCTCACGTTGTATAATAGTTTAGATGAGAAAGAATCCAGCTCAATAGGAATTGCTAAACAGGTATACTCTGAAGATTCCATACAATACGATTTAGTTTTTATTCAGGCACACTTTTCAAAGTTGCCTGATTTTATTACGTGTCCCATATCCTGAAGTTAATAAGTGATGTGATAGTTAGTGAAGTTGAATCTGTTCCTTCAGGATCACATGGTAAACAAAAAAATGTTTCTTCTAGCGTGTTCTTTTTCTAGCAAATAAAAACTTGAAAATAAAAATTAAAATACTCGAAAGTGATATTGATACTTCAGCATTTTTTTAATGGAACCTACAAATGTCTTCAGTTTTAAATACGCTCCCATTACCTCTATTACAAGTCAACTGAACATTTTCTATTCCAAATTACATTTTCTAGTAGCATTTAATACTTGTCCAATATTGAACTAATATTTTATGTCTTGGCATTACATTGGAAATATTTCCAATGTAATGCCAATATTGGGCAAATATTGAGGTTACATTGCCCTCTAATATTGGCTAATGTTTTCATTACAATATTACACCAATATTGGTGTAATATTGGAAATATTGGCTAATGTTTTCATTACAATATTACGCCAATATTGGTGCAATATTGGAAATATTGGCTAATGTTTTCATTACAATATTACGCCAATATTGGTGCAATATTGGAAATATTGGCTAATGTTTACATTACAATATTACGCCAATATTGGTGCAATATTGGAAATATTGGCTAATGCTTTCATTACAATATTACGCCACTATTGGTGCAATATTGGAAATATTGGCTAATATTTTCATTACAATATTACGCCAATATTGGTGTAATATTGGAAATATTGGCTTAATATTGTCCCAATATTTTAAGGTAATATTGGGCTAATTCCATCAAAATGTTTACTTTTATATATTGGTTCAATATTGTAGTCAATAATAAGCCAATATATTGGATCAATATTGGATTGTTACTAGGGTTCTAAATGACAGTAGGTCCCCTAATATTAATCTAATATTGGACAGATATTGGCTTATTATTGGCTCCAATATTGGAACTATATGAAAAAGTAGACATTTTGACGGAATTAGCCCATTTTTAGCTTAAAATATTGGGACAATATTCGAACAATATTAGCCAATATTGAAGACCAATGCGACCGCAATCTTTGCCCAATATTGGGATTACATTAGAAATATTTCCAATGTAATGCCAAGATATATAGGGGAGACCGGGGTAAGATGACGAATCACAGTTTTAAGGACTTAATTCTTAGGTGGCAGCACTTGACGAGCATAGGTACAATCCCCTGTATCAGAGCAACTAATCGCATGCGGAAGGCGCCATTCTTGCTACACGTACAATTTATATTCTTAGTCAAACTTTATTAAGGGCCGTGAAACTATTTTTGACTTGTACTAAATAAGCTTAAGCTACTTAAAGATAGTCATAAAATTCTGATATAATTTATGGTTACACTTTATAATATTAAATACTCAGCTAATCTATCATAGTTTTAATCTGATGCATAGTTTACTGTACACCAGCCATGTTGTTTCTTTCAGTCATTCGGGGCAAGACGACGAAGTTTGTCATCTTCCAGAAAGAAAAGCACGCCTATTTCTTTAGCTGCTAATGATAGTGACACTGAAAGTGTAGATAATCCCAAACGTGAATAAATTCCGGGATCAAGATGCTCCCCTCTTCCATCCATATTTAACTTTAAACCCTTACCACAAGTTAAGAGATTAACAAAAAAGAGAAGGGAAATGTCAACCAGTGTTTTAACAAGTTCACTAATAAGAAATTTGTTGCTTGAGAAACAAAATTCAAATGATGAAATGGAAAAAAGGAAACACAGAGAAATAAGAAGAAAATTGCTAAACAATTGCTTTTCGATGTAAGCGCAGATCAAAAGAACGAGGATATTAACTGTCCAGCTTGTGATGGACTTCATATTGATTCACCCGACGAAGACTGGATACTGTGCTTGCTCCCAATGCGTAGCTTGGTGGCATGCAAACTGTACTGGATACGAAGGAAGGAAATTAATCTGTGACTTTTGTAAATAACATAATTCATTAATGATTGTACACCTTTAAACTCTATTAGTATTTTGCATGTTCTGTAAATACCTCAGAAGTCTTGTTATGTCAAAATTTGCGAGTTGCCATCTTGCCCCAGCACTGGGGCAAGATGTTTTTTTTGACAATATGTTAAAACATGTTTTTGTGTGGTTGAATTTGGGAGATTATCCGATATAATTTTTTTTATTAATAATGGAACGTATGAAGAATTTATTTATGTTTCAAAAATATGTATTATAAGTTTTACGAATTAAAAACAATCAAATTCGTTAACATCGTCGTATTACCCCGGTCTCCCCTAATATTGGTCCAATATTGGACAAGTATTAAATGCTACTAGGATAAAGTTTAATTTCGACAGTTAATAAAATGAAATAAAATAACATAATTTAAATTAAATATATGCATCTAGTTCATTAAACCGCGAAAACATGTAAGTGACCTGATAAATAATTTTGAAAAATTAGCTAAATACTTCTATATACTTTACATTTTCTATAAACTTTTAGTTTTAAATACCTTACCTTTATTTCTGAATTAGAAGTCTAAAGATCATTTTCTGTTCTAAATTACATTCTAAGTAACAGTAGACAAAGTTTAATTTTCGACAATTACTAAAATACAATAAAATAATTTAAATTAAATTAAATCATCTAGTAAATTATGTGAAACCGCGAAAACAAGTAAGTGACCTGTAAATAATTTTGTAAAATTAGCTAAATACCTCTACATACATTTAATTTTAAATACGCTCCCATTATTTCTGCATTAGAGGTCAAAATATAATTTTCTATTCTAAAATACATTCTAAGTAATACTAGACAAATTTTGATTTTCGACAATTAATAAAATAAAATAATATAAACAAAATTACATTAAATTAAATAAAAGCATCTAGTAAATTTTGTGAAACCGCAAAAATAAGTAAGTTACCTGATAAATAATGTTGCAAAATTAGCTAAATTCCTCTATATACTTTGAAAATTTAAAATAATATGCACTTAATAAATGCCTTTTTTTTTGCCATTTATTATGACGTTTTATTTTACTTATTTGTCTGTCTATTTTAGTGTTTATTTTTCCCTGAACACTTTATTTATCATTTTTTCACCAGGGCATTATTTATCATTTTTCATCTGTGCTTTATTTATCATGTTTTCATAAAGTATCCACTATATATTAAATACGACCCAAAACAAAGAAAAATAAATATAAAAACCTGTTTTAGACAGTACATGACTTTCACTACATATTCCAATGGCCTCATTTCTTTCACAGCGAAATAATATTGCAAAAGATCCACGGTACAATGTTTTAAACATTGAATTAACATTACGTTAATCGTAATTTGGCGCTTTTGGCAACTTTTGAGTCCAAACAAATATACATATTCAAGTGTAAAATTCTCATCATGATGCAATTGACTTTTAATTAATATCTTATAAAATAAATTACTGATGAATTCTATGGCGTAAAAAATATCGCCAATTGTTTGAGACAAACAGAGAGAGTATTTATCATTTTTCATCTGTGCTTTATTTATCATGTTTTCATAAAGTATCCACTATATATTAAATACGACCCAAAACAAAGAAAAATAAATATAAAAACCTGCTATAGACATCACATGACTTTCACTACATATTCCAATGGCCTCATTTCTTTCACAGCGAAATAATATTATAAAAGACCCACGGTACAATGTCTTAAACATTGAATTAACATTACGTGAATCGTAATTTGGCGTTTTTGGCAACTTTTGAGCCTAAACAAATATACATATTCAAGTGTAACATTCTCCTCATGATGCAATTGACTTTTAATTAATATCTTATAAATAAATTACTACTGATGAATTCTATGGCGTAAAAAATATCGCCAATTGTTTCAGACAAACAGAGAGAGTATTTATGTATATATATATATATATATGTATATATATATATATATATATATATATATATATATATATATATATATATATATATATATATATATATATATATATATATGGTGGCATGGCTCAAAGCATTCCTTAACCGGAGAGTGGGGGTCACAACTCCCTCCCCCCGACCAGTTTGTGATACTTTTCATTTTCGAACTTCTTTTCTTGCTTATTTGTCTTAATATATCTGTTTGGAATTCATATAGGTAAAATAATGTACTAGAGCTGCATTGCGCCATGTGAGCATTGTTTACAAAAAAGTTTTTACAGGGTTATAACCTGATACTAAAACATTGAGTTTATACTTTTGTGGAATATATATATATATATATATATATATATATATATATATATATATATATATATATATATATATATATATATATATATATATATATATATATATATATATATATATATAACTATTGGAGAATTGTCAAGCTTCAAAATACAAAATTATTACAAAAATATCTTATCTCCTGAATGGAACGAACTACATCAAAAATAAAATTAATAATACTTACCTACTTTTTTTTTTTAAATTATATAATGTTTTGATAAATTTATTTCAAAACGTGTGATATTTCTAGAACGATTTATGCTCGTGTTCTGAAGTTTATGTGTTTTGTTTCATAATGAAAAATTACTATTTATTTCATACTATTAAATGTCTTTATTCACTTTTTAACGATTTTTGTCTTTCAATAATTCATTCGGAAATAGTGCAACATTTCGAGAATGGTTCATGTTAGCGTTTTAAAATTTGTGTTATTCTAATAAAAAGAAATGTGCATTGAATGAATATTTATTTAATATTAATGAAGGTCCTTGTTTTTAAATGATTTTTTTTTTCAAAAGTGTTTTTGAAAATTAGAGAGTCTTCTGAACTTTCAATTGCGTTCCTTCTGAACATTTGGTTACGTTCACATACATAGTTGTGTTTCAGTATTCACTGATTGTAGTAATCGTACTAAATTAGTTTCGGAACTCTTCATTCATTAGTGAGATATTCCAGGGATATTGCATTAACGAGATATTGCAGACTCACGGGGACACACATTTACATACATGCACGCATTATCACACATGCATACACACACGCAGATACATGGTCTGACAAACGCTTTATTGGAATTCAAGGGTGATTATAATGTAAATAAAAACTCTATTTCGGAATTTTAATGCCGTTGCAATACTTTCATATACTATGTATGCAGAAAAAACAATGAAAATCATATTTTTACTTTCACTACATAGTATAACGTGTAAGGAAAGTATTGTGACGGGATCCAAAATTCGAACGTTCTATTTAGAATAGAACATTTTTGAGGTGGTGTGTGTGTGGGGGGGGGGGGGAGGGTATGTGATTGTGTCCTTGGTTCAGTGGCATTGAGTGGAGCGTTTCGAATGACATTTGATACGATTATTATAATCAGTGAACACTGGAATTCTATTATTATCTTTCGCGATCGAACTTTCACGATCGAACTTAGACCCCCCCTCCTAATTTTTGAAAAAATCGTAAAAATATCAGTGCATTCAAATTAGTTTTAAAAATAATCATTTTATACGTAATATTTTATTAGAAAACGAATGACATATATTTTAGAACGCTATTTTAAACCGTTCTCGAGATATTGCACGTTTTCAATCAAATTTACTAAAAAAATGAAGTAAAAGTAATGAACACCGTCAAATATGTCTACTTTACGAATCTATACGAATTTAACAAAATATCACCAACTATATATATATATATATATATATATATATATATACAGACAAATATAATCAAGAAATATTTGTTTCGTATTTAGATATGCTCAAAATGTGTGAATCTGTAAAATTTCAAGAATCGGATTTTCGACTCAGTAACAACACTTTTTTTATTACATATACTATGTATTTATTGCAGGGAAACTGAAAATGTAAGTTTCATGAATTCAGCATTTCTAGGCTACTTACAATGATTTCTACGGATATATAATCAAAATTCCCCTGTTCCCCTCTCGTAACTGTTATTCGATACTTACACCCGTAGCACCCATTGATGAATTGAAGAGTGAAATTCTATATCGTTACATCATTGAGCTCAGAGATCCGGTAAATATGCGCATGCGCATGGCGAAAATAAAGCATCGATTTTTGATGGAGAATGCTTTGGCATAGATCCTTGGCGAGTTTCAGGGTTGCGATTTGGCTTACAGATAATGGAATGCTACACTTTTTTCAAAACTTAATACGATCAAATATTATAAAAATATATTTTCATGTTATATTTGTTTGCTTAATGGATTTATTACAAAATGTGTGTTAAAAATTGCTAAAAGCGGCACCTGATGAAATTGAGTCAAGCGTCGCTTTCAGCAAATAGAAACAATTTATTTTTTAGAGCAACTATAGAGAATGTGTCAGTAATAGATGAGATTTATTTTCCAGGTTGATTTTGAAATAAAATCTATTTTAAAAATTCATTTGGATATAAGTTAATAAATTCCCATCTTGATTATAGCATGAGATCTTTTGTATTAGGGCTTGGATATCAAAAATGACGGTTGATTTTGCATATTTAAATTGTCTGTGATTTTTAGAGACTACTTACATATAAATAAAGATTTGATGGTGCTTTATTTATAAAATATAAGTTATAGTATCTATAACATTAGATTCTCAAAATGAAATGAAAACGGAATGAACGTAAGACTATTTTTGTAATGTTTGGTAATGATCATATAAATATACTTTTTATAATAAGTTACAGAAATAAAAAAAAAATAAGTAGTTAATAATATTTTCAAGTAAAAAAGAACTAAACGGACTTATTCTCGTGTGCGTTCTTTCTTGAAATTGACTGGATAGAAAATTCCAGTTAGATTATGCAATGACTTGAATTATAACAAATATACGTATGCAAGCATTTTAGAATTAGTGACTAATTGAAAATTTAAGTGGATTTGATCACAATATAGCCAAATGTAATGATTTCTCCTTGCACTTTTAAAAGTGCAATTACTGTTGGGGAATTTTTTCCCCCCACAATCTCCTAAATGTAGATATATTTTGATTTCAACATCATAATATAATATCATTCAATTTTCTCAAGTATATTATAATTAGATGGTATTTTTAGTTTTAAAATTTATTTTGTACTCCATTTTTTTTTGTAAGATAGATTATACCAATAAATATATTTTTTCTCTCAAACTAGAATCAGAAAAAATCTGTATAAAAACTTCATTAAAATAGTACACCATATAATCAATCGGTTTCAAAGGCAAAACAAAAAAATTGTCTACTTCATTAGAATAAATGAAAAAAGGGTATTTGTGCTCAAATATAAATTCGTATCAGTCGAAAAATTGTTGTATCATGTCACCGAGGAAGATAACATTGTTGTCTGAGGTAAATTTGTAAACTAAAAGAAAAAACGTAATAGGAATGCAAAATAATGGTAGAAGGAAACTGCGAACTAAATGCCCATTATGAAATATAGGGGAGCGGGTATCAGAAGATAAATGGATAACAATATCAACTAACGTCTGAAAAGATGCTCAAAAATTATTACAAAAATAATTTTGAATGACAAAATGTTAATTAAAAACAACCGTTTTCGGAAGCTAGATGAACTAATTTCATGGTGACTTTCTTAATATGATCTCACAAGGAAATGCAACTTCTCAACGGACTTCAAAAAAAAAAATTCAAAAATTAAATACCGAATTTTGATTTAAGTGCAGCTGCGGGGGAAAAAAACGCCTATTCTGCCATCATTTATAGTAGAACAAATCAAACGAAATAATTCGATAGTGAATAACATTTTCTATATATTAATATTCAAAATATTCGCATAATGGGTCATTTTCATACAAAATTGAGCACACATTTCGAAATTTCCAATGGCAACACCCAGTTTTGGCATCATAATAGCAAATTCTACATCTATAAATTAGTCTAAATACAAAATTTTGTAAGGTTCCTGTTATTATATCCGGGGATATTGCAGTTTTAAATAGAGGTAATTCAGGGATTATTCACTCTACTCATCATCATATTTGAAACCGCAACTTGAAGAATGAGATAGATTATTATTGCTTGATTTCGAACTTATCCAATCCAGTGGTTCATTTGATGCTTTACTAAAAGACGTTACTCAATTTTTCTGATTTGCCATCTCATATTTGAGAACGTCAAACTGTCTTTAGTTCTTCAAATTATGGGATTCTAAAAATGAGCTGACAATGGGCGTAGCCTAGTTATGGGCGTGGCCTAATTTTTAACTCTCAAATATTTTTTTCTCTTTACATTCATGTTGTTTTCTCTTGTAGAATTCGAATGATGTAGAATCCTAGCAATATCTTTGAGGCTCTTACCAGATTACCACATTCCAATTATTCGCCCCTTAATGGTCTCGTCAAGTTTGCGAGCTATTTCGGTTTTAATAGAAGCATCCTCGTTTTATAAGATAACCGATATTCAAACATAGCTATCACTTTTAAAGCTTGATTAAAACATTATTATCTACGATAGTTATTCCTTTCAAATACAGTTGAACAAGTGAAAAGAATTTGAAAAATATTGTTACGACGTATCCTCTAGAAATTTGGTTGTGGCTTAGGATACAAGAATGAGACCAAATTTCTGGATAGCTAACACGTTTATTCACAAGCACAGCGTAAACAGGAACAATAAATATACAGTAAAACAAAACTTAAATGATTCACTAATTTCACAAAATAACCGATATAGTTCTCAAAACATTGACGAAAGTAATTTCACGAGATCGCAGCTAATATTTTCTAAATATTCGCAGTTCAATGTAACTAGTATCACGTCAATTGCTCTCCGACTGAGTGAAGATTCCTGTTATAGACTCTCCATAGAAACTTCTGAAAATCTCTAATATCTCGTACAATATTGATCATTTCGAGGGGTCCTCAAACCTCATTGAAGAAGCCAAATGATGCCACATTGGCGATAAATCGCCAAATCTGGCAACCCTTCATCGACCTTCAGCATTCTGAAAACCATATTCTCCTGTCATGGAAAAAGATGCAAGTAGGGGTGTTTTCTCCGTCTGGTAGTTGAAAGAGACGAAAGTAAGGAGGACGAACAGGAACTCCAAAGCATTTTACAAGATCTTTACATTATACATCTATTCTACCTTTGAATAAAAGGTTCTTAGACTGTTGGAATTACTATCCTACAAAGTCGCAAATATAGCAATTTTTTTCCGCAGCAGTACAGCTGCGGAAAATATCCACCCCTCGTTATTCGCGCATCGTTCATATTGAAGCACATCCAAAGATTCCATTATATATGTTAATGCCGTTTTCTGCAAATTCATGTGCATAAAAATTGAAATTTACACGAAATGACCCTACTTAAATCTAAATGGGCGCATCTCCTAAATTTACAGTGGCAACACTCAAATTTCATACATTTAGAGCCATAACAATATAATTATCCCTCCTCCAATGTCTTGCGATACCAAATTTGACGTGCTTCGGTACAGTCGTTTACAAATTATGAGTATCTAAAATTTGGAGCTCCTAATGTTGAATTAGTCAGACATCCAAAGTACTTTTTTTCATCATTCTGATTACTTTTGAATGCTATAGCATTCATTAAACGATTAACAAAAAATCTGATTTGGGCAACACATGATTTTCCTTATATAATGCAATGAATTTACTACTTTTGCAGTAAAAAAAAATAGGTTTTCCTTATAGTAGATACTAGCAGCATACCCGTTCTTCGTACGGAGTATATAATATAAAGAAACTTGAAATTCATAATCATGCCCAAATTCTTATAGTATACTAAATGACATGTTTAATCAAAATATTCTGCTAAAATATTTAATATAATGCTCCTAAAAAGAAGTTTAAGAATCTCTGTTCTCGCTATATAAAATTATCTTCATGGACATATCTGAAGAATAAAACATCTTGGATCCCTTATGTAAGCAAATATAAAAAAAAATATGGAATTCAATCAATATATGCAAAATAAAAGCGTTAAAATTGTATGGGACCCGTACTAATTATATACGCGAATATTAGAAAATATAACCTGTATTAGTAGATTACATGTATAAATTGAAAATACCAATAAACCCGTAATCTTTAAATCTGAAGACAGTCATTTATTCCAATATATGTCAAAATTAAAGTGCTAAAATTATATGGGAAGATATACACGTACTACTTATAATGTCCGATTATTAGTAGAAGATTTCCCGTTTTGCAATATGAGTCACAAATGTTTTTTGGTAAAATACAACAGACGACGTAATAAATTGAATATATAATTAATCCCCTTAATCTTCATACCAGAAGACTGTACTTGATTCCAATATATATGCCAATATATGTCAAAATATATGCCAATATACCTGTACTACTTATATTCTCGTAGGTTAGAAGATATACCCGTGCATTCCTAGAAGATTACTCGTACAACGTACAATATGCGTGTGTCAGCAATTTTTGCCGCAATAAAACAATGGCGTAATAACTTAAAAATATCAATAATCCCTGAATCAATAATTCCGGAAAATATCAATAATAATAATGTTTAAACCTGAAGAGTATAATTGATATTATCCAGTCCAAAATGAAATGGCAATGAAATTTATTTTATATACATATCTTCATTATTCAAATCGGAAAGGATTTAATAAAAATCGTCTGCCGCATAAACACATTGGATTTAAATCCGTTGCTAAGCGACATGATATCATTTGCTTCAAATAAATTGGTAGAAAAAATACCGTCTAAATAGTTATATTTCTATGGAACATTTGGCGACAGTTTCGTCAAATTAGCGACATTTTAAAAAATCGCCAAATTTATCGACAAGTGGGACTGTAGAACTGACAGTTCCACTTTGGGACAAATTGACGAAATATCATCACAATACTATCCCCTAACAAAAAACAATTAATATCATTTATGTAGCGCAATTTTATCAATTTCAAGATATTTTTATAGATTTGAAAACATTTTTATCAATTTGGTGACATTTTAAAAATTCGCTAAATGTATTACTAAGTAGGATGGTTGGTCTGACAGATAAATGCTAACCAAACATCATTTCAGTACTCTCTTCTAACAAAACAAAAACAAAATTTCATTGTTATGTAGAAGACCCAAGCCACACGACCAACCCGAAGGTTTATGGCAGCTGTTTGTGTGTCGTTTATATCAATTTGGCGACATTTCCGTCAATTTGGCAAAGTTTAGGAAAAGTTGTCAAATTAGCGATATCCCTCCAAATTCGTAGCTTTGAATTTGCAGATCTGAATGAAACATTCTTATCCCGTTTCAATATACTAAATGAAAACACTACAATTGTATTAGAAGATATACCCGCTCTACTCTTTTTCTGTTTCAACAATCGGCTATATGAATTTATTGGCTAAACACAATATATGAGTTTAGTAGCTAAATACGATATAAGCTTGAAAACTCTTTGCCAAAATAAATGAAATTGATGTACGCAGTCAGCAATTAATATAATTAAAAGAAAAATCAAACCGTCCATTCATAAGATATACTTTTATATCCATTTATCCATTTATTTATTATTTAAATCGAAAAAAAATAATAAAAACATTAACAAACACATTTAATTTAATTGCGATGCCGAGAAACATGATATATCCTCCTAAAATGTTAAAATTTATTAACCACTAACAGCACACCCGTTATTCGTACGGAGTGTATAATTTAAAGAAACTTAAAGTTCGCAATCATGTGCAAATTCTGTTAAAATATTAAATTTATTGCTCCTAAAGAGAAGTTTAAGAATATATGCTCTCACTATGCAAAATTATCTTCACGATCAGATCTGAAGAATAAAACATCCTGCCCCCTTTTGTAAGCAAATTTACAGAAGAAAAAATAGGAATTGAATGAATATATGCAACCCCGTACTAATTATATTGTCGCAGATCAGAAAATATGCCAATGTGTTAGTAGAAGATTACCCGTATTACAATATGCGTCTCAAAAATATTTGCCAAAATAAAAGAGATGACGTAATAAATTGAAAACATCAGTAATATCCGTACTCTTTATACCAGAAGGTCGTAATTGATTCCAATATATGCCAATATATATCAAAACATATGTCAATATACCTGTACTACTTATATTCTCGTAGATTAAAAGATATACACGTGTATTTGTAGAAGATTCGTACAACATACAATATATGAGTTTAAACAATCTTTGTCATAATAAAATAATTGCATAATAACTTGAAAATATCAATAATCCTTGAATCAATAATCCCCGAAAATATAAATAATAATAATTTTTAAACCTGAAGACCGTAATTGATATTATCCAGTCAAAAATGCTATAAGAAAAATCAAATCGTTCTTTTCTAAAATATATTTTTATATCCATTTATTTATTACTCAAATCGAAAAAATAATTATTGAAATTAACAGACAGATTTAATTTAATTGCGTTTCTGAGTAACATGATATAAGATAGAATCTTATAACATGTTAAATATGTCATGTCTTATAACATAAACTGCGAAATTAAATAACGATTTTGATTTCTCTATACTTCTCATTGTTCCGTAAAAGCTTGTTTTAAATAAACCATGAACCATGGAGATAGATTTCCCCTTTAAATCATGTTTCAAACAATTCATGTTTTCAGAAAGTGACTAATTAACGCAAAAAATCTCCCATCAAACTCAGAGATTAAATTTTAATTCACTTTCAAACGATTTTCAAGCTTTTCGTTTGGATAAACCACGGAGTTAGGGAGTAGAACTCCTAGGAAAAAGTTCCGTTTTTCATTAATATCTCGACAACCCCAGGTCTTAGAAACTCGAAACTTGGACAAAATTTATGGGGGTATATTTCAAGGCTATCCACCAAATTTCATTAAATTCGGTTCAGCCGTTTTTCCGTGATGATGAGACAAACGAAAATTTCGTTTTTTACTAATATCTCGAGAACCACTGCTCGTAGAAACTCAAAACACGGATATAATTTTAAGTGGAGCTATTTCTGGGCTACACACAAAATTTCATCAAATTCGGTTCAGCCGTTCTCCCGTGATGGTGTGACAAACAGACAGACAGACAGATTTTCATTTTTATTTATATAGATTTATATTATTTCCAAGATATTGAATTTTCGACAATGAGTCGTCATTTTTATTGATTTAGCGTCATTTTTATTCATTTGGCGAGTTTATCGTTAATTTAGAAACATTAAAAAAAGTCGCCAAGTTTGCGACACTCCACCAAATACGTCACCAAAATCTCGCCAAGCGTTATGGATGGAGAAATAAATTATTCTTACAGCAGATGAATGACTATTGGCGTTCAAATACGAAAGTTTTACTCAAAGTATCATTCTTCATGAATGTAACGAGCTAGATCCACGAGAATGATGTCACCAAATGTATCGCATGGTATTACATATGATAAGTGAACATGTTTCTCAATAGGAAATATCTTTTTTTTATTTTATAGGGCTTTTTGATATTTTTTTTTTTAAAAAATAAGCAATATCTTGAGAACGATTCATGTTAGCGTTCTAAAATTTATGCCAATCGTTTTCTAATGAAAAATTACATAAGAAATGTCTATTTGCATAATTTTATTAAAGGTTTTGATTTTCTGACGATTTTTTATAAATTTAACTCAAAAATGTAGGGGGTTCTGAACATTCGATTGCGTATAAAAACAATGGGCTTCCAGTGTTTACGAACTGTAATTTTTGTATCTAATTTCGTTTGAATCGGTCCATTCGTTCGTCAGTTATCATCTTCACAGACTCACTGACACACACACACACACATACACACACACACACAGGCATCACTTCAAAAATGTTCGATTCATGATCAGGGATGCTTGAAACGTGCTCTCCCGTCGAAAACTCGAATTCACATTTTCGTTTCCGCCACAATATTTTCCTTATACATTATTGTATGGAAGGAAAGTAAAAATCAACGTATTTTTTTTAAGTTTTCAATATTAAATCTTGCATACAATATGAATCAAGAAATTAATATCCAAAAACATATATATATATGAACAGGAACTTTGATATATTTTGATATAAATAATTTCAGAATAATTTTTCATATGAGTATGCAAAATTACAGATCTTTCTTTTCTACAATTTCTTCCATCTAAGGTAATATTAAAAAAAAGCGTTTAATTATCATTAATAAGGGCATCTGTACTGCATTATTATAAATAAACTAGCAGCATACCCGTTCTTCGTACGGAGTATATAATATAAAAAAACTTGAAATTCATAATCATGCCCAAATTCTTATAGTATACTAAATGACATGTTTAATCAAAATACTCAGTTAAAATATTTAATATAATGCTCCTAAAAAGAAGTTTAAGAATCTCTGTTCTCGCTATATAAAATTATCTTCATCGACATATCTGAAGAATAAAACATCTTGGATCCCTTATGTAAGCAAATATAAAAAAAAATATGGAATTCAATCAATATATGCAAAATAAAAGCGTTAAAATTGTATGGGACCCGTACTAATTATATACGCGAATATTAGAAAATATAACCTGTATTAGTAGATTACATGTATAAATTGAAAATACCAATAAACCCGTAATCTTTAAATCTGAAGACAGTCATTTATTCCAATATATGTCAAAATTAAAGTGCTAAAATTATATGGGAAGATATACACGTACTACTTATAATGTCCGATTATTAGTAGAAGATTTCCCGTTTTGCAATATGAGTCACAAATGTTTTTTGGTAAAATACAACAGACGACGTAATAAATTGAATATATAATTAATCCCCTTAATCTTCATACCAGAAGACTGTACTTGATTCCAATATATATGCCAATATATGTCAAAATATATGCCAATATACCTGTACTACTTATATTCTCGTAGGTTAGAAGATATACCCGTGCATTCCTAGAAGATTACTCGTACAACGTACAATATGCGTGTGTCAGCAATTTTTGCCGCAATAAAACAATGGCGTAATAACTTAAAAATATCAATAATCCCTGAATCAATAATTCCGGAAAATATCAATAATAATAATGTTTAAACCTGAAGAGTATAATTGATATTATCCAGTCCAAAATGAAATGGCAATGAAATTTATTTTATATACATATCTTCATTATTCAAATCGGAAAGGATTTAATAAAAATCGTCTGCCGCATAAACACATTGGATTTAAATCCGTTGCTAAGCGACATGATATCATTTGCTTCAAATAAATTGGTAGAAAAAATACCGTCTAAATAGTTATATTTCTATGGAACATTTGGCGACAGTTTCGTCAAATTAGCGACATTTTAAAAAATCGCCAAATTTATCGACAAGTGGGACTGTAGAACTGACAGTTCCACTTTGGGACAAATTGACGAAATATCATCACAATACTATCCCCTAACAAAAAACAATTAATATCATTTATGTAGCGCAATTTTATCAATTTCAAGATATTTTTATAGATTTGAAAACATTTTTATCAATTTGGTGACATTTTAAAAATTCGCTAAATGTATTACTAAGTAGGATGGTTGGTCTGACAGATAAATGCTAACCAAACATCATTTCAGTACTCTCTTCTAACAAAACAAAAAAAAAATTTCATTGTTATGTAGAAGACCCAAGCCACACGACCAACCCGAAGGTTTATGGCAGCTGTTTGTGTGTCGTTTATATCAATTTGGCGACATTTCCGTCAATTTCTCAAAGTTTAAGAAAAGTTGTCAAATTAGCGATATCCCTCCAAATTCGTAGCTTTTTGAATTTGCAGATCTGAATGAAACATTCTTATCCCGTTTCAATATACTAAATGAAAACACTACAATTGTATTAGAAGATATACCCGCTCTACTCTTTTTCTGTTTCAACAATCGGCTATATGAATTTATTGGCTAAACACAATATATGAGTTTAGTAGCTAAATACGATATAAGCTTGAAAACTCTTTGCCAAAATAAATGAAATTGATGTACGCAGTCAGCAATTAATATAATTAAAAGAAAAATCAAACCGTCCATTCATAAGATATACTTTTATATCCATTTATCCATTTATTTATTATTTAAATCAAAAAAAATAATAAAAACATTAACAAACACATTTAATTTAATTGCGATGCCGAGCAACATGATATATCCTCCTAAAATGTTAAAATTTATTAACCACTAACAGCACACCCGTTATTCGTACGGAGTGTATAATTTAAAGAAACTTAAAGTTCGCAATCATGTGCAAATTCTGTTAAAATATTAAATTTATTGCTCCTAAAGAGAAGTTTAAGAATATATGTTCTCACTATGCAAAATTATCTTCACGATCAGATCCGAAGAATAAAACATCCTGCCCCCTTTTGTAAGCAAATTTACAGAAGAAAAAATAGGAATTGAATGAATATATGCAACCCCGTACTAATTATATTGTCGCAGATCAGAAAATATGCCAATGTGTTAGTAGAAGATTACCCGTATTACAATATGCGTCTCAAAAATATTTGCCAAAATAAAAGAGATGACGTAATAAATTGAAAACATCAATAATATCCGTACTCTTTATACCAGAAGGTCGTAATTGATTCCAATATACGCCAATATATATCAAAACATATGTCAATATACCTGTACTACTTATATTCTCGTAGATTAAAAGATATACACGTGTATTTGTAGAAGATTCGTACAACATACAATATATGAGTTTAAACAATTTTTACCATAATAAAATAATTGCATAATAACTTGAAAATATCAATAATCCTTGAATCAATAATCCCCGAAAATATAAATAATAATAATTTTTAAACCTGAAGACCGTAATTGATATTATCCAGTCAAAAATGCTATAAGAAAAATCAAATCGTTCTTTTCTAAAATATATTTTTATATTCATTTATTTATTAGTCAAATCGAAAAAATAATTATTAAAATTAACAGACAGATTTAATTTAATTACGTTTCTGAGTAACATGATATAAGATAGAATCTTATAACATGTTAAATATGTCATGTCTTATAACATAAACTGCGAAATTAAATAACGATTTTGATTTCTCTATACTTCTCATTGCTCCGTAAATGCTTGTTTTAAATAAACCATGAACCATGGAGATAGATTTCCCCTTTAAATCATGTTTCAAACAATTCATGTTTTCAGAAAGTGACTAATTAACGCAAAAAATCTCCCATCAAACTCAGAGATTAAATTATAATTCACTTTCAAACGATTTTCAAGCTTTTCGTTTGGATAAACCACGGAGTTAGGGAGTAGAACTCCTAGGAAAAAGTTCCGTTTTTCATTAATATCTCGACAACCCCAGGTCTTAGAAACTCGAAACTTGGACAAAATTTATGGGGGGATATTTCAAGGCTATTCACCAAATTTCATTAAATTCGGTTCAGCCGTTTTTCCGTGATGATGAGACAAACGAAAATTTCGTTTTTTACTAATATCTCGAGAACCACTGCTCGTAGAAACTCAAAACACGGATATAATTTTAAGTGGGGCTATTTCTGGGCTACCCACAAAATTTCATCAAATTCGGTTCAGCCGTTCTCCCGTGATGGTGTGACAAACAGACAGACAGACAGACAGACAGACAGACAGACAGACAGACAGATTTTCATTTTTATTTATATTGACTAGCAGCATACCCGTTCTTCGTACGGAGTATATAATATAAAGAAACTTGAAATTCATAATCATGCCCAAATTCTTATAGTATACTAAATGACATGTTTAATCAAAATATTCTGTTAAAATATTTAATACATTGCTCCTAAAAAGAAGTTTAAGAATCTCTGTACTCGCTATATAAAATTATCTTTATGGACATATCTGAAGAATAAAACATCCTGGATCCCTATGTAAGCAAATATAAAAAAAAATATGGAATTGAATCAATATATGCAAAATAAAAGCGTTAAAATTGTATGGGACCCGTACTAATTATATACGCGTATATTAGAAAATATAACCTCTATTAATAGATTACATGTATAAATTGAAAATACCAATAAACCCGTAATCTTTTAATCTGAAGACAGTCATTAATTCCAATATATGTCAAAATGAAAGTGCTAAAATTATATGGGAATATATAAACGTACTACTTATAATGTCCGATTATTAGTAGAAGATTACCCGTATTGCAATATGAGTCTCAAATGCTTTTGGCAAAATACAACAGACGACGTAATAAATTGAAAATATCATTAATCCCCTTAATCTTCATACCAGAAGACTGTAATTGATTCCAATATATACGCCAATATATGTCAAAATATATGCCAATATACATGTACTACTTATATTATCGTATGTTAGAAGATATACCCGTGCATTCCTAGAAGATTACTCGTACAACGTACAATATGCGAGTGTCAGCAATATTTGCCGCAATAAAACAATGGCGTAATAACTTAAAAATATCAATAATCACTGAATCAATAATTCCGGAATATATCAGTAATAATAATGTTTAAACCTGAAGAGTGTAATTGATATTATTCAGTCCAAATTGAAATGGCAATGAAATTTATTTTATATACATATCTTCATTATTCAAATCGGAAAGGATTTAATAAAAATCGTCTGCCGCATAAACACATTGGATTCAAATCCGTTGCTAAGCGACGTATCATTTGCTTCAAATAAATTGGTAGAAAAAATATCGTCCAAATATTTATATTTCTATGGAACTTTTGGCGACATTTTCGTCAAATTAGCGACATTTTAAAAAATCGCCAAATTTATCGCCAAGTGGGACTGTAGAACTGACAGTCCCACTTGGCGACAAATTTACGAAATATCATCACAATACTATCCCCTAACAAAACACAATTAATTTCATTTATTTAGCTCATTTTTATCAATTTCAAGATATTTTTATAGATTTGAAAATATTTTTATCAATTTAGTGACCTTTTAAAAATTCGCTAAATATATTACTAAGTAGGATGGTTGGTCTGACAGATAAATGCTAACCAAACATCATTTCAGTACTCTCTTCTAACAAAACAAAATAAATTTCATTGATATGCGTCGTTTTTATCAATTTGGCGACATTTCCGTCAAATTGGCAAAGTTTAAGAAAAGTTGTCAAATTAGCGATATCCTGCCAAATTCGTTGCTCTGAATTTGCAGATCTGAATGAAACATCCTTATCCCGTTTCAATATACTAAATGAAAACCCTACAATTGTATTAGAAGATATACCCGCTCTACTCTTTTTCTGTTTCAACAATCGGCTAAATGAATTTATTGGCTAAACACAATATATGAGTTTAGTAGCTAAATACGATATAAGCTTGAAAACTCTTTGCCAAAATAAATGAAATTGATGTACGCAGTCAGCAATTAATATAATTAAAAGAAAAATCAAACCGTTCATACATAAGATATACTTTTATATCCATTTATCCATTTATTTATTATTCAAATCGAAAAAAAATAATAAAAACATTAACAAACTCATTAAATTTAATTGCGATGCCGAACAACATGATTTGACCTCATAAAATGTTATAATTTATTAACCACTAACAGCACACCAGTTCGTCGTACGGAGTATATAATATAAAGAAACTTATAGTTCGCAATCATGTCCAAATTCTGTTAAAATATTAAATTTATTGCTCCTAAAGAGAAGTTTAAGAATGTATGTTCTCACTATGCAAAATTATCTTCACGGGCAGATCAAAACATCCTGGCCCATTTTGTAAGCAAATTTTCAGAAGAAAAAAAAGGAATTGAATCAATATATGCAACCCAGTACTAATCATATTGTCGCAGATTAGAAAATATGCCAATGTGTTAGTAGAAGATTACCCGTATTACAATATAAGTCTCAAAAATACTTGCCAAAATAAAAGAGATGACGTAATAAATTGAAAATATCAATAATATCCGTACTCTTTATACCAGAAGGTCGTAATTGATTCCAATATATGCCAATATATATCAAAACATATGTCAATATACCTGTACTACTTATATTCTCGTAGATTAAAGGATATACACGTGTGTTTGTAGAAGATTATTCGTACAACATACAATATGTGAGTTTAAACAATTTTTGTCATAATAAAATAATTGCATAATAACTTGAAAATATCAATAATCCCTGTATCAATAATCCCCGAAAATATCAATAATAATAATTTCTAAACCTGAAGACCGTAATTGATATTATCCAGTCAAAAATGCTATAAGAAAAATCAAATCGTTCTTTTCTAAAATATATTTTTATATCCATTTATTTATTATTCAAATCCAAAAAATAATTACTAAAATTAACAGACAGATTTAATTTAATTGCGTTTCTGAGTAACATGCTATAAGATAGAATCTTATATCATGTTAAATATGTCATGTCTTATATCATAAACTGCGAAATTAAATAACCATTTTGATTTCTTTATACTTCTCATTGTTCCGTAAAATCTTGTTTTAAATAAAACATGGAGATAGATTTCCCCTTTAAATCATGTTTCAAACAGTTCATGTTTTCAGAAAGTGACTAATTAGCGCAAAAAATCTCCCATCAAACTCAGAGATTAAATTTTAATTCACTTTCAAACGATTTTCAAGCGTAAAATCTTGTTTTAAATAAAACATGGAGATAGATTTCCCCTTTAAATCATGTTTCAAACAGTTCATGTTTTCAGAAAGTGACTAATTAGCGCAAAAAATCTCCCATCAAACTCAGAGATTAAATTTTAATTCACTTTCAAACGATTTTCAAGCTTTTAGGAGTTCCGTTTTTCATTAATATCTCGACAACCCCTAGTCTTAGAAACTCGAAACTTGGGCAAAATTTATGGGGGGCTATTTCAAGGCTATCCGCAAAATTTCATTAAATTCGGTTCAGCCGTTTTCCCGTGATGATGAGACAAACGAAAATTTCGTTTTTTACTAATATCTCGAGAACCACTGGTCGTAAAAACTCAAAACACAGATATAATTTTAAGTGGGGCTATTTCTAGGCTACCCACAAAATTTCATCAAATTCGGTTCAGCCGTTCTCCCGTGATGATGGGACAAACAGACAGACAGACAGACAGACAGACAGACAGACAGACAGACAGACAGATTTTCATTTTTATTTATATAGACTAGCAGCATACCCGTTCTTCGTACGGAGTATATAATATAAAGAAACTTGAAATTCATAATCATGCCCAAATTCTTATAGTATACTAAATGACATGTTTAATCAAAATATTCTGTTACAATATTTAATATAATGCTCCTAAAAAGAAGTTTAAGAATATCTGTTCTCGCTATATAAAATTATCTTCATGGACATATCTGAAGAATAAAACATCTTGGACCCCTTATGTAAGCAAATATAAAAAAAATATGGAACTGAATCAATATATGCAAAATAAAAGCGTTAAAATTGTATGGGACCCGTACTAATTATATACGCGAATATTAGACAATATAACCTGTATTAGTAAATTACATGTATAAATTGAAAATACCAATAAACCAGTAATCTTTAAATCTGAAGACAGTCATTTATTCCAATATATGTCAAAATTAAAGTGCTAAAATTATATGGGAAGATATACACGTACTACTTATAATGTCCGATTATTAGTAGAAGATTACCCGTTTTGCAATATGAGTCACAAATGTTTTTTGGTAAAATACAACAGACGACGTAATAAATTGAATATATAATTAATCCCCTTAATCTTCATACCAGAAGACTGTACTTGATTCCAATATATATGCCAATATATGTCAAAATATATGCCAATATACCTGTACTACTTATATTCTCGTAGGTTAGGAGATATACCCGTGCATTCCTAGAAGATTACTCGTACAACGTACAATATGCGTGTGTCAGCAATTTTTGCCGCAATAAAACAATGGCGTAATAACTTAAAAATATCAATAATCCCTGAATCAATAATTCCGGAAAATATCAATAATAATAATGTTTAAACCTGAAGAGTATAATTGATATTATCCAGTCCAAAATGAAATGGCAATGAAATTTATTTTATATACATATCTTCATTATTCAAATCGGAAAGGATTTAATAAAAATCGCCTGCCGCATAAACACATTGGATTTAAATCCGTTGCTAAGCGACATGATATCATTTGCTTCAAATAAATTGGTAGAAAAAATATCGTCTAAATAGTTATATTTCTATGTAACATTTGGCGACAGTTTCGTCAAATTAGCGACATTTTAAAAAATCGCCAAATTTATCGCCAAGTGGGACTGTAGAACTGACAGTTCCACTTTGCGACAAATTGACGAAATATCATCACAATACTATCCCCTAACAAAAAACAATTAATATCATTTATGTAGCGCAATTTTATCAATTTCAAGATATTTTTATAGATTTGAAAACATTTTTATCAATTTGGTGACATTTTAAAAATTCGCTAAATGTATTACTAAGTAGGATGGTTGGTCTGACAGAGAAATGCTAACCAAACATCATTTCAGTACTCTCTTCTAACAAAACAAAAAAAAAATTCATTGATATGTAGAAGACCCAAGCCACACGACCAACCCGAAGGTTTATGGCAGCTGTTTGTGTGTCGTTTATATCAATTTGGCAAAGTTTAAGAAAAGTTGTCAAATTAGCGATATCCCTCCAAATTCGTAGCTTTGAATTTGCAGATCTGAATGAAACATTCTTATCCCGTTTCAATATACTAAATGAAAACACTACAATTGTATTAGAAGATATACCCGCTCTAATCTTTTTCTGTTTCAACAATCGGCTATATGAATTTATTGGCTAAACACAATATATGAGTTTAGTAGCTAAATACGATATAAGCTTGAAAACTCTTTGCCAAAATAAATGAAATTGATGTACGCGGTCAGCAATTAATATAATTAAAAGAAAAATCAAACCGTCCATTCATAAGATATACTTTTATATCCATTTATCCATTTATTTATTATTTAAATCGAAAAAAAATAATAAAAACATTAACAAACACATTTAATTTAATTGCGATGCCGAGCAACATGATATATCCTCCTAAAATGTTAAAATTTATCAACCACTAACAGCACACCCGTTATTCGTACGGAGTGTATAATTTAAAGAAACTTAAAGTTCGCAATCATGTGCAAATTCTGTTAAAATATTAAATTTATTGCTCCTAAAGAGAAGTTTAAGAATATATGTTCTCACTATGCAAAATTATCTTCACGATCAGATCTGAAGAATAAAACATCCTGCCCCCTTTTGTAAGCAAATTTACAGAAGAAAAAATAGGAATTGAATGAATATATGCAACCCCGTTCTAATTATATTGTCGCAGATCAGAAAATATGCCAATGTGTTAGTAGAAGATTACCCGTATTACAATATGCGTCTCAAAAATATTTGCCAAAATAAAAGAGATGACGTAATAAATTGAAAACATCAATAATATCCGTACTCTTTATACCAGAAGGTCGTAATTGATTCCTATATATGCCAATATATATCAAAACATATGTCAATATACCTGTACTACTTATATTCTCGTAGATTAAAAGATATACACGTGTATTTGTAGAAGATTCGTACAACATACAATATATGAGTTTAAACAATTTTTGTCATAATAAAATAATTGCATAATAACTTGAAAATATCAAAAATCCTTGAATCAATAATCCCCGAAAATATAAATAATAATAATTTTTAAACCTGAAGACCGTAATTGATATTATCCAGTCAAAAATGCTATAAGAAAAATCAAATCGTTCTTTTCTAAAATATATTTTTATATCCATTTATTTATTATTCAAATCGAAAAAATAATTATTAAAATTAACAGACAGATTTAATTTAATTGCGTTTCTGAGTAACATGATATAAGATAGAATCTTATAACATGTTAAATATGTCATGTCTTATAACATAAACTGCGAAATTAAATAACGATTTTGATTTCTCTATACTTCTCATTGTTCCGTAAAAGCTTGTTTTAAATAAACCATGAACCATGGAGATAGATTTCCCCTTTAAATCATGTTTCAAACAATTCATGTTTTCAGAAAGTGACTAATTAACGCAAAAAATCTCCCATCAAACTCAGAGATTAAATTTTAATTCACTTTCAAACGATTTTCAAGCTTTTCGTTTGGATAAACCACGGAGTTAGGGAGTAGAACTCCTAGGAAAAAGTTCCGTTTTTCATTAATATCTCGACAACCCCAGGTCTTAGAAACTCGAAACTTGGACAAAATTTATGGGGGGATATTTCAAGGCTATTCACCAAATTTCATTAAATTCGGTTCAGCCGTTTTTCCGTGATGATGAGACAAACGAAAATTTCGTTTTTTACTAATATCTCGAGAACCACTGGTCGTAGAAACTCAAAACACGGATATAATTTTAAGTGGGGCTATTTCTGGGCTACCCACAAAATTTCATCAAATTCGGTTCAGCCGTTCTCCCGTGATGGTGTGACAAACAGACAGACAGACAGACAGACAGACAGACAGACAGACAGACAGACAGATTTTCATTTTTATTTATATAGATTATATGAAATAGAAATTGTCTTTAAAATGTAATTTTTCAAGTTAGTCATTTTTCTCTCAGCTAGTGAATGCCCCCTGCATTCGTTGTAATAGAAAAAAAGTCTCCCATATAGCATAAAAACTACCTTGAAGAAAGAGCTGAAATTTTGCTTAGTCATATAAAAAATCCTTCTAGATGGATTTCAATCAAAATAAATCAAAGTTGTCATTCATACTTTTTCGAATATTAATTTCATAATTCATATTTCATACGAAAAAATATGTTTTTTAAAAGTCACACCTACTGTATTTAGGCCGTTTATTAGTAAGGAAATTTAAAGAAATGTGTTAAGAAGATTATTTCGGAAGATGTGAGTTAAAGTCTGGAAAACTAATTTAACATTAGGAGCATAACACCTTACATTTCCATAATCCAAAAACGGCTGGATCAAATGACTAAAAAACTTAATATCCGAGATAACATTTTGATGCAGATTCGTTATCTGGCGCAGGAGTCAAGATTGAGTGTTGCCCTTGGAAATTTTGAAGTTGGTGCGCATTTAGATATGAAGACGGTCCTATATGCACATTTTAAGAATATGAATTTTTAGTGCATTCTGTTCCCTATTGAATGGAATACTTGCATTTGTTCTATTATGAACGGTTCACGAAAAAGATGTGGTACAAAATATAACACAAATATAGTACTTCCTTAAAGAAAGCAGTCTTGGCATCATTTTAAGGGGCAAAACGCGCAAAATTGTCAAATAAAAAATGGATGATTTTAAAAGTGTAACTTCAGTGCAATTTCAAATGGGTATCTTATTTTGTTTGATAAAGCTTAATGTATACAGGGTGATTAAAAAAAGATGCGACAAACTTTACGAGGTGATAGTATCACCAAACTGTATGGATTACGTATAGATCGTATAGCCGGCATATCGGCTTTTTCCTTATTTGTAAATTCCTGCATAGTCTCAAAAGTTGGAGCTGCGAATAATTGCTACAAACTGATAAGGCAGTATATTCGGTCTTGCGAACATTTTCATAAGGGTTTTTCTTCTTTTCTAGATGATATTTGCATGAGTGGTTTTCTTTTTCAATCAGAAAATAACAACCAGAATGACGCTTTTAAGTTAGCGGAGAGGCCACTTCCCTTTGAGTAAGCGCCCTGTAACCCTTTACTTTTCATTTCCATCCCGGTAAACTATGACGAAAAATGCTTGATTCGGTGTTGTTGTTGTTGAGACCCAGACCGTCCGACCTACCAGAAAGGTGTAAGGTAACCGTTGTGTTGGCTCGGTTGACTTGGTTCGGTGTGTACTACCACCTCATAAAGTTTGTCCCACCTTTTTTTAATCATCCTGTATATTGAAAGAAATGTATATAAAGAAGTCTTAATGTATGTATGGGTTTTTTTTAATTTTGATGACGTATCGCCATTTTAAGTGGTAAAACGTGCCAAATTGCCAAGTAAAATAGGATTGATTTTGAAACTCAAATCTCGATGTAATTTCAAATGAGTATCCATTTCACATATTATTTTGTTCAATATAGCTTAATGTGTGTACTTTCCACTTGCTTAATGTGTGTACTTTTTGTATTGCATTTTAAAGATAATTTTACAAACTGTTTAATAAACTTTTAAATAATGGAAAAAGTTTTGAGGCTGTTGTTTTCAAAGTGGTTAAATCTGAATAAAATATATTTTCAGAAGAGCAAAATGTGTAGAAACCCCATCACGTTGTGAATTTTTAATCTTCTGCTGTGTTATGAGATTGCTTTTTGATGGATAAAACCTGTCAAGAATTTTCTTCTGTGAAATATTAAAAAATATGAGATTAGGCAGAACACAGATTTCACAACAATATTTTCTTGTTACTTTCCGTACATATACAGTATAATGTACAGGAAAATTGTCACGGGATTCGACGGGGAAATTATTATGCTCGGATTCAAATTTTCGTCAGATTTTCGTCAGATCAAGTCACGAACCGCCACTAGCATATGAATGCGTTTGTGTATGTGTTTCTGTTAGTTTGTGGATGCAAAGTAATAACTCACGAGTGAATGAATCGATTCGAGTAAAAATTAGCGAGATTTTCACAATACAAGTGAATACTGGAACCCTGTTGATTATATGCGAGAAAAACACTTCGATGCCGCAAAAATGCTCGAGTGATTTTTTTAAAATCATAAAAAGATCAGGACAATCTATCATAATATATAATTATACGTAATATGTTATTTTCTACGTAATTATTATTAGAAAACAAAAGGTACTCATTTTGGAACTCTGATGTGAAACATTCTCGTCACAAACTAAACTTTTTCGAATGTATAAAAAAGTTGTAATTAAATATCGTTAGAAGGAATATAACTTTCTAATACATCCTTGAAGGAAGCAGGCATGGGTCAATTTGGTGAATAGAATTGTGATGAGAACGTTTAAAGCCTATTTCTCAGACCATAAAACCAGTGTGCGTACCTTACTGCTACAAACAGACTACGACTTGCCAGGCAAAAATAATTTTGAATAGGGAACGAACACCCAATCATTATTGTGATAATTATAAAGGTTTTATCTCAAAGTAATTTCTATCTTACAAAATAAAAGATGTCTCTCTATCTATCTATCTTTATATCTCACTATTTTTATATCTTTCCCACCCTCTGTCTTTATCTCTCTCTCTCTCTCTATCTATTTTTATCTCTCTCTCTCTCTATCTAATTTTATCTCCATCTATATATATGCCTCTGTCTTTAACGCACTCTCTCTATCTAACTATATATCTATCTCTTTATCCCCTCTATCTTTTTACCCCTCTCTCTTTTTACCCCTCTCTCTTTATCCCTCTCTCTCTCTTTGACCCTCTCTCTCTTTATCCTTCTCTCTCTCTTTATCTCTCTCTATCTTTATCCCTCTCTCTATCTTTATCTCTCTCTATCTTTATCCCTCTCTCTATCTTTATCTCTCTATCGCTCTATCTTTATCTCTCTATCATTATCTCTCTATATCTTAATCTCTCTCTATCTATATATATATCTCCTTTTCTTTATCCCTCTCTCTATCTTTATCCCTTTCGCTATCTCTCTATCATTGTCTCTCTCTCTCTATCTTTATCTTTCTCTCTCTCTAAATATATCTATCTTTATCTCTCTCTCTCTCTATCTTTATATCTCTCTATCTCTCTCTCTATATATATATATATCTATCTTTATCTCTCTCTATCTCTATCTATCTTTATCTCCCTGTATCTCCCTCCCTCCCCCTCCTCACTGTGTGTGTGTGTCGTCTGTTGCGGGAAATCTGAGCTTCAAACTTTTTTTCAAAATTTGAATTAGTATTTTTTTTATTTTGTGCTAAAACACGATTTTGAGCAATATTCAAGCAAATCAATTCACTATTCTATACTTTTACAAAAATAAGGACGTGTATCTTCGTATTCGAGCAAAAAATGTCTTGTATCTCCATTAGACATTCTCACTCATTAATATTACTTAACTAGTGAGTACCCCTGAAAAATCTCATTAATATTCTTTTCCACAAGTGGCCGGACAATAAAGGCGGAAGGGCTAACAGTCGGTTAGGCCTAACTGTGCGCTCATGAAGAATATTTGTTGAACATATCAAACTTTACTGGTTTAAGATTCAATTAATCAGTCTCAAAGTTATAAAATAAGACACAAACATTGTGTATAAAAGGTATTTGAAAATAACGTAATTTCTTACTTTATTAAAACTGAATAACGTTAACAATCCCAAATCGTCGAAAATGTGCATATACTTGTTGCCATTCGGCAAACAATAATAACATGAGTAAATAACTCGTACTAGAAATTATGTTGTTTGATACAGTAAACTCCCGATAATTCGGCAATATTCGGGACCAGATTATTGGATGTCAAACTAAAGAAAGATAAACAAGAAAGATCAATCATGCTTAAAGCATTGATTATGAAACACTTTCCAACTTCAATGCAATTTTATTTAAAAAAGTCGAAAATGCAATACATTCCTCGGTAATATTTTAAAACTTATCACAATACTACATTGATTTATTATATTTGAAAACTTAAACCTTCATTGAAAAAAATGAACTTCATTCGAATGACGGCATTGAAATATAAATTGCCTGGTTTAAATATCTCTAAAATGCAATACATTCCACGGTAATATTTTTAAAACTATCATAATACTACGATAATTTATTATATTTGAAAACTTCATCGAAAACAACTGAAATAAATTCAAATGACGTCATAGAAAAAATAACACGCCTGGATCTCTCTATAAAAGCAGGATTTCATTCTTAACTTTCTCCATTTCATTCATCTCACAATAATATAATAATTTATTTTATTCAAATATTAAGACCATGGAGCTACAATTCATAAACTTTATGCATAAAACTTCATCGAAAAAAAATCGTCCTTCTGTTTAAAAAATCAATTAATATTTCATTCATATCAGCCATGCAGACTCCATGGAGTGAATTATTTTGTGTTAAAGAAATACAGTAATTCTAATACAACTCATTCTACATATTTTGCTGTTTACATTTTACATAGGTGAAAAATAGGCTTAGTTGTAGAAATAATCAAATTTAAATGTGAATTTAAACTCAAATATATTGTCATTGTGTTGTTTTAGCATGTAGATGCACAGAATTTAAACAAAAATAAAGTAGTTTTAGGACGGATACAACACTCAATATGAATTAAAAAGAACTTTAAAAAAATCACGATTTTGAGCTACCATTCATCATTCCCGATGTTAAACACTATACAAGAAAGATCAATCATGCTTGAAGCATTGATTATGAAACACTTTCCAACTTCAATGCAATTTTATTTAAAAAAGTCGAAAATGCAATACATTCCTCGGTAATATTTTGAAACTTATCACAGTACTGCATTAATTTATTATATTTGAAAACTTAAACCTTCATCGAAAAAAATGAACTTCATTCAAATGACGGCATTGAAATATAAATTGCCTGGTTTAAACATCTCTAAAATGTTATACATTCCTCGGTAATAGTTTTAGAATTATCATAATACTACGATAATTTATTATATTTGAAAACTCATCGAAAACAACTGAAATTAATTCAAATGACGTCATAGAAAAAATAACACGCCTGGATCTCTCTATAAAAACAGGATTTCATTCATAACGTTCTCCCATTCATTTCATTCATCACAATACTATAATAATTTATTTTATTTAAACATTTTGTTTAAGACCATGGAGCTACAAAAAATTAAACTCTATGCTTGAAACTTCATCGAAAAAAATAGTCCTTCTCTTTATGAAATCAATTAATATTTCATTCATGTCAGCCATGCAGACTCCATGGACTAAATTATTTTGTGTTAAAAAAATACAGGAATTCTAATACAACTCATTCTATATATTTTGCTGTTTACATTTTACATAGGTGAAAAATAGGCTTAGTTGTAGAAATAATCAAATTTAGATGAGCATTTAAACTCAAATATATTGTCATTGCGTTGTTTCAGTATGTAGATGCACAGAATTTAAGCAAAAATAAAGTAGTTTTAGGACGGATATAACACTCAATATGAGTTAAAAAGAACTTAAAAAAATCACGATTTCGAAACAAGTTGGATGCCATATATCATTTTGAAGTGGGTCATGTGATCGTTTCATATCATGGTCACGTGATCGTTTCATATAAGAGGTGTAATTATTATTTTAATTTTTATTTAAAAAACTACTGAATATATTTCGCTGAATTTTTTTTATACATTTTATGGAACAATTTGAATATTACCTAAAATTTTCGAAGCAATTTGTGAATTTTAAATCCGTTTAAAAAATGTTTGAAAAATTAGGTCCCATAGGGCTCAATGTATTTCATTTTTTCGACCCGGGTGCAATCCAAAACTAATTGGGTAATATTATTCATTTATATTCCCATAGGTTCTACAGACCGTCTGAACAACATACTAAAATTTCATTTTGATTAAGTCATTTTTACGGCAGTTATCGTGCTAACGGACAGACAGACAGACAGAATGAACAAAGTCATAAACACTTTTCAACCTTGTTGTAAAGTGTTAAAAATGGGAAAAAATAAAAGGACAAAATAATCCTATGTAATAAAAGGAGACGTTTGTTTTTCTGTTTTCTGAAAGTGTCTTCTGTAGCGGAAAATCGAAGCTTCGAACAGCAAAGAAATTCGGTACATAGATACTTCAGGTCACCGGGCAATACGGATCGTCAAGATTTTCTTTTTACATGTGAATTATATTTTTAGTTGTTTCATGTTGAAATCCAATTTTGAATGAGTTTTGTAGAAATGGAATCTTTAGCGATAAAAATATTGTTCCAATGTATCTATCTTAACATCATTGTAAAGATCGATTGATGTTATTTCTAATGATTCTTGAACTGAATCCACAGGAAAATTCCTGCATATTTATTTATTTTAAATGCATATATGCATATTTTTTTTATTTCGTCGCATCCCAAAAGGAAAATACACATAATTCTGTATTTTGGCAAAAATATATGTGTATATCTCCGCATTCAAATAAAAATTTATTATCCGGATTTGCCTATTTTCTGATTTTCTGTTAAATAAAAGGAACATTGTACTTTACGTTTACATAGAAGCTCAGGCAGGAGTTATAGCGATACTGACTTCTTTGTGGTACATTCCTAAACATAAGGAGAACTTCAGCAATGTACAAAAGCACAAATATTAACATTAAAGCAGCATACAGCTGTTTCCAGGATACGCTGGATCTCCTTCATCAGAGTAGGAGAAAAAACACGCCCGAAGTCCAAAAAAGAAATGGCCGCTAAAGAAAGAAACAGGGAGGATTATGTACCCAACACCAGGATTAAGAGGGCCAATCAGAAATCCAATCTGAAGCGAGAAGTAACAACAGAACAGGCATATCCTCACAGTATGAGTTAAGTCAGAAGAAGAATAAACCCCTGTTTCTTTCTTTCGTCCCCATTCCTCTTTTGCACTTCAGGTTTGTTGGTTTTCTTGCACTGACGAAGGAAATCCTCCTTATCCTTGAAACAGCTGTATAATGCATTATTGTCATTTGTGCTTTTATGTGTTGCTCAAGTTCTCCTTAATAACCTTCACACAAAGTATATTGTACTTATTGATTCCTAAACATATTTCATGTATATGGTCACGCCCACAGCTGTCCACTCCCATTTTAAGCATCCAACGTTTTCTTGGAACATTGATATACTTGTCTTTGGTTTGCAATAATTATCAAAGAACAAAGGTGTAAATTTTTAAGCAAATGGTTTTATTCCATATCGCTATTTTCGTAGGTGCTAAAATGACCAAGAAAGAATCGGAAATTAAAATAGCGTTTCCATGTGGATTTCATATTGGCCCTAACGCTGTCATTTCAAGAATTAAATTTCATATTATTTTATTTATAGTTTAACATTTCATAGGCATATATTTTCGATTGCAGCCTTTTTGAACAGCCCTTAATTAAACCCTATACAAATAAAATTACTCATTTCCCTACAGAGTATGAGATTGCGAAAAATTAAAAGTGAAATATTTGTCCTAATCCGTATACATCAATAATACTTAAAAAAAAAAAAAAAAATTATTTGAAGATTTTTAATAGGATCAAGAAAGCTGTTTTTTCATTATGATAAGCGGCAAGAATTTTTTTTCTATGTAGGTTTATGGGAAATTTAGCCAATTTTTATTTAGGAAACTTGTACTTCGGTATTTTGTCAAAAAATGTTTCATACACTGCATATATTATACGTCTGTAGTCCCAGAGAACTGTACAATTGCATCCCAACCCCCGGACCGTATACGGACTGTGAAATAATTTTGTAACCCATGAACCCAGCAAACTTTTAAATAAAACATTTTAAATGAATTTAATTCTTTGAATTGTCTACAAATTCTGAATGGAGTTCTAATATAAATCACCAGTATTTAAACGTTCCTTTTAACAAGGGAGTGTTGACATATTTTCCATTTTAATTTAAATTTCTAAAATATTCGTAATATTTTTAATCTTTTATCAAATTTCCCTTTCCATCCATATTTTAAGTATTTTTAATACCAGGTTATTTTTTTCTGTCACTTTTTATGATTATTGTGATTTTTTACAGGCACATTTCAGCATCCACAGCACATTTCAGCATGGCACTACAGCACATTTCAGCATGGCACTACAGCACATTTCAGCATGGAGTAGAGAGTCCATCAATAGAGAGTCCAACCCTCTTTTTTTCCCATCCATATTGCGCATAATTTATTGAAATAGTTTTTATCTTTGCCTAACAGTATTTTGGAACATCAAAATTTTTTAGCGGGTGCCCGATAAAGTATATATTATATCTGACATGCTTATATATGAATATATGCGTACATACAAACATACATCTGAATACATATATACATGCTTGTATGCATAAATTCGTATATGCAGACTTAGAATTCGAATGATTTAAATTTGCTTTAAAGCGAAGGTGAAACGGAAAAAAATATATGTCACTATTCACTAACAGCAAATAAAATACAGAATGTAAACTTAACTAACTGAAATCAAATTTTAAAATCCTGCACATAGTGAAGTACACAAAATCATTGGATAGGGTTTCGATCGGAGACCGGTTTTTCGTGGCAGAGGAGCTCTGATAAAATGATCACTGAGAATATGACTTGCTCTTGTTTATTGCCTAGAGCCAGAAGACTCCTGGATTAAAAATAAAAAAATAACTTTGTGTGTTATCTGTATTTCATACATTTTAAAATCAAACTTTTATTATTTCCTTATTCATTTAAAAATTATAAATTTTTAATCCAGTTTAAGAACTTAACATTGTACGATAATTTCAGACTTTCTTGCAACATTTTTAAAATTTTTGCTGCCTCATACATTTTAACAAAAAGAGTAAAACTTATTTAATTGTATGTTGTATGCATAAAATATGTTATGGTAAAAATAATATGAAAAGTAGTCCCAGAGAACTGTAGTCCCAGAGAACTGTACAATTGCATCCCAACCCCCGGACCGTATACGGACTGTGAAATAATTTTGTAACCCATGAACCCAGCAAACTTTTAAATAAAACATTTTAAATGAATTTAATTCTTTGAATTGTCTACAAATTCTGAATGGAGTTCTAATATAAATCACCAGTATTTAAACGTCCCTTTTAACAAGGGAGTGTTGACATATTTTCCATTTTAATTTAAATTTCTAAAATATTCGTAATATTTTTAATCTTTTATCAAATTTCCCTTTCCATCCATATTTTAAGTATTTTTAATACCAGGTTATTTTTTTCTGTCACTTTTTATGATTATTGTGATTTTTTACAGGCACATTTCAGCATCCACAGCACATTTCAGCATGGCACTACAGCACATTTCAGCATGGCACTACAGCACATTTCAGCATGGAGTAGAGAGTCCATCAATAGAGAGTCCAACCCTCTTTTTTTCCCATCCATATTGCGCATAATTTATTGAAATAGTTTTTATCTTTGCCTAACAGTATTTTGGAACATCAAAATTTTCTAGCGGGTGCCCGATAAAGTATATATTATATCTGACATGCTTATATATGAATATATGCGTACATACAAACATACATCTGAATACATATATACATGCTTGTATGCATAAATTCGTATATGCAGACTTAGAATTCGAATGATTTAAATTTGCTTTAAAGCGAAGGTGAAACGGAAAAAAATATATGTCACTATTCACTAACAGCAAATACAATACAGAATGTAAACTTAACTAACTGAAATCAAATTTTAAAATCCTGCACATAGTGAAGTACACAAAACCATTGGATAGGGTTTCGATCGGAGACCGGTTTTTCGTGGCAGAGGAGCTCTGATAAAATGATCACTGAGAATATGACTTGCTCTTGTTTATTGCCTAGAGCCAGAAGACTCCTGGATTAAAAATAAAAAAATAACTTTGTGTGTTATCTGTATTTCATACATTTTAAAATCAAACTTTTATTATTTCCTTATTCATTTAAAAATTATAAATTTTTAATCCAGTTTAAGAACTTAACATTGTACGATAATTTCAGACTTTCTTACAACATTTTTAAAATTTTTGCTGCCTCATACATTTTAACAAAAAGAGTAAAACTTATTTAATTGTATGTTGTATGCATAAAATATGTTATGGTAAAAATAATATGAAAAGTAAGTTTTTCTATAATAATAAGTACTTTCTATAATAATAAGAGAAACAGAAGGGTCATTCCATGCCAAATCAAGAAATTGGGGTTGCATCATAGTAATGGTTTTTGATAGAAAATTAAAATTAGCTTATATACCTAGGAAGATGGCGAAAGCCAGAATTTCAATTTTTTTTTTTGAAGTAGAAGGGGGATTTCGCCCCTTGAAACATCGTTTAAAGTCATATTTCTGTAAAAAGCGATGTTCATTCTTTCCAAAGTAAAACCACCTATATTTATCACAAACCAATATTTCAGGTGCTATTTTAAAGCAAAGACTCCAAGCTTTCATATGATATAATCTAATTGTAATATTTTTTAATTGTAATATTTTATGATATAATCTAATTGTAATATTTATTTAAACCTTTTATTTTACCCTAACATAAATTTGAATTTTTTGAACTTTTTTTCCTATGTTTCAGATTTTTTCAATTTAGCTGGTGAAATAAAACATGAATAAAATATGATTGATTCAAAGCGTTGGGAGTATTTTATAAGCACAAAAACTTTTAAGCTTCTAATGCACTTTTTCTTGGATTTTACGGTTGCTAAACTTCCAAAATTTCAAAAATAATCACTTTTAATGCCCCTAAAACCCCATGTAGTGCACAATTAAAAAATTTAAAAACTGCTTCAATAAAACACCAAATATATATAAATAATCAAGTTTGTGCTTTTTTGTATATTTTATCCTTTCTATTTCTAAAATTAAAAGAAAAAAGTGTCATTTTATGTATATGAAAAATTTTTAAAATAAGAAGTTATTTATTCGTATTTATATGTCTAACCAAACATGTATTGTTTTACCTGTGTATTCTTACTTTTCTTATTATTAACATTAATTTAAATGTAATTTCATCAATTTTTATTGTAAATATCATTGCTGAGTGTTTGAAACTCTCCTGCATCTGATAACATTTAATTCAAAACGAAAGTTTCTCGGCATTTAGAACATTCACCAAGGGTGTAACTTTCATCTTCTGTAGAGCAAACAATAATTTTTAGCAATAAAGTAATATCTCAGCCTTTATATTTATTGCTGAAACCATTAGTTTTATATTTGGATGATAGATGCAAACATGTACACTGTCAGTGCCACTGGCACTGATAAGATATACCATTTGGGTCTTCGCTCTGAAAATTGCGAAAATCCTATCTTGTAATTTGGATGGGTTGAATTCAATATACAATTCTATAAAATTTAATAAAAACAAACAGTTTTGCTTTAATTCTTGTATTGATGTAGTAAATTGCACCGATAAACAGTCTTTCTTCCTGGAAAACAGCAGCTGATTTAATCATATAGCAAAGAATGTGTGAATTGTTTCCTTTACTTTCAAATCAGGAGTCCTACCATTTAAAACTTTACAACTTAGTTGAAAAGTGTTTATGATTTTGGTCATTCTGTCTATCTTTCTGTCTGTTCGTTCGCACGATAACTGACGTGAAAATGACTTTATCAAAATGAAATTTTTGTTGTTGAGATGGTCTGTGGGACATATGGGAACAAAAATTAATAATATCGCCCAATTAGTTTAGAATCCGGGTTGGGGTTGAAAAAATGAACACTGGGACCTAATTTTTCATACATTTTTTAAGCGAAGTTAAAATTCAGTAATTGCTTCGAAAATTGTAGGTGATATTCAAATTATTCCATAAAATATATAGAAAATTTTTCAGTAGAATATGTTTGGTAGATTTAAAAAAAAAATTAAAATAATTATTACACCCATATAATATAAAGGCCAACGGCCGTACCGTGCTGAAAACACCGGTTCTCGTTAGATCACCGAAGTCAAGCAGCATCGGGCGCGGTTAGTACTTGGTGGGTGACCACCTCGGAACACCGCGTGCTGTTGGCCATCTCGGGTGCGGTATCCCCGTGGTTTGCGCGCTAGATTTGCACGCTACCACAAATGCCGCCGTGTTCATGCGGAGTACGATCACGTTAAACATGTGGGTCCGTAAGTCCTTCCGAGAGGTTGGTGGTAGGGGAAGGAGGGTACGGTCCCTGTGGATGCCTCCCCCACTGGGTTCCGGTCTAAATTGGGTGGCACTTCCCGGCCGTCCATACAGTTACCTTACACCTTTCTGGTAGGTCGGACGGTCTGGGTCTCAACAACAACAACCCATATAATATAAAGAGATCACGTGACCCACTTTAAAATAAAAGATGGCATCCATCTGTTTTTCCAGGGTAAAAATCGTGCTTTTTAAAGTTCTTTAAGCTTAGATTTAGTGTTGCATCTATCTTAAAACCACTTTATTATTGGGTTTTTTCTGTACATCTATATTCTGCACCAACGCAATTACAATATTTTTTTGTTTAAATGATCATCAAACTTTAAGTATTTCTACAACGAAGCCTAATTTTAACGTATGCAGAATGTAAACAAATGAAGCTGTAAGAGGAGTTGTATAAGAATTGCTGATTTTTTTAACATAAAATTATTTAGTTCCAGGAGTCTGGAATATAGGTGATATGAATGAAATATTCATTAATTTTACATAGAGAAGCAGATGATTTTATCGCATTGCCTTTGTCAATAAGTTTTAAGCATAGGGCCAGAAAGTACTTTTGCCTCCATGGTTTTAAGTTTCCAAATAAAATAAATTATTGTAGTTCTCTGATAATTTATGAGAACATAGACAAGTGATTGTAAGATGAGTTGTATAAGAATTGCTGATTGTAAGATGAATTGTATAAGAAATGCTGATTTTACAATGAGTTGTATAAGAATTGCTGAATTTTTTTCAAGCAAAATTATTTAACTCTGGAGTCTGGAATAAAAATATATGAACGAATTATTCACTGTTTTTACATAGAGATCCAGACGATTTATATTTAGATGTCATCATTTGAATAAAGTTATTTTTTTCGATGAAGTTTTAAGCTTTCAAGTAAAATAAATTAATGTAGTTCTGTGATAATTAAAAAAATATCACAGTTGAATGTATCACATTTTAGAGAGACGATACGTTCAGCGGATTGCATTTCAGTTGGAAAGTGTTTCATAATCAACGCTCTATGCTTGATTGATCTTTCTCGTTTTTTATTGAGGAAGTAAATAATCTGTTCTTAACTAGATACTGGTTAGCCCCAAACTTTTTCACAGTTGTTTTAGTAGCCCAACTTTAAGACTTCAAATTTTATTTTTCTGCTGTGTTGCACTGCTTTTGTTATAGTTTTCCTTTAGTTTTGTGATTTAATTAGTGCAATCTTCATACTGTGAGCGTGCATGTTCTGGAGGTAATTCAACATCTAAACTTTTTGCCAGCTAAGTTTAACAGATTTTTGAGTCAAGCTAACATATCTTTTTAAGTTTTGTCTTTCCATGTGATTTTTTTTGCCTTGTCCTACATTTTTAATTGGTGAGATACATTACATACTATATTGACTGTTTCAGTGGCTATTTCACTAGTCTGTTATTTGTCGGAACTACTCTTTTTGAAATTCTCAGTGGTTGACTTTACCTGAGCATAAAGATTTATCAGGTATAAGATCATGCAAGTTTGTTGGTTTTGATTGTTCTATAAAGTAATCTCAGGCCTTTACTTACTCAAGCTTTATGAGATGAAAATGCATCACAGCAAGAATAATCTATTTAAGAATCAAAATTTAAAAATTTAACTAATGAAATATGATGCAGCATTTGCAATGGTAGACATCATTTTCAATAGAAATGCAACTACACTGTTGTTCAGCTCAATGTTTCACAGCAAACTGGTCCAACTTTCACCCTCCTACAAAACTAAGCCAACACCCAATGCAAGGACGTATCCAGAAATTTCATTTCGTGGGGGGGGAGGGATTCAAAGTATAGTGAACTTTCAATCCAAAATAAAAATAAATTTGAAAAAAACTAACTAAACTTGACTAAAACTTCACTAAATTGATACTGGATCACAATTGAACGAGAAAACACGAAAGCACGGACGTATTCAGAAATTTCATTTCGGGGGAATGGGGGGGGGGTATCCGGACCCACCGGACGCCATTGACCCAACGGTTGACGTCATTGACCAACGTCATTGACCCAATGATTCCAAATCGAGATGTGACCTTTGACCTAACTCAGTGGGGTGCTTTGTCCAGAACGAAGGCTGCTGAGGAAGAATTAGAACATATCTGAGAAAGATGTTTTCCCAAGACAATTAGGTGAAAAAATTATTGCGTTTTATTACATTTAACATTTTTTCATTATAATAGATGTTTTAAATTTATTTTCATAATATATAATTAGATTGGAAACATGAAAATTATTTTATTATTTTATTTTCTTGGATTTTTTTCAAAAGATGGAATCTAATGGATCATTGGAATCTAATGGATGCAGATTAAATGATTATACATATGTTCGAATGTACAAACAAAATGCATTTTTGTACAAACATTTAAATATGAATAACTAATTCCCTATCATTTAAAATTTTTAATATAGAAAATGTCACTTTTATTTTGAATTTTATAAATAGAAAGGAAGAAATATACAAAATTTGGTAATTCATGTGTCTCTTTATGTATTTGTGGCTTCTTTACGGTGTTTATATTTTTATCTTCTGAACTGTTCTTTCTTCTTGGGGAGGGGGGGGGGGAGTTTGAAAGTGATAATTTTCATATCAGTTGAAGATAATGCAAATTTATAACACTGCAAGAACTTTTTGTTTGAGGTAACATAATACAAGTAACATTTTGATATGTCTTTCTTTTAACACAGACAACTTCTCTTCCCCTTCTATGACCAATCATAAGCAAAAAATATATGATATCGCTTTTAAATTACTGTTAATGATAATAAAGAAACCAGTGGCCAAGCAAAAGAACATATTTTTGAATAGACATTTAAGTATTAATAATTAATGTCCTGTTTTGAAAATTTTCCATGTGCTGTAAATGCTACTTTTCTTATCAATTTTAAAAATAGAAAGGATAAATTATACAAAAAAGGACCTTTCACCTGACTATCTGTAAGGAGTTGTTGTTTTATTGAACCAATTTTTAAATTTTCAAATTATGCCCCACATGGGGTTTTGGGGGGGGGGGTGTTAAAAGTGATCATTTTTGAAAATTTAGAAGTTTGATAACCCTAAAAGCCAAGTAAAATGTGGAGTAGAGACATTTTTTTCCAAACTAAGACTATGAGAATAAGGTAAGATATGGTGAAAAGTTTAAGACTCAGATTCATTTCCTTCATTTATTTCAAGAAATCAAAAAACTGCATTTTTAGCAAAATTGATGCTGAATTTCAACGCTGAATTTCAGTACCTCAAGTTGCAGTTAGTCAAGTAGTACAATGACATTAAATATAGTCCACTTTAAGACCAGTAAAACAGTTTTTATTCCAAGTCACTATCTTTTTTGAGTCGTAAGATATTTAAGTTTACGTGAGCATAAAAATTGGCCAAATTTCTAGTCGGCTATGTTGGAAAACTGGCCGTACCTAAAAAACAAACAATAAGAAAATTTGTTTTTTATCTATTGGAATATGTAGTAACATATGTGCAAAATATAAAGCATTTTAAAAATGGTCATGCAACCAAATACTTTTTTGTTGTTGTTGTTGATTTCACATGGAATGACCCAATAGGAAAATTGAGCCGATTTGAATTCCCTGTCACTTTTGTAATATTGATAAATTTATGAACAATTTGTACGTGCATATACCCTCTCTAATAATTGTAAAAGGTCCCTTGTACTTTACGTTTACATAGAAGCTCAGGAAAGGGTTATAGCGATACAGACTTTTTTGTGGAATATGTATGAACATATTTCAAATATATGGCCACGTCCATATTTGGTCACTCCCATTTTAAGTATCGGACATTTTCTTGGAACATTGAAATAGTGTTTGTTTGCACTAAATATGAAAGAGCGGAAATGTAATTTGTTAAGCAAATGGTTTCATTCCCTATCACTATTTTCGTAAGTGCTAAAATGGCTAAGAAAAAATGGGAAATTCAAGGACCGTTTCGATGTGGATGGTGGCACTAATTGTGGATTGGCACTAATTCTGCCATTTCAAGTCTCAAATTTCAATTATTTTATTTATCGTCCAACAGTTCATGCGCACATATTTTCGATTGCAGCCATCTGGACAATCGTTAATTAAGCCCAAAACAAATAAAAAAATCTGATGTGGGCAACACATGACTTTCCTTATATAATGTAATGAATTTACTACTTTTACAGTAAAAAAATAGGTTTTTCTTATAGCAGATACTAATATTCTTTCCAAGATATTGAATTTTCTACAATTAGTCGTCATTTTCATTGATTTAGCATCATTTTTATCCATTTGGCGAGATTTTCATTAATTTGGCAACATTTCAAAAAAGTCGCCAAGTCGGCGACATTCCGCCAAATTCGTCGCCAAAATCTCGCCAAGCGTTATGCACTAAGAAAAAAGTTATTCTTACAGCAGTTAATGACTATTGGCGTTCAAATACAAAAGTATTATTCAAAGAATATTTTTTCATGAATGGAACGAGCTAGATCCACGAGAAGGATGTCATTCAATTTATCGCATAGTATTACATATGAAAAGTGAACATGTTTCTCAATAGGAATTTTTTTTTTTATGTGACTTTTTCATAATTTTTTTGAAAAATGTACAATATCTCGAGAACGGTCCATGTTAGCGTTCTAAAATTTATGCCAATCGTTTCCTAATGAAAAATTACATAAGAAATGTCTATTTGCGTAACTTTATTAGCGGATTTGATTTTTTGACGATTTTTTCAAAATTTCATTCGAAAATTTAGGGGGGTTCTGAACATTCGATTCCATATAAAAACAATAGGCTTCCAGTGTTTACGGATTGTGATTTTTGTACCAAATTTGGTTCGAATCGGTCCATTCGTTCGTCAGTTATCGTCTCCACAGACTCACTGACACACACACATACTTTCACACACACACACACACACACACACACACAGACATCACTTCAAAAATGTTTGATTCGTGATCAGGGATGCTTGAAACGTGCTCTCCCGTCGAAAACTCGAATTCGAATTTTCGACCCCGTCACAATACTTTCCTTATACATTATGTATATAAGGAAAGTAATAAAATGATTCATTTCCTTACAGAATATGAGATTGCAAAAAATTAAAAATGAAATATCTATGCATATTATTCGCAGATACCAATAATTTATTTAAAATGAGTATTACATAATGAAATCAGCTTGTTTCGCAGCACTTCTTCGTGAATGTAAGTTGAATCAAGAAAGCTGCACCCCAATAAAACCCAGTGAAATACAAGAAAGCTGCACCATAATAAAACCGCAAGGAAATACAAGAATCAAGAAAGCTGCATCACAATAAAATCGCAGCGAAATACAAAATCCGCAGCTTGAACTCTCCACCTCGGAAAACAATGGTGGCCGGAATTTACAGGTGGTTTGCGTTCCAGGGCATGACGGGCTTCATTATTTTTACTTTGCTCTGCGGATGTTACGACATGGAAATTAAGGACGCACGCACTTTTTCGCAGACACAAAGGGGCGGAATTTGTTAACTACGACTACCATCTTACTCCAACGATGTCACTAAATTTCCTTGGAAGTCACTGTATCCTGTGTGCAGAGCACAATTTAAAATCTTTCCGCAAGTTGCTTAAGTCTGGATATTGCCGCTTCAAAATTAACAAACAATTTTTAACTCTAATAATACGAAAACTTTTTGTGTTTTGGCAGCGACACCAGGTGTACTCTTTCCCGTGACATCACGAATGACGAAACTAAATTCCCATTACGTCATGTTGGCAACTTTTTCATTGGCTGCTGAGCTGAGTGTCCAATGTTATATTAAAGAACCTTGGGAATTTCTTCATTGAGGTTTGCGGGAAGTTTCACCAATGATTATTTAGGGATCTTGACAGCAACTTCGGTATTTTGCAAAGAAATATTTCATATTATGTATATATTCTATGTATGTACTTACGTAGAGGTGTGTAGTTGCGCCGCGGACCGCATACGGACTGTTGTTGTTGTTGTTGAAACCCAGACCGTCCGACCTACCAGAAAGGTGTAAGGTAACTGTTTGGACGGTCGGGAAGTGCCATCCAATTTAGACCGGAACCCAGTGGGGGGAGGCATCCACAGGGACCGTACCCTCCTTCCCCTACCACCAACCTCTCGGAAGGACTTTTGGACCCACATGTTTAACGTGATCGTACTCCGCATGAACACGGCGGCAGTTTTGGCAGTGGCTGGAATCGAAACCGGGCCTACCGAGTGGAACTCCAGCGCGCTAACCAATGGGCTACCGCGCCCCGCATACGGACTGTGAAATAATTTTGTAACCCGAACCCGTGAACCTAGATGTAGACTAATCAACTGTTACTTGAATATAAATGTTAATGTTAACTGGAGTGGATTACTTATGGGGGTTATATAAGTGTTAGGTACTCCTCATAGGCTTTAGGAATAACTGGAACATTAATTCCAGAACATTTATAATAATCCATATACGGAACGAAGAACATTAATGTTTCATATAAAGCAATTCCAATGATTCAATTTCTTTTCCTATGATGATCCGGGTAATACTTTCCTTATAAACAACTGGTGATTCTCACATTTTTATATGATAACTACCCAGGTGAGGAAATATCCCCATCTACTCTCCTTTCTTATTTAAAGAAATGTCATCTGTCATATATTTCCTTGGAAACAGATCACACATCACCTGTTTATTTTTGTTTTCCCTATACTGTAAATCATTTGCAAGAATGTTTCTGAAGATTCAAGTGAATCAGCTGTCCGTAATGGGGAGTAAAATTCCTGATAGTTATGATAATATATACTATATAAAAATTCAAAACTAACGCTTCAGCAGACAATAATTAGATGAATATTACAGAAATTAAGCTTGAATTTTCATGATCACCTGTAATTGTGGCTTTTATTATCAGTTTGCTGAAATTATCGACAAAGTGGCTGAAAAGAAACGATCAAAGTTTGCATTATGTTTCCGCAGTGTAGAGGAAATATAGTCACACTATGACGAAATATCATTTCACTGTTTCATCCCGTATATATGAAATTTAAATCCTTTTTGACAAGCAGTTCATATTCATTTCAGTTTTGAAATATTTCCCACTTGATATTGTTACACTTACTGAACTTGTTATCGAGAACGACGTTTAGCGCCAAAAATTTAGTTCCACATTGCAAATGAAGACCAACCAGTAGACATAAAAAACACTCTCCAAAACATAATCAGATATCTCTCTAATTACATAAAATATTTGCGTTGAATTAAAATTAGGAAAATTATCTTCATAATTTCGTAACAAAACTTCAGATACTTTTAAAGACGGTTTTACGTGCTTTCTAGCGTCATTTTACTATATTGGTGCATAAGAAAAATGCATGACATTGTGAATAATAGTGTAATGTTTAAGGGCAAATATTGTTACATGGTTGAAAATTCGAATTTGAATATTTGAAAGATTTTCAGGCATTCCTGAACTGGAATCGAACGTTTTTGATATTATTATATTATTATTTTTATAGGTGTATATATTAGTTTGTGGAATATTTCGACAGTTTCTTTTATACCTTGTGTTTATGAAATTGTTAGGACATTGCTTAATACTCGAATTTTAAAGAATTTACGAGTTTTAAAAATATTTACACATTTTTAGCATTTCTGGATAGAATGAAGCATTTTAAAAATTAATTATCTGTGTAAGTCAATGTATAAGTCTGTTGAGAAAATATGGAGGTCTTTCTCTACATAATATAATGGTTAATGTTATGATGGGATCAAAAAGTTTAAATTGATTTTTATGCAAATTTACACGTTTTGAACATTAATTGCACTTTAATTAAAGATTTTTAAAAATAAAAATGAATTCTGATTGTATGTATTTAAAAATCTGTTGAGACTATGGTGGCTAACAAAATTGACCACTGCAATTTTTTTTAACCACTGGTTGTAGACGCATAGTTCCTGTTGTAAAAATGCTTTAAATAAGATTGGAAATTATTCGATAGTCATTTAAATAATGTGCAATATTTCTGTAAGAAATTAAAAAAAAATAAATTGTTGTACAGTCCTTCTAGCAAAAAAAAAAGCTAAAAGTGTTACCCACACCGTATTTGGTAAAACTGACAAAATTTTAACTGCAATAAGATCAAATGTGACATAGTTATTATTGATTAAAATTTTTATCGCAGAATTGTGGATGCCCTCTTGGGCATCCACAAATACATTTCAGCTGCAGATAGCTGCATTTCAGCTGCATTTACTACTTATTCCAATTTATTTTGTGCAAATATTTCAATAATGCCATTACGTTAATTTCCCGTTTGTATTTAAACATCCAAGTAATTGTTACATAACTAAAATGTGACTGTTGCATAACTTACATTATGGGGATGTTCAAAGGAATTCCGAACAATGTGAGAAGAATAAGATTTAAGGTGAATGCAACTGACTCTAACCTACTTTTAAAAATAATGAACATACTTTTTTTTCTATAGATTTTGTTGGTAAAACATCTACAGTCCTTCAATATCACAACAATCAGTTTTTACCTTATTTGAGGGTGAAAATAACTTTTAACGAGAATCATAATATGTATGTCCTTAAATCTGTCACAATTTGTATTTAAGTTCTCTTACAGAGTTTAAATTACGGTGCTATTCAGTAATACCTAACTGTATGAGATGATTATGATTTAAGGTAAATGCTACCGATTTCCAATCTCTACATAGATTTTGCTAGTAAAACATTTGACAGATCTTCAAAATCCCAATAATTAGGTTTTCTTTTAAATTATTTGAGAGTTAAATAACTTTTAACTAGAATCATATGTCTGTCCTTAATAGTTTCAAAGACAAACTACAGAAAAACAAATCGTTTTAAAACCTTACTAAATGATTTCTGTAAATAAATTCAATTTGTGAACGACCCCTTGATTCATGGATTTCGATCATCACAAGAGTATCATGAAACCACGATAAAGTTGTCATAAGCCAGGAAATTCGACAATTTATTTTGTTTGAAATATACATTGAGATCCAAATTCTGTTTACTTTGACTAAATAAAGTATGATAAATATTTTTGCAATTTAAATTTTTTCGCTAGAAAATTGTACATTGTGTATACGTGAATGCAGAAAAAATATTTCGAAAACTCGGGATTTCGCCTAACCAACCACTAGTTATAACTTATCGGCTATTTTCAGCTGAGCCTAATGTTTTACAATTGATGCATGTTACAATATTTACAATTGATGCTCGAACTAAAATATCGTCTGGTTGTAGCTAGAAGGAATCACGCCTGCCTTGTTACTTTCCTTATATGCATAGTATAATGTATTACTTTCCTTATATACATAGTATAATCTATAAATAAGAAAAGTATTGTGACGGGGTCGAAATTTGGAATTCGAGTTTTCGACGGGAGAGCACGTTTCAAGCATCCCTAATCACGAACATTTTTTAGGGGATGTCTGTGTGTATGTGAGCCTGTGTGGGAAGTATGTGTGTGTGTGTTTGTGTATGCCAGTCAGTCTGTGAAGACGACATCTTACGGACGAATAAAGCGATTCGAATGAAATTTGGTACAAAAATTACAATCCGTGAATACTGGAAACCTATTGTTTTCAAACACAATCGAATGTTCAGAACCCCCCTAAATTTGCGAGTGAAATTATGAAAAATTCATCAAAAAATCAAAACCTTTAATAAAGTTACTCAAATAGATATTTCTTATGTAATATTTCCTTAGAAAACGATTAATATAATGTTTAGAACGCTAGCATGAACCGTTATCGAGAAATTACACATTTTTCAAATAATTTTATCAAAAAATCCCCATATGTTAAAAAAAAGTATTAACTCTTGAGAAACATGTTCACTTTTCATGTGTAATACCATGCGATAAATTTAGTGGCATCATTCTCATGGATTTAGCTCGTCCCATTCATGAGAAAAGATACTTTGAGTAATACTTTTGTATTTGAACGTCAATAGTCATTTATCTGCTATAAGAATAACTTATTTTTCCGTCCATAACGCTTGACGAGATTTTAGCGACGAATTTGGCGGAATGTTGCCAACTCGGGGACTTTTTTACATGTTGCCGAATTAATGAAAATATCGCCAAATGGTTAAAAATAACGCTAAATCAATTAAAATGACGACTAATTGACGAAAATTCAATATCTTGGAAAAAATATTATTATCCACTATAAGAATATCCTATTTTTTTTTAACTTTTAAAAGTAGTAAATTCATTGCATTATATAAGGAAAGTTATGTGCTGCCTACATCAGATTTTTTTCGAAATGGGAGACAGCAAGAAAACTTTCTTATGTTGGTGAAGTGATGTAGCTTGTAGCAAACTGGAACGCAGTCCAAGAGGTAGGTCCTGGTTCGACTCCCGGTTCAATTTAATGTAGAAACTAAATTATGTTTATTTCTTTTCAATATTATGACTTACTAAAATAAAATTAACTGGAGCGCAGCTCAACTCTACTTTCGTATACCAGAACTCATTTTTAAGAAACTCGTAATCTCTCTTCTTTTCATTTTTTTTTTACGAATTTTGATAGAAAAAGTTTGAAAAATCTGTATGGTTGGTCGAAATTATCACAATTATTGTATGTTACCCTTCATTGTAAAGGTCTGGATTGATACCGAGTTTAACAATGTAGCCCCTTGGGGGCAGGGCATAATTTACTCTTTCGAGGGGACTAATGACGTCACGAAGACAAAACTTTTATCCAGTCTATTTTTCACTACAATGGGTGAAACTGTTAAGTTTCATCATAATTGACCTATAACTAATCCCTTCTATGCATAATTATGTCAAAATTTATCATATGATGCTATGCTAAGAAAACATAGAATTTCGAATAAATTTCTAAGTTATGGCTCAAATTAAAAAAAAATTCTACCTAGTTCTATCTACTGTTCGACCACGAATAGACATAATCGATCACGAATAGACAACAAAACTACAGACAGACGAACATCCACTGTAAAAATAGTCAAAACGTGTTCAAATGATCCTAAAACTTTTTTTGGTACAAAAATATCTAAATCGAAAATTTTCCCGGAAATAATATTTGCTCTGTTCTATATTCTGCAATATAAGAAAGTAAAAATATAAAAAAAAAGAAAAAATTTAAATAAATGAATTTCGTTCCAAATTAAAAAGGAAATCCAATAAAACACTCTCGCCAAATCGGCGATACACTTTCATCCCTTGCGCCCTCTATTAAAATCCCGCCGCTGAGTCCGGAGAGGGAGGTCGCCTCGACATTCAGTATTAAACACCATTGCATGAACCGTAACATTACCCTCAAGATTAGGAGAACACGAGGCACACCATCATCCGAAGAGTGTGCCACATGAGTGGCATAACATGGAGCCGACACTATCACGTGTTATGACATAACATCCAAGCTTCTCTGAATCGAACCGTGAATACACAGGTGAGTCATTTTTATGGAAGATTTTATCGAGGAGAGAAGATATCTCCTTAAGATGACCAGTAGCGTGCTCTGTAAGCAGGCGTGTGTACAGGCGTACGCAAGGTGATATTTATAGACATGCCACCAGGGATGGCAAAGATAACTTGATTGATTCGTGTACCAACATTTATAAAATTATTTTACTAGCTAATTGTTTGTTTTGCTTGCCCTACATACGTAATACATAATATAATGAATAGGGAAAGTAGTATGACGAGATCGAATATTTCAATTTGAGTTTTCTGTGAAAGAGCACATTTTAAGCATCCCTGAAATCCAATCTAACATTTTTGAGATAACACTTGCGTGTATGTATGTTAGTGTGTGTATTAAATGTGTAATGTCAGTGTGTGTGTGTGTGTGACACTGTGGATGTGGCATCTCATGTTCAAATAAAGAGTTTTGAAAATAATCTAATATGATTATTGTAACCTTATTGTTTTAAGCGCAATCGAATGTTCGGAGACCCCCCCCCCCCCTCCCCCCCCCACACACACTTTCAAAATTCTTGATTGAATATTTGAAAATATATTTAAACCTTCACTAAAGATAAATTAAAAATAATGTTTAACCTAACTTTTCATTGGAAAATGAATAATAAATACTTTAAAAAGCTAGCATGAGCTGCTCTCAAGATATACGATTTACAGATGCATTTTAAAGAAAATCATTAAAAATCAAGATCTTTAATGCTTTCAAATAAAAAATCATTTCATACGTAATTGTTCATTATACAATGAACAGTACAAACATTAGAACTCTAGTATGAACCGTTCTAGAGATATTGCTTTTTTTTGTTGTTGTTTTGCAAATAAATGTATTAAAAATATTACACAAAATTAAAAAGCAATTAGTAATTATGTTCACTTCCCATATGTACTTGGCGTGTCATAAAAAAGTATATTTATTGTATTATATGTATATATGCATTAAATGTATATGAATGTATGTGTTGTATGTGTGAGAAATTTAGATATAAATCAAAAACGATTGCAATTAATATAGACAATTTATCTGATAAACTAGTACAATAATGAATGTTTTGAATTTTACATGATTAGAGTACAAAGTATTTAATATTTAATATATGATATGTGGTCTCAGAAACTCAAACAAAAGAACATATAGTAATGAAACGGTGTATATATATCATGTAAAAATTTAGAATTTTTAGCATTTTGTGTGTTTCACCTAATTAAAACACGATTTCTTCAAAAATTTTCATTATATTTTCATTTACATTATTTTATATAGTGAACCATATTAATTTCAGGATAAGTAATAATATAGTATAATTTATACAATTTGAAGTTTGTTATAGGTAAAAATGTATTAAAATTCATTATATTAACAGATACGAGTATTAGGTGAAAATAACCAATTCATGTCTTAACTCATCTGTTTTCAAGTTATTATTTTTTAAATAATTAAGGTAAATTAGAGAATAACATGTTGTAAACTAAAGCTCATAAAATATGTTTGCTCAAATACTGACTGTAATACAAATGGATATAAAATATAGAATTTTAATATATGAAAACGTCGAGTAATAACTTATTCTCTATATTTATTTACTTTTCTTTATGAAGTCATTTTTTTTTATTTTATCGGCCTAACTTTACAGACGATTTCAATCTGTTTTTTTATTCCTAACAAGCACTAGATTTAAATAATTTTCCGGATTATTTGAGTTTATTTTAGCAGATTAGTATATTTTTTAGTTTTTAACACTTTACAACAAAGTTGAAAAGTGTTTATGACTTTGTTCATTCTGTCTGTCTGTCTGTCTGTCTGTCTGTCTGCCTGTCTGTCTGTCTGTCCGTTAGCACGATAACTGCCGTAAAAATGAGTTTATCAAAATGAAATTTTAGTATGTTGTTCAGACGGTCTGTAGGACCTATGGGAATATAAATAAATAATATCACCCAATTAGTTTTTTATTGAACCCGGGTTGAAAAAATGAAATACATTGAACCCTATGGGACCTAATTTTTCAAACATTTTTTAAGTAAATTTAAAATTCACGAATTGCTTCGAAATTTTTAGGAAATATTCACATTATCCCATAGAATATATAAAAAAAAATTCAGTAAAATATATTAAGTAGTTTTTTAATTAAAAAAATTATTTTATATAGGGAAAAAAACAAATTCAATTAAATTCTGACTTTGGGATATCTTCCAGAAAGAAAAGAGAGAGATATTATATAATAAATATCTCTCCATTTGTTTAATCGTTTTGCATATGGGAGTGGCTTCATATTTTAAAATAAATTTGGTAGATAACAATTTTTCATTTTTTTTAAATTTTATATAACTCTTCATGATAAATTAAATTGATGGCATTTTAAATGCACTTTCCTACGTCCTAGAGAGTTAAAATTTGGTACACAGCTTAAATTTGTTGAACATTTTATTCGACAAAAATTTGATGGATCTTTAAATATAGATCATACATTTTTTTCGAAATGGCCTGAAAATAATCCCCGTTCACTTCTATAAATCATTGGTGTAATATTGTTAAAAATTCTGATGTGGACAGCACATGTCTTTCTCTGCAGACTCATATTCGTTCTCTTTATTTATTCAATGATAATTTGAGTTTATCTGCACAACATAAGTATTTTAAATGACATTGAATTTACACGTTAAACTTAAATTTGGTTCTCATTTGATAGCTGGACTTATTGTCAAAGGTGGCGTAGCGAAAACGAGAAAAAACTAGAATATCTCAAGAACGGCTAGTCCTAGAGTAATGGGGTTAGTCTTATTCTTTTTGTTGTCAAAAATCACATATAAAATAGGAATTTAATTGATATAATTGAGCACACGTAGTCTTTTATTTTTATATATAACGATTTTTGCTGGCCATTTCGCAAAAATAGCCCGTTCCTTTTTCCCGAATCGTAGTAGAATAACCTACAAATGATTTATATACAAAATTTTGTTAAATTTGGTATATAAATCACTTGTAGGTTATTGAAATATTATACTCCAAATTTTGTTAAATTTGGTTCATTAGTTTTTAGCTAGAGTGGATAAAAGCAATTTCTGCGGCCATTTCGCAAAGAAGGCAGATTCTTTTATTACGAATCGTACTATAATCTAATGAACATCAGGATTTCCCACAAAAAACATACCTACCAAATTGTATGAAATTCGGTCCATTAGTTTTTCAATTAGAGTGGATGTAATATCCACACAGACACACAGAAACATACACAGATACACCCTTACACACACAGACGTCTTCCTAAAAGTAGTTTTTTCGTGTTCTAGAAGTCCCAAAACGTGTAGATCCTTTGAAAATTCGAGTTCCGATCTTCGGCACGATTCCAATACTTTGAGTACATACACATACACATATATATTATCTGTGTTTAATAAGTGTATCTAAATTCCGTGCCTATGCAATTACAATAGTTGTGATTTTAAATGATCCCTAAACTTTTATTATTTCTTCAAGGAAGCCTAATTTTAACATATGCAGAATGCAAATATCTCAAGCGATTGTAAGATGAATTACATAAGAATTGCTGAATTTTTTTCACACAAAATTATTTAGCTCTGGAGTCTGGAATACAAGTTATATGAATGAAATATTCATTGATTTTGCATAAAGAATCAGATGATTTATATTTCGATACAGTTTTAAATATTTAAGTATAATAAATTACTGTAGTACTGTGATAATGTAAAAGATATTACCACTGAATGAATCACATTTTAGAAATTTTTAAATGAAATTACATTTCAGTTGGAAAGTGTTTCATAATCAATGCTTATGCATGATTGATCTTTCTTGTTTTTTTTTATTTCTGTCAATAGTGGAGAATAAATTTCATAAATTTTCCTAGTTATTCATGATTTTACTGTTTTTCTTTTTGTTTGTTTTTTGCATTGTAAACTGGTGAAATTTCCAAACATTTTTCTATTAGGTGACATATAAATTTAAAAAATAATTCAGCATTTGCATAGACTTCAAAATCTATCTAAAGTGGAAGGGCATACCATCTTATTAAACTCCCATTATTAAAAACACAATATTGTAGTCATTTCTAGCTGTTTAACTTTCTCTGCAATATGGTAATGTATAGGGAAAGGATTAGAATCATGCCGAAAACCATAACTCGAGTTTTCGGCGAATCTACACGTCTTGAGACCTCTAGAACACGAAAACACTGTTTTTAGCATGACGTCTGTGTGTGCGTACGTCTGTGCAATGATCCACTAATCTGATAGTCTGTGAATATATCCACTCTAACTGAAAGACTAATTGACCAAATCTCATAAATTTTGGTAGGCAAGTCTATTGTGGGTGATCCTAGTACTGATTAAATTTTGATACGATTCGAGATAAAATAAAATGCCTGTTTTGTAAAATGGTACACAAAACTTACTGTATCCACACTAGCTGAGAAGCTAATTAAACAAATTTCACAAAATTTGGTAGATAGTCACTTGTGGATTACCCTAGTGCTGATTAGATGTTAGTATGATTCGAAAATACAAAACCTGTCTTTTGATGATAAAATAGCCCTCAAAAATTTTCAAAATCTAAAGTGAAAGACTACGTATGCTCAAATATAAAAATTGAATACTTGTTTTAAACGTAAATTTTGACAATGAAAAGACTAAGACCAATTCCATTAATCTAGAACTAGCCGTTCCAAAAATATTTTAGTTTTTACGTATTTTCGCTATGTCACCTTTGAAAATAAGTCCAGTTTCCAAATGAAAACGAAAATTGAATTAAAACTGCAAATTCAGTGTAATTTCAAATAAGTATGCTTGTTTTTTTGTGCAAAAAACTTAATTTAGTAAAGTATTAAAGAAATAAAGAGAAAGTGAATTTAGTCTGTAGGGAGTGTCATGTGCTGTCCAAATCATATTTTTATGTCTGTATGAAATCTGAGATATGTGAAAAGTATTTGGCATTTGCTAGGTAATATTTATTTTTTATTTTGTATAAAATTTTGACAAATGCAATATTTTGGGAATGGTTTATAATCGTGCACTAAAATGACTTCCATTAGTTTTCATATATATATATATATATATATATATATATATATATATATATATATATATATATATACAGTGGACACCCCCCCCCCCAAAACACAATAGATACGTTCCGTGTTATATGAATCCGTGTTATACGAGTCACTTAGATTATACAAATGCATGAGCCGGTCACAGCCCAAAGCGATTAACTTGCTTGTTATATTTAAAATAACTTTCTTTAATAATCAGGCTTAAGACACTACATGACAACAATTTTTATGGCAGTTGAATAATAAATGTTTTTTTTCGCAAGAAATGTATAAAAAATTAAATTTTTCAATACATATTTTCTACCTTTTCTTTTATGGACTTAATCGTTTTGACAAATGAGCGGCTCACATACAGTTTACTTATGCATAAACATAGAGTTATACAGATACTTAACAAAGATGTAAAATAAATATTTAATATGTAAGAGTTAAAATATTTTTTAGTTCTCTTCAAAACAAACAATTATTGAAATTAAAAATGTTTTGTTATTCATTTTGCGTTAAATAAAAGAAGCAGTTACACTTTTTTTTTTACATTTACTCACTGTCGGAGCTATCCATAATTAGGTTCCAACGACATCCTCTTTTAAATGTTGGTTGTGCTATTTCATAGCTTGAAGATTCACTTGCTTCTTCTCTGTTATTTTCGTTGTTTAAAAGGGTATCTTCTTGTGCTTTCAACAATTTATTATTGTTACTTTCTAAATATTCTTTTACTTCTAAACAATCTTTCAATTTTTTCTTAAATTCCTCAGAGCGCTTTGTTGATGGATCGTTCGTTATTCGTAAAATGTTCTTCTAGATCTTTTGCCAATTCTAATCCTTCATTTAAGATTTCTAAAGTAAAGTGTTGCTCTGGCTCACAGAAAATTCGTAATGAGTTTTCTTCACTACTTGATTCGGACGACTCTGTCAGTTGCATAAGTTCTTGTTCATCTAAGTGTTGGTTACTAGTATTAATTAATTCAATAACATCTTCGTTCATGTCGACGAATCCCTCTCCACCTAAAGTGTGGGCAATATTTATTATGCGATTTACTTCTGTTGTCGCGGAAGTTAAAGAATTTTCTCTAATAATAACTTCAGGCCATAATTTTCCCCAACAGGCCTTCAGAGTCGAAGATTTTAGTTCCTTCAGAGATAACGAAATAATTTCAATGCTATTTAAAATTGAAAAATCTTTCCACAAGTCCGTTACTGTAGTACGAGCAGTTTTATTCAAATTTGCTAAAGATTCAGAGGAAATTCTAGCTCTTATTTTGTTTTCATGTCTTTTTATTGATCGAATTCTTGCCTCGTTTAATTTTAAATCTTTAGCAATGACTATTACTTTCTCAACAGATTTTAACTTATCCAAAATTTTAATTTTTTCTTCAAGGGATATACATTTTCTGCTCTTCTTAGAATTCTTATCCATGGCAGGAGTCATGATGACTAAAGACAAAATTTTAGATAACGTAAGAATTATAAAATTATTAGACTTACCTAATTTATGTACGTATTATAATATCTTTTTAAATTTATTTAACACACTTGACTTTTAACACAGCCTAATTGATAGTATGTATGTATGTACCAGAGATAACAGATATGTACTTCCTCTAGATGAAATCGGGTTTAAATTTTGCAAAGATTTATTTTCCAAAATTTTTTTTTCCTCAAATTTAAGTTGAATAAAATAAATCATACGATATAAAAGTTTTTTCAGACACGTTTAATGTGCATCACAACTAGAAACAAACTGGGACTAACTCCTCTAAAAATGGGGTTTCCACGAAATTTTAGAAGCACAGTGACGTTTAGTGTTATCAGCCAAAAGTTATATTAATCATTGGAGCTAAAACGTAATAAAATCGAAACATCTGTCTCATTCTTTTATCGTGTTATACGATACCGTTTTACTCGAAACCCGTGTTATAGGGGGGTCTACTGTATATATATATATATATATATATATATATATATATATATATGTATATATATATATATATATATATATATATATATATTATATATATATATATATATATATATATATATATATATATATATATATATATATAGACATATACATACATATTTATATATATATATATATCACACCAGAAAATTAGACAAGTAAATGGAAGCAATATACCAAAGATTGGCCGGGGGGGGGGTTGTGACCCCCACTCCCCGGTTAAGCAAGGTTTTTGTCTAGATAACACTCCCGGAAGCCGATATATTGCATAAGATATGAATAGGATATATATATATAGGAGGAGGATGTTCCTCAATTCTTGCCAGCATTTACCTTAACAAATATGAAGAAGGCACACACTTTTTCAACGAATTGTTGCACATCCGTTACGCTGACGACATCCTTTTAGCTTGCAAAGACGCACATTTTTCATTGGATTTTGGATTTTATCCAAAATGTTTAACGTTAACAGAAACTCCGTACAACCAAGATAAAAGTCTAAATTTTCTGGATTTGTCTCTGTACAAACTTCCTGATGGTTCCACTGGATTTCGACTCTACGATAAACGCAGAGATTTTAAATTTAAAATAAATTACATTGTTTCTTGGAATTCATGTTTAACATCGGAATGTGTACAGAAACATAATATTGAACCAACTTATACGAAGCAAAAGAATAAACAGTAACGTTAATGATCGTTATAGCAGCAATATTGGCTTCCTCCATGATTCAATTGCACAAGGATTTCCGAAGCGTTTTCTGAGCAACATCATAGGTAGATTTTATGGTTTAACCGTAACTGAAAGTTACCGTATATATTTAGATACAGAACCGGTAAAGGGTTGATCATGACTAAGTGTCCGTGCCTTCCTTACATAGGTATATGCCGTATATACTTTCCTATATGATGAATATAAACGTGTGGATAGATTGGTGCGTATTCGTCTTGCTTATTGAAGTCATGGTACAGTATCTGATTACGTGTTTATAAACTATACTTTTTAATTCTTATTGACTTCTAAATTGTAGAATTAAGACACTTAAATGCAGGTTTTGGATTTCGAGTCTTGTTATTCCACGATTTCATGATCTGGTACACTCTTTTTACATATTTTTACATTTTTGATACTTCGGTATTCATATCTTATGCAATATATCGGCTTCCGGGAGTGTTGTCTAGACAAAAAGCTTGCTTAACCGGGGAGTGGGTGTCACAACCCCTCCCCCGGCCAATCTTTGGTATATTGCTTCCATTTACTTGTCTACTTTCTGGTGCGATATTTGAATCCATGTTGCAGTGCAGCTTCATGCCTTATTCGTGTGATTTCTGGTATTTTATAACTTTCACACTAAAATTACACACACACACACACACATATATATATATATATATATATATATATATATATATATATATATATATATATATATATATATATATATATATATATACACCTATTTTCATATAAAAGGTAACTGTATTTAATTGTTCAAAATTATCAAAATTCAAGTTTAACTATTTAATTTTTACTTGGTAATTTGTTGTTTTTATTGACTTGAAAACGTAAAAATTCCCATAAATGGGAAACTTCACTAAAACATTTTATCTTACACTATCGAAATCGATTACTTACCTGAAAAATTTCATAAAAACAATCGTTTACTTAATGTAGACGTGTATCTTTCGTCATTTGTTCCAAGTTTTAAATTCTCGCGCCATCATAGAAAAGGAACTACTTGTGATTTCATTTTAAATTTACAAATATTTAATGAGCATATTTAATGGAAGTAAATCACCAATTGTAAATTTCATATAAATCTGAAAGTTTTTAAGTTATATATATAGTTGGCACATACATACATTTCACATTTCATTTCATTGCGCGGATAAGCACACCCCACACGCACATACAGACACTTAAGATACTTATTGAAATGTGTTATAACATCCACAAAATTGCTTAAATATAACAAAATATCCATTTCGAAATCCTAACTCTGTTTCAATACTTTTCCAGTGCATAGTGTTACGACGTAACCTCTAGAATCATGGGTGTACTTTCAAGATACAAGAATGAGTGCATATTTCTGAATAACTATCACGTTTATTTGCAAACATAACGTAAGCAGGAACAATACACAGCAAATAGTTCAATAACTGTCTTACTTCCTAAACAACTGTCAGATGCAGTAAAACAGCAATTAAATGCTCCACTAATCTCACAAAACTATTCTCAAAACATTGAGGTAGCTCACAATTCAATATAGTTCGTATCATGTCAACTGTTCTCCGACTCAGGAATGTCTCTTTCTATATACTCTCCGTAGAAACTTCCAGAATGAGGTCGTATCTCGAAGAATATTCGTTATTTGAAGAAGATTCATGTACGTTCAAGAAATCGTCAAATGTCGCTAAATTGGCGTTGAATCTCCAAATCTGGCATCCCCCCTCCGAAATTCCACATATGGCAACCCTAAAGGCACATCATAGGAATGGCTGTCCGTAAAGACGTTTTAATCTTTGGTTCTCAGGAATTACTCCAGTGAATGCATTTTAGACGTTCGTCACAATAGTATTGTAGTTCGTCACATTATGTATTATAGGAATATAAAAATGCGTTAAATAATATTTTGAATTAAATAGTCTAAGGCTGCTTATAGCCAAGTTCTCTGGTTCAGAAGTGCTGTCAGGAAAGTTTAAGAGCCATTTCAAGAACTTATACGAAATATGGATAAGTCAAGAGAAAAAAGCCCCTTAATAATTACGGACCACTAGCATTTAACTACTTTCCTATACAAAAACGACCCAATTGAGAAAACGATTTTCCTTTATGAGAATTAATTGAGCATTTATCGTTAGCAGATTTCTGGCGTGCAGCGGGCATATCTATCATTATGTCTATGTGCTTAATAAGTGCCTGCTAAAAGACTCATCCCTAAAATGTCTCAAATAAAAAAAAATAAGAGCTAGCTCGAGCACTGCAGCTAATAATTATTTAAACGTGTTTTAAATATAGATTAGAAGGAAAGTTAAATAAAATATTAAAGCTTAAATATATTTTACGAATATTTTAGAAATATGAGTTATAGTTAATAACATGACAATACGTTCCGGCGTAAAGTCGCGCTTAAGGGTTGTTAGAACTTCATGCATAAATTATAGAAATTTCAAATAATTAAATTTGTTTAAAACATTTTTTTAACGCGTTCTAGGTTCACGGCTTCCAATAGTATTTCACAATCCGTTTGCTGCCCGCACCTAGGCAAGCCTGCAGAATTACATATATATAATATATGCAATAAGTATCTATATAAATAGCAGTATTCTGGAGTTCTACGTTGTTTATGACATTAGATACTGAAAATGAATCTAGATATTGGACTAATTTTTTTATTTATTTACAATGATGGATATTATAATTCCTTTTGATTTATGGTTACGCAGTAGTTGAGTGTTGTCTTTTTTATAGCAGCTGTCCCATGAATAAACCACAGAATGCCCACCGGCCTCACTATTAATATTTAAATATAATTTCAAAATAATTGTAGATCGTTTGCTCCCTGCACTAATATTGACGAAATATTGAAATTACCCTATACAGTGAATCTTTATGAAACCCAAAGCATAACCAGCTAAGGTGTTCGGCGAGGATATTCCGTTGATATTGTTCTTCCTGTTTCAATTAGCTGCAGCTTTAAGTCACACAGCTTTCCGGATTTATATCCAGTAACAATTAGAGAAGGCAACCTTGTAATATGAAATCATATTTTACATACACTACACTTTTAAAAAATTATCGGTACATATGGACGAAACGAAAAAATATTTCAGTTTTCAAGTTTTTCACAGTCTGTGGGGAAATAGAATACGAGGTAGGATTCAAAAGTTCCCGGACTGAGTCTATAACTTAAAAAATATTATCAATTAAAATGCTGAAACACATCTTCCTTCGAAATAAGACCCTTGTGCAACAATACGCTTTTGTCATCGCATGTAAAGATCATCGAAACATTTCTAGAATCCATTTTTAACCATGTCCTTTAACTCAGCCGGCGATGCACTTTTAACTTCATTTGCGGATTGAAATCGACGACCCTGCAAGCAATTTGTCAGTTCAGGGGGCGAGATCAGGGGAGTAAAGAGGATGTGGCAAAACAGTTGTTTGCGTTTTCGCAGGAAAGTCAGCGACGAGGAGGGATCGGTGTGCAAGAACGTTGTCCTGCAAAAATACTCATGATCTGATCCCTTTTGGTCTTCGGTTAACATGCGGGGAACGATGTGTTGACACATAGTCAGTATCCGTTGACATGTGACCTCGGATATTCCAACTCATAGAGTTTCGTCCAGAACAGAGCACCAGGCGCGAAGCGCCTTTAATCTCCAATCTCTAGGTGTGGTTCTTATCTTCATACTGTGACATTATTTCATTGGTCCATAGTTGGAGGTTCGAGGTTTTTGATTTACTGTTTTTATTATTTGTCCTAGCTCCTAGTGTGGCAGTTTGTTGCACATTAAGAGTTTAAGCAGTTTGGGGGGGTTGATGCAGATCTGAGGGTAACCTAGCATTTTAGCAGTTTAGGATTTTAAACATTTTGTAGAAAACCAAAGATCGCGAGTTTTCTTTAATATCAACTGATTAAGGTGGGACGTTCCTAGTACCGAATATCAAAGTTAAGTACCGAGCGGGGTATCTTACGAGATTTAGCCTTGCGATGATCATAGTCATGCAGATTAAATAATAGTTCATTTGGGACAGATGGCAGATTTTTGTAGAATTTAAGCGCTAGCTTTTTGATTTGGGCTCTAACAGTTTTTATTTTGAAGTCTTTCCTAATTACCGAGTTTCTTAAGTATCTAGGGGCTTTCCTTATAATCCTTAGGGTTTTGTTTTGTCTTGTCTCTAATAAGTCTATGGTAGTTTTACAGGCATATCCCCCTGATTCTGCTATTTCCGCTATTGTTTGCTGACTGTTCTCACGTACCGTCGCAGAAACCTGTTTTCAGCGGTGCGGGAAGTCTGCGGACGGCCAAAGCGTTTGTCGTCATCGGCACTTTCCCTGCCTTCTCTGAAACGTCGATGCCACTCAAAAGCTTGCGTTCGTAATAATGTATCACTGCCGTACACATGCTTCAACATTTCGTGAACCTCCATAGCACTCTTTCCCAAAGCGAACACAAAATCTGATATTAATTCTCTGCTCAACAAATACCATTTCTTTCAATCAAAAGTTACTAAGTGCACCCGTCTACAAAATACGACGTCGTGGCGAGCCACCGACTACGTGATTTGAGTCAAACCACTTTTAGAAGAGGGAGAGAACGTAGTAACAGAGAAACGTTATCGCAGTCGCTCTACTACAAATAATTTTTAAGTTATAGACTCAGTCCGGGAACTTTTGAATCCTACTACCTAAATTTATCAGTTTTGATCCTTAATTTAAAGGGCTGTCCTAATAGCTGAACATGAACAAATTTGCCCATGGCCTGTCGGTCTATTTATAAAATAAAATAAAATAAAATAAAATTTTTATTTGAAAGAAAACTATTATAGTCTATATAAAATCTAACCCGAAAAGTTATTTCAATTTATGTATTTTTCTTTGGTTATTTTAGCTCCTACGAAAACAGAGTTTTGGAATGAAATCCTCTGCTTACAAATGTACAGCTGTTTATCATATTTATTGCAAATAAACACCATTTTAGTGTCTTCCCAAAAATTTCGAATATTAAAAATGGGAGCTGACAAATTTGGGCGTGGTTATATACACAATTATTACTATTTGAAATTGAATTGACGTGGTGTTTAGGCGCCCCCTCACCACGGGGGAATTAGTAACGAACGAACAATTGAATCGATTAATTATGCTCTAAAAATACCTGAATTTAACCGCCTAATTTTAGCTATATAGAATGCATGAAAAACAACTTTAATCCTGTATAATAAAAGAAGTTGTCTATGTTTATGTCTTCCTGTGCGTGTCGTCTGTAGCGGAAAATCGAAGCTTCGTATAGTAGCGAAATGCTGAACTGGGGTACTTCCGGTCCTTAAGACGACACGCCTTGGTGAAGGTTTTAAAAACTCGAATTAGTTTAAAAGTTAAGATCATTTAAAGCCGAAAATCGGCAATTCTTGTGACGTATAACACATTTTTGCTACCATTGCAAATATCGACTATTCATTTGGGCGAGCTGGACTGCGTTGATAATAACAGGAAAAATCAATCATGCTTAAAGCATTGATTATGAAACACTTTCCAACTTCAATGCAATTTTATTTAAACAAGTCTAAAATGCAATACATTCCTCGGTGATATTTTGAAACTTATCACAATACTGCATTAATTTATTATATTTGAAAACTTAAACCTTCATCGAAAAAAATGAACTTCATTCAAATGACGGCATTGAAATATAAATTGCCTGGTTTAAACATCTCTAAAATGTTATACATTCCTCGGTAATAGATTTAGAATTATCATAATACTACGATAATTTATTATATTTGAAAACTTCATCGAAAACAACTGAAATTAATTCAAATGACGTGATAGAAAAAATAACACGTCTGGATCTCTCTATAAAAACAGGATTTCATTCATAACTTTCTCCCATTCATCTCATTCATCACAATACTATAATAATTTATTTCATTTAAACATTTTGTTTAAGACCATGGAGCTACAAGAAATTAAACTCTATGCTTGAAACTTCACCGAAAAAAATCGTCCTTCTCTTTATGAAATCAATTAATATTTCATTCATATCAGCCTTGCAGACTCCATGGACTAAATTATTTTGTGTTAAAAAAATACAAGAATTCTAATACAACTCATTCTATATAGTTTGCTGTTTACATTTTACATAGGTGAAAAATAGGCTTAGTTGTAGAAATAATCAGATTTAGATGAGCATTTAAACTCAAATATATTGTCATTGCGTTGTTTCAGTATGTAGATGCACAAAATTTAAGCAAATATAAAGTAGTTTTAGGACAGATACAACACTCAATATGAATTAAAAAGAACTTAAAAAAATCACGATTTTGAAACAAGATGTATGCCATATATCATTTTGAAGTGGGTCATGTTATCGTTTCATATCATGGTCACGTGATCGTTTCATATAAGAGGTGTAATTATTATTTAAATTTCTATTTAAAAAACTACTGAATATATTTCGCTGAATTTTTTTTTTTATATTTTTTATGGAACAATTTGAATATTACCTAAAATTTTCGAAGCAATTTGTTAATTTTGAATCCGCTTAAAAAATGTTTGAAAAATTAGGTCCCATAGGGCTCAATGTATTTCATTTTTTCGACCCGAGTTCAATCCAAAACTAATTGGGTGATATTATTCATTTATATTCCCTTAGGTCCTACAGATCGTCTGAACAACATACTAAAATTTCATTTTGATTAAGTCATTTTTACAGCAGTTATCGTGCTAACGGACAGACAGACAGACAGAATGAACAAAGACATAAACACTTTTCAACTTTGTTGTAAAGTGTTAAAAAGGCGGTAAAGGAGGAAGTAAGTGAAGGTGATAAGTTACAAAAGCTCTTTGGGAGTATTGAAGTTTTCTTGCTGATTAGCTTGTAATAAAGGCGAAACAGGTGCACCGATACGAGTATCTGCAATGGGAATGTCGTACGAAATATGGGGAACGCCCCTTCATAGGTGAGTTTTGTGAACTGAGTGAAAAGTTATGAGTTTTCGCTATATTCTTTATACTCATCTAAATATGAATTTTTGGTATATCTACAGGTGGAGCGAGTTCCTTTATTTTTACTTTCCTTATATACATAATGTATAAGGAAAGTATTGTGACGGAGTCGAAAATTTGAATTCGAGTTTCCGACGGGAGAGCACATTTCAAGCATCCATGATTACGAATCAAATATTTTTGAAGTGATGTGTGTGTCAGTGAGTGTGTGGAGATGATAACTGACGAACGAATGGACCGATTCGACCGAAATTTGGCAAAAATCACAATCCGTAAACACAGGAAGCCTATTGTTTTTATACGCAATCAAATGTTCAGAATCCCCCTAAATTTTCCAGTGAAACTTTGAAAAAATCGTCAAAAAATCAAAATCGCTAATAAACTTACGCAAATAAGCATTTCTTATGTAATTTTTCATCAGAAAACGATTGACATAAATTTTAGAACGCTAACATGAACCGTTCTCGAGATATTGCACATTTTAAAAAAAAAAAATATCAAAAGTCATATAAAATAAAAAATAATATTTCCTATTGAGAAACATGTTCACTTTTCATATGTAATACCATGCGATAAATTTGGTGACATCATTCTCGTGGAACTAGCGCGTTCCAATCAGGAGAAAATATACTTTGAGTAATACTTTTGTATTTGAACGCCTATAGTCATTTATCTGCTGTAAGAATAACTTATTTTTCCGTCCATAACGCTTGGCGAGATTTTGGCGACGAATTTGGCGGAATGTCGCCAACTTGGCGATTTTTTTAAATGCTGCCAAATTAACAAAACTCTCGCCAAATGGAATAAAAATGACGCTAAATCAATGAAAATGACGACTGAAGAAAATTCAATACCATGGAAAGAATATAAATATGTACTATAAGAATAACATTTTTTTAAACTGTAAAAGTAGTAAATTCATTGCATTATATAAGGAAAGTCATGTGTTGCCCACATCAGATTTTTTTTTATAATCTAAACATGTAGAAAATGGTTTTAAAATATTTTTTGTGTTTATTAAATCAGTAAAGTCAAGTTAATAAGAATGTGCATGGATATGTTATATAGAAAAAGTTAATAAAATATACGTATTAAAATTCTGTGAATTCTAGCATAAGACATACTTTACTGGTCGATTTACAGTTTTGAGGAGTTCCTAGAAGAGAAACTTTAACCTATAAAACGTGTCAAATATTTGAAAACGTGACATTACAGAAGATTCATCCAAGATTACTTCAAAACGTGAGTGCGAATCAATTTCTCGGAAAGGATAAGTATGCTTTGAAGTGAATATTAACACTGACTTGAGAATGGTTATAATTTGGTTTTGAAGTGGTTATGTTTAATCTTTTAGTTTCCAGTTACTTTCACGGACTTAAAACACTTGTCGCACGAATTTAGATAGAAATACTTGTCGAAGGACCAACAGGCAACATAATTTTTCTTCATATATGGAATAAATATGTAGAAATGTAAACAAATATGGAAAATTGTAAATTTGTGTTCTAAAATTTATTATAAATAATTAAATATCTGCATGTTACGCAATTTACAAAAATTTTACTTATTTTAATTACCGGGATTAAAATCTAATTTTTCTAGACTAACTCGTATTCGATTTTGGTTTAGCAGGTATATTTAAGCAGAATGTCAATGAAAGAAATAACTCAGCCGATTAACGCTAGAAACATTTGAATTATTGAATGATTTATTTTTATGAATCTATAACTGCAAAAGCTGGTCGCGTATGTTATTATGTCTCAAGGTTAATACAAATTGTATGTTTCTTTTAATTCGAAGCTCCTTCTTGTCCCAGAAGATCGCGATCTCTTTTAATGTAGATATCGATCCGAAAATTTGAAGAATTAAATGGATTTTTAAATATTTGTAAAAATCTTTTTTAAAGGGTACATAGAGGAATTGTAGAAAAAGCAATCAACTGAGTCAAAACTAATATTAAACTATCGAATTTTGTGTTTGAACTGCAGACAAATAAATTTCCAAAAGCCTCTAGAATTCAGATTTTTCAAAAAGTCGATAATTTTTTTTTATACTAACTTCTAAAAATCGAAAAAACCTGCTAAACACATTGAGAACAAAGACCCATTTTTGGACTCCTGTCATCAGTGTCGGAACATCTGATCTTGGAAACGTAGATATTGTCATCTGGGTAAGTGGCAATACAAAAATCTAAATTTGCGAATTTAAGATATATATATATATCGTTGTTTTAAATATAAGATTGTAACATTATTATAAGCATTCCCTGAAAAAATCGCTTTACTTCGATAAAAACTTGGAAGTTATCAATTAATTCTACTTCATCCCAGATTATTTTCTACCTGACCAGGGATAGTTCAAACTCTTGAAAGGGATTTACGGATTTCATGACTCTTATTATGGGTGAAAAATTCACGTTAGACTTTTCTATCGTTTCAGGTGCAGATTGACTCTTACTTTTGGAGTGTGCAGAGATGCTATATTGACTTTTTACTCCTGGATAAGAAAGGAAGGGGCAGATATCCTTGCAATTTTTAACACTTTACAACAAAGTTGAAAAGTGTTTATGACTTTGTTCATTCTGTCTGTCTGTCTGTCTGTCTGTCTGTCTGTCTGTCTGTCCGTTAGCACGATAACTGCCGTAAAAATGACTTAATCAAAATGAAATTTTAGTATGTTGTTCAGACGGTCTGTAGGACCTATGGGAATATAAATGAATAATATCACACAATTAGTTTTGGATTGAACCCGGGTTGAAAAAATGAAATACATTGAGCCCTATGGGACTTAATTTTTCTAACATTTTTTAAGCGGATTTAAAATTCACAAATTGCTTCGAAAATTTTAGGTAATAGTCAAATTGTTCCATAAAATATATAAAAAAAAATTCAGCTAAATATATTCAGTAGTTTTTTAAATAAAAATTAAAATAATAATTACACATCTTATATGAAACGATCACGTGACCATGATATTAAACGATCACATGACCCACTTCAAAATGAGATATGGCATCCATCTTGTTTCAAATTCGTGATTTTTTAAAGTTCTTTTTAATTCATATTGAGTGTTGTATCCATCCTAAAACTACTTTATTTCTGCTTAAATTCTGTGCATCTACATAATAAAACAACACAATGACAATATATTTGAGTTTAAATTCTCATTCAAATTTGATTATTTCTACAATTAAGCCTATTTTTCACCTATGTAAAATGTAAACAGCAAAATATGTAGAATGAGTTGTATTAGAATTACTGTATTTCTTTAACGCAAAATAATTCAGTCCATGGAGTCTGCATGGCTGATATGAATGAAATATTAATTGATTTTATAAACAGAAGGACGATATTTTTCGATGAAGTTTTAAGCATAAAGTTTATGAATTGTAGCTCCATGGTCTTAATTTTTAAATAAAATAAATTATTATAGTATTGTGATGAATGAAATGGAGAAAGTTATGAATGAAATCCTGCTTTTATAGAGAGATCCAGGCGTGTTATTTTTTCTATGACGTCATTTGAATTAATTTCAGTTGTTTTCGATGAAGTTTTCAAATATAATAAATTATCGTAGTATTATGATAGATTTAAAAATATTACCGTGGAATGTATTGCATTTTAGAGATATTTAAACCACGCAATTTATATTTCAATGCCGTCTTTTGAATGAAGTTCATTTTTTTCATTGAAGGTTTAAGTTTTCAAATATAATAAATCAATGTAGTATCGTGATAAGTTTTAAAATATTACCGAGGAATGTATTGCATTTTCGACTTTTTTAAATAAAATTGCATTGAAGTTGGAAAGTGTTTCATAATCAATGCTTTAAGCATGATTGATCTTTCTTGTTTCTTTTATTTTGATTCTTGGGAAGGGGCAGCCGGTGGGGAGGAATGGGGTGGCTCGTATTTTTTAATCTACATTTTTATCTATCTTGGCGACACTTGCTCCGATTTTGGTACAATTTTCATGTTGTAATTTTTACTCTGAAGTGGACTCACTCAAACTACTCACGTTGAACGTTAACCCACTTTAGTTGCTTCGGGACTTCTGCTACCACTGCATGTGCGCAGAACTTGCTGAAATACTGATTGCTATAAAAACTGGTTTCTATATTTTGTGATTGCTAACTGTAGGCACCGGAACTAATATATAATATTTTACTACCATTATTTTCATGAAAAGCTGATATGTGCTAGCATTATTTTCACGTTTTATTACTGAAAACAAAATGATTAAATTTCTTAGTTTGAGGTTGGATGTGATTTGCTGTTGTCCGCATAGTTATCTTGCTCGACAAAATCTGCTCAAAGTGAAAATAGGTGGCGAACATTTTCGCTACCTATTTACACTTTGCCACTGATGAAGGACCTAATAATGCCCGAAAGAGCTATGGTTGCAAATTTTTGTACGTCGTGGATGGAATTTTTAATTAAAGACTTTTAATAATAGCCAGTTTTTAGTTGTCTTTATATTTTAAAGTGTTGATGATTTAACGTGTTTTCCATACAATTTTATTAATGGTTGTAAATTAATGTTTTATAAGCCGAATTCTTTGCTGAGCATAGTCGGATAAAAATTGCATGTGTTACGTTCTTTTTACTAATATATTTAGTTCTATGATAACTCCCCCAAAACTTTACTTTTTTACTTTCCCTGCAATAATACATGGTAATGTATAGGGAAAGTATTGGAATCATGCCGAAAATCACAACTCGAGTTTTCGACGGATCTACACGTTTCAAGACCTCTAGAATACGAAAAAACCATTTTTAGCGTGACGTCTGTGTGTGTGTCTGTCTGTGTGTCTGTCTGTGTGTCTGTGTGTCTGTCTGTGCAGATATTGTATCCACTCTAACTAAAAAACTAATGGACCGAATTTCACAAAATTTTGTAGGTAAGTCACTTGTGGGCGGGGCTAGTGCTGATTAATTTTGGGTACGATTCGGAATAAAAGAACCCGCTTTTTTTGTGAAATGGCCCGCAAAAGCTTTTATCCACTGTAGCTGAAAAACTAATGGACCGAATTTCACAAAATTCGGTAGATGAGTCACTTATCGATTACTCTGGTGCTGATTAGATTTTGGTACGATTCGGAAAAAAATGACCTGCCTTTTTTTGCAAAACGGCCCGCAAAAATCATCCAAATCTAAACTAAAGAACTAGGTATACTCAAATATATCCATTAAATGCTCGTTTAATACGTAATTTTTAACAACGAAAATAATAAGACCAACCCCATTACACTAGGACTAGCCGTTCTCGAGATATTTTAGTTTTTCGTACTTCCCCTACGCCACCTTTGAAAATAAGCCAGGTTACCGAATGAGAACGAAAATTGAATTAAAAGTGAAATAAATTTAATTAAAATAAAGAGAACGTTAATATAAGTCTGCAGGGAAAGTCATGTGCTGCTCACATCAGATTTTTTTATTTGTGTTAGAGACCCAGTTCGCTTCTAAGCATGGGCGTATAAAAATTGCGTATTACTCCCCACCCCGTATATAGATATCCATTGTTTGACGATAAGCGCTCTAAAGAAACTTAACCAAATTCTGTGAAATTTAAATATGTAGTGCAAATTAATGTTTTACAAGCCGAGTTGTTGTTGAACGTGCCGAATAATTGTCAAGCTTGATAGGCTTTCTTTATCGATGTTATTATCCGAAATTTTATTACGGGGTGCAAATTTGTAAATTATTGTTTTACCGGCTGAGTTCATTGATGGATGTAGTCGAGGAAAAATTGCAAGTTCTACTCCTCCTTTACTGATATATTTTGTTCAACGAAAACTCCTTTGAAACGAACGGATTTTTTACAGTTTGGATATGTTTTAAAGATAAATGCTTTGCTGGCCGAGTTCGTTACTAAACGTGGTAAGATAAAAATTGCGCTTCACACTGTATTTTTACTGATATAAATTGTTTGACAATAACGCCTCTTTAACTTAACTATATACATTTAGCACCTCTAACATTATAATATAAAATTACCGTTTCATTTTCAGTACTTGGTACGAAACGCTGCCGCGGTTTTAAATATATAAAACGCTTAGATACATTATCACTCCAGTAATAGGCTTAATTATTGTTTGCCAAATGGCAGCGCATTTAACTTTAATTACATTATTACTTTCCTTATATACATAATGCATAAGGAAAGTATTGTGACGGGGTCGAAAATTCGAATTCGAGTTTTCGACGGGAGAGCACGTTTCAAGCATCCCTGATCACGAATCAAACATTTTTGAAGCTATGTCTGTGTGTGTGTGTGTGTGTGTGCGTGTGTGTGTCAGTGAGTCTGTGGAGACGATAACTGACGAACGAATGGACCGATTCGAACGAAATTTGATACAAAACTCACAATCCGTAAACACTGGAAGCCTATTGTTTTTATACGCAATCGAATGTTCAGAATCCCTCTAAATTTTCGAATGAAATTTTGAAAAAATCGTCAAAAAATCAAAACATCTAATAAAGTTACGCAAATAGACATTTCTTATGTAATTTTTCATTAGAAAACGATTGGCATAAATTTTAGAACGTTAACATGAACCGTTCTCGAGATATTACACATTTTTCAAAAAAATTATGAAAAAGTCATATGAAATAAAAAAAATATATATTTCCCATTAAGAAACATGTTCACTTTTCATATGTAATACCATGCGATAAATTTGGTGACATCATTCTTCTGGATCTAGCTCGTTCCATTCATGAAAAAAGATATTTGAGTAATACTTTTGTATTTGAACGCCAATAGTCATTTATCTGCTGTAAGAATAACTTATTTCTCCGTTCATAACGCTTGGCGAGATTTTGGGGACGAATTTGGCGGAATGTCGCCAACTTGGCGACATTTTTAATTGTTGCCAAATTAACAAAAATCTCGCCGAATTGATAAAAATGACGCTAAATCAATGAAAATGACGTCTAATTGAAGAAAATCCAATATCATGGAAAGAATATATTTATCTACTATAAGCATAACGTTTTTTTTTAGTTGTAAAAGTAGTAAATTCATTGCATTATATAAGGAAAGTCATGTGTTGCCCACATCAGATTTTTTAAAATATGAAGGTAAAGGTAAACTCTTACTCCATGGTTTGAAAACTTCCTAAAAATTATCCAACGTGGAGTTAGAAAGTCCCTTTACCTCAATAATTATATCTCAAATACTTAATTCTCTTCAGGCCTTCTCTTTCTCTTCAGGAATTTTCTTCAGGCTTTTGCTTAACAATGAAATTTTAAAGTAAAATAACTTCCTTAAAATTCCTTTAAATAACTTCCTTAAAATAACTTCCTTAAAATATAATAGTATTGACTCTATTATTACTCTTGACTCTATTAAATCGACTTAGATCTATTAAATTTGGTATTATGTGCTGCTTTTAACGAAGGTTTTTTTTTTAATTTATTCTTCAGCAGCAATTTTAGTTGTAAGTAATGGAATTTTTTATTATTTCATCTGAAGTCAATTTAATTTAAATAAATATATATGGTTTAGTTGTAATTGAGAGTCGTAAATTAATTGATCCGCTTGTGTCTGGGGATATTAAAAGCGCAAGAACTATACCTTTATTCTGATAACGATAGTGACGCAAGAAAAACTAAACACTATGGAATATTAAAGGGACGGTGGACGTTGAATTATTTTAAATTTATTTATTGACTTAGAAACGTGAAAATTTGTATAAATATTCCTCTTAACATTACTATGTGCAATACCATTAATTTTTTTTTCAATTTTGTTACAATTTTGTATTTTTTTTTAATTTAATTTTTTTTAACGAAAACGTGGAAATGCTCCTTGCGTGCTTATTGATCACATTTTTGATTAATTTTAAATTATGATCACTCAAAAACACATTATGAGCAAATTTGGGTATTCATTTTTAAATCCCTCAGAAAATTAAATTTTTTAAAAATATTTTTCTGCATTAAAATTGATCATGACTAAGTGTCCGTACCTTCCTTACACAGGTATATGCCGTGTATACTTTCCTATATGATGAATATAAACGTGTGGATAGATTGGTGCGTATTCGTCTTGCTTATTGAAGTATTGAAGTCATGGTACAGTATCTGATTACGTGTTTATAAACTATACTTTTTAATTCTTATTGACTTCTAAATTGTAGAATTAAGACACTTAAATGCAGGTTTTGGATTTCTAGTCTTGTTATTCCACGATTTCATGATCTGGTACACTCTTTTTACATCTTTTTACATTTTTGATACTTCGGTATTCATATCGTTTGCAATATATCGGCTTCCGGGAGTGTTGTCTGGACAAAAAGCTTGCTTAACCGGGGAGTGGGTGTCACAACCCCTCCCCCGGCCAATCTTTGGTATATTGCTTCCATTTACTTGTCTACTTTCTGGTGTGATATTTGAATCCATGTTGCAGTGCAGCTTCATGCCTTATTCGTGTGACTTCTGGTATTTTATAACTTTCACACTAAAATTACATATATATATATATATATATATATATATATATATATATATATATATATATATATATATATATATATATATATATACACCTATTTCCATATAAAAGGTAACTGTATTTAATTGTTCAAAATTATCAAAATTCAAGTTTAACTATTTAATTTTTACTTGGTAATTTGTTGTTTTTATTGACTTGAAAACGTAAAAATTCCCATAAATGGGAAACTTCACTAAAACATTTTATCTTACACTATCGGAATCGATTACTTACCTGAAAAATTTCATAAAAACAATCGTTTACTTAATGTAGACGTGTATCTTTCGTCATTTATTCCAAGTTTTAAATTCTTCGCGCCATCATAGAAAAGGAACTACTTGTGTTTTCATTTTAAATTTACAAATATTTAATAAGCATATTTAATGGAAGTAAATCACCAATTGTAAATTTCAAATAAATCTGAAAGTTCTTAAATTATATATATAGTTGGCACATACATACATTTCACATTTCATTTCATGGCGCGGATAAGCACACCCTACACGCACATACAGACACTTAAGATACTTATTGAAATGTGTTATAACATCCACAAAATTGCTTAAATATAACAAAATATCCATTTCGAAATCCTAACTCTGTTTCAATACTTTTCCTGTGCATAGTGTTACGACGTAACCTCTAGAATCATGGGTGTACTTTCAAGATACAATAAAGAGTCCAAATTTCTGAATAACTATCACGTTTATTTGCAAACATAACGTAAGCAGGAACAATACACAGCAAATAGTTCAATAACTGTCTTACTTCCTAAACAACTGTCAGATACAGTAAAACAGCAATTAAATGCTCCACTAATCTCACAAAACTATTCTCAAAACATTGAGGTAGCTCACACTTCAATATAGTTCGTGTCATCTCAACTATTCTCCGACTCAGGAATGTCTCTTTCTATATACTCTCCGTAGAAACTTCCAGAATGAGGTCGTATCTCGAAGAATATTCGTTATTTGAAGAAGATTCATGTACGTTCAAGAAGTCGTCAAATGTCGCTAAATTGGCGTTGAATCACCAAATCTGGCATCCCCCCTCCGAAATTCCACATATGGCAACCCTAAAGGCACATCATAGGAATGGCTGTCCGTAAAGGCGTTTTAATCTTTGGTTCTCAGGAATGACTCCAGTGAATGCATTTTAGACGTTCGTCACAATAGTATTGTTGTTCGTCACATTATGTATTATAGGAATATAAAAATGCGTTAAATACTATTTTGAATTAAATAGTCTAAGGCTGCTTATAGCCAAGTTCTCGGGTTCAGAAGTGCTGTCAGGAAAGTTTAAGAGCCATTTCAAGAACTTATACGAAATATGGATAAGTCAAGAGAAAAAAGCCCCTTAATAATTACGGACCACTAGCATTTAACTACTTTCCTATACAAAAACGACCCAATTGAGAAAACGATTTTCCTTTATGAGAATTAATTGAGCATTTATCGTTAGCAGATTTCTGGCGTGCAGCGGGCATATCTATCATTATGTCTATGTGTTTAATAAGTGCCTGCTAAAAGACTCATCCCTAAAATGTCTCAAATAAAAAAAAAATAAGAGCTAGCTCGAGCACTGCAGCTAATAATTATTTAAACGTGTTTTAAATATAGATTAGATGGAAAGTTAAATAAAATATTAAAGCTTAAATACATTTTACGAATATTTTAGAAATATGAATTATAGTTAATAACATGCCAATACGTTCCGGCGTAAAGTCGCGCTTAAGGGTTGTTAGAACTTCATGCATAAATTATAGAAATTTCAAATAATTAAATTTGTTTAAAACATTTTTTTTAACGCGTTCTAGGTTCACGGCTTCCAATAGTATTTCACAATCCGTTTGCTGCCCGCACCTAGACAAGCCTGCAGAATTACATATATATAATATATGCAATAAGTATCTATATAAATAGCAGTATTCTGGAGTTCTACGTTGTTTATGACATTAGATACTGAAAATGAATCTAGATATTGGACTAATTTTTTTATTTATTTACAATGATGGATATTATAATTCCTTTTGATTTATGGTTACGCAGTAGTTGAGTGTTGTCTTTTTTATAGCAGCTGTCCCATGAATAAACCACAGAATGCCCACCGGCCTCACTATTAATATTTAAATATAATTTCAAAATAATTGTAGATCGTTTGCTCCCTGCACTAATATTGACGAAATATTGAAATTACCCTATACAGTGAATCTTTATGAAACCCAAAGCATAACCAGCTAAGGTGTTCGGCGAGGATATTCCGTTGATATTGTTCTTCCTGTTTCAATTAGCTGCAGCTTTAAGTCACACAGCTTTCCGGATTTATATCCAGTAACAATTAGAGAAGGCAACCTTGTAATATGAAATCATATTTTACATACACTACACTTTTAAAAAATTATCGGTACATATGGACGAAACGAAAAAATATTTCAGTTTTCAAGTTTTTCACAGTCTGTGGGGAAATAGAATACGAGGTAGGATTCAAAAGTTCCCGGACTGAGTCTATAACTTAAAAAATATTATCAATTAAAATGCTGAAACACATCTTCCTTCGAAATAAGACCCTTGTGCAACAATACGCTTTTGTCATCGCATGTAAAGATCATCGAAACATTTCTAGAATCCATTTTTAACCATGTCCTTTAACTCAGCCGGCGATGCACTTTTAACTTCATTTGCGGATTGAAATCGACGACCCTGCAAGCAATTTGTCAGTTCAGGGGGCGAGATCAGGGGAGTAAAGAGGATGTGGCAAAACAGTTGTTTGCGTTTTCGCAGGAAAGTCAGCGACGAGGAGGGATCGGTGTGCAAGAACGTTGTCCTGCAAAAATACTCATGATCTGATCCCTTTTGGTCTTCGGTTAACATGCGGGGAACGATGTGTTGACACATAGTCAGTATCCGTTGACATGTGACCTCGGATATTCCAACTCATAGAGTTTCGTCCAGAACAGAGCACCAGGCGCGAAGCGCCTTTAATCTCCAATCTCTAGGTGTGGTTCTTATCTTCATACTGTGACATTATTTCATTGGTCCATAGTTGGAGGTTCGAGGTTTTTGATTTACTGTTTTTATTATTTGTCCTAGCTCCTAGTGTGGCAGTTTGTTGCACATTAAGAGTTTAAGCAGTTTGGGGGGGTTGATGCAGATCTGAGGGTAACCTAGCATTTTAGCAGTTTAGGATTTTAAACATTTTGTAGAAAACCAAAGATCGCGAGTTTTCTTTAATATCAACTGATTAAGGTGGGACGTTCCTAGTACCGAATATCAAAGTTAAGTACCGAGCGGGGTATCTTACGAGATTTAGCCTTGCGATGATCATAGTCATGCAGATTAAATAATAGTTCATTTGGGACAGATGGCAGATTTTTGTAGAATTTAAGCGCTAGCTTTTTGATTTGGGCTCTAACAGTTTTTATTTTGAAGTCTTTCCTAATTACCGAGTTTCTTAAGTATCTAGGGGCTTTCCTTATAATCCTTAGGGTTTTGTTTTGTCTTGTCTCTAATAAGTCTATGGTAGTTTTACAGGCATATCCCCCTGATTCTGCTATTTCCGCTATTGTTTGCTGACTGTTCTCACGTACCGTCGCAGAAACCTGTTTTCAGCGGTGCGGGAAGTCTGCGGACGGCCAAAGCGTTTGTCGTCATCGGCACTTTCCCTGCCTTCTCTGAAACGTCGATGCCACTCAAAAGCTTGCGTTCGTAATAATGTATCACTGCCGTACACATGCTTCAACATTTCGTGAACCTCCATAGCACTCTTTCCCAAAGCGAACACAAAATCTGATATTAATTCTCTGCTCAACAAATACCATTTCTTTCAATCAAAAGTTACTAAGTGCACCCGTCTACAAAATACGACGTCGTGGCGAGCCACCGACTACGTGATTTGAGTCAAACCACTTTTAGAAGAGGGAGAGAACGTAGTAACAGAGAAACGTTATCGCAGTCGCTCTACTACAAATAATTTTTAAGTTATAGACTCAGTCCGGGAACTTTTGAATCCTACTACCTAAATTTATCAGTTTTGATCCTTAATTTAAAGGGCTGTCCTAATAGCTGAACATGAACAAATTTGCCCATGGCCTGTCGGTCTATTTATAAAATAAAATAAAATAAAATAAAATTTTTATTTGAAAGAAAACTATTATAGTCTATATAAAATCTAACCCGAAAAGTTATTTCAATTTATGTATTTTTCTTTGGTTATTTTAGCTCCTACGAAAACAGAGTTTTGGAATGAAATCCTCTGCTTACAAATGTACAGCTGTTTATCATATTTATTGCAAATAAACACCATTTTAGTGTCTTCCCAAAAATTTCGAATATTAAAAATGGGAGCTGACAAATTTGGGCGTGGTTATATACACAATTATTACTATTTGAAATTGAATTGACGTGGTGTTTAGGCGCCCCCTCACCACGGGGGAATTAGTAACGAACGAACAATTGAATCGATTAATTATGCTCTAAAAATACCTGAATTTAACCGCCTAATTTTAGCTATATAGAATGCATGAAAAACAACTTTAATCCTGTATAATAAAAGAAGTTGTCTATGTTTATGTCTTCCTGTGCGTGTCGTCTGTAGCGGAAAATCGAAGCTTCGTATAGTAGCGAAATGCTGAACTGGGGTACTTCCGGTCCTTAAGACGACACGCCTTGGTGAAGGTTTTAAAAACTCGAATTAGTTTAAAAGTTAAGATCATTTAAAGCCGAAAATCGGCAATTCTTGTGACGTATAACACATTTTTGCTACCATTGCAAATATCGACTATTCATTTGGGCGAGCTGGACTGCGTTGATAATAACAGGAAAAATCAATCATGCTTAAAGCATTGATTATGAAACACTTTCCAACTTCAATGCAATTTTATTTAAACAAGTCTAAAATGCAATACATTCCTCGGTGATATTTTGAAACTTATCACAATACTGCATTAATTTATTATATTTGAAAACTTAAACCTTCATCGAAAAAAATGAACTTCATTCAAATGACGGCATTGAAATATAAATTGCCTGGTTTAAACATCTCTAAAATGTTATACATTCCTCGGTAATAGATTTAGAATTATCATAATACTACGATAATTTATTATATTTGAAAACTTCATCGAAAACAACTGAAATTAATTCAAATGACGTGATAGAAAAAATAACACGTCTGGATCTCTCTATAAAAACAGGATTTCATTCATAACTTTCTCCCATTCATCTCATTCATCACAATACTATAATAATTTATTTCATTTAAACATTTTGTTTAAGACCATGGAGCTACAAGAAATTAAACTCTATGCTTGAAACTTCACCGAAAAAAATCGTCCTTCTCTTTATGAAATCAATTAATATTTCATTCATATCAGCCTTGCAGACTCCATGGACTAAATTATTTTGTGTTGAAAAAATACAAGAATTCTAATACAACTCATTCTATATAGTTTGCTGTTTACATTTTACATAGGTGAAAAATAGGCTTAGTTGTAGAAATAATCAGATTTAGATGAGCATTTAAACTCAAATATATTGTCATTGCGTTGTTTCAGTATGTAGATGCACAAAATTTAAGCAAATATAAAGTAGTTTTAGGACAGATACAACACTCAATATGAATTAAAAAGAACTTAAAAAAATCACGATTTTGAAACAAGATGTATGCCATATATCATTTTGAAGTGGGTCATGTTATCGTTTCATATCATGGTCACGTGATCGTTTCATATAAGAGGTGTAATTATTATTTAAATTTCTATTTAAAAAACTACTGAATATATTTCGCTGAATTTTTTTTTTTATATTTTTTATGGAACAATTTGAATATTACCTAAAATTTTCGAAGCAATTTGTTAATTTTGAATCCGCTTAAAAAATGTTTGAAAAATTAGGTCCCATAGGGCTCAATGTATTTCATTTTTTCGACCCGAGTTCAATCCAAAACTAATTGGGTGATATTATTCATTTATATTCCCTTAGGTCCTACAGATCGTCTGAACAACATACTAAAATTTCATTTTGATTAAGTCATTTTTACAGCAGTTATCGTGCTAACGGACAGACAGACAGACAGAATGAACAAAGACATAAACACTTTTCAACTTTGTTGTAAAGTGTTAAAAAGGCGGTAAAGGAGGAAGTAAGTGAAGGTGATAAGTTACAAAAGCTCTTTGGGAGTATTGAAGTTTTCTTGCTGATTAGCTTGTAATAAAGGCGAAACAGGTGCACCGATACGAGTATCTGCAATGGGAATGTCGTACGAAATATGGGGAACGCCCCTTCATAGGTGAGTTTTGTGAACTGAGTGAAAAGTTATGAGTTTTCGCTATATTCTTTATACTCATCTAAATATGAATTTTTGGTATATCTACAGGTGGAGCGAGTTCCTTTATTTTTACTTTCCTTATATACATAATGTATAAGGAAAGTATTGTGACGGAGTCGAAAATTTGAATTCGAGTTTCCGACGGGAGAGCACATTTCAAGCATCCATGATTACGAATCAAATATTTTTGAAGTGATGTGTGTGTCAGTGAGTGTGTGGAGATGATAACTGACGAACGAATGGACCGATTCGACCGAAATTTGGCAAAAATCACAATCCGTAAACACAGGAAGCCTATTGTTTTTATACGCAATCAAATGTTCAGAATCCCCCTAAATTTTCCAGTGAAACTTTGAAAAAATCGTCAAAAAATCAAAATCGCTAATAAACTTACGCAAATAAGCATTTCTTATGTAATTTTTCATCAGAAAACGATTGACATAAATTTTAGAACGCTAACATGAACCGTTCTCGAGATATTGCACATTTTAAAAAAAAAAAATATCAAAAGTCATATAAAATAAAAAATAATATTTCCTATTGAGAAACATGTTCACTTTTCATATGTAATACCATGCGATAAATTTGGTGACATCATTCTCGTGGAACTAGCGCGTTCCAATCAGGAGAAAATATACTTTGAGTAATACTTTTGTATTTGAACGCCTATAGTCATTTATCTGCTGTAAGAATAACTTATTTTTCCGTCCATAACGCTTGGCGAGATTTTGGCGACGAATTTGGCGGAATGTCGCCAACTTGGCGATTTTTTTAAATGCTGCCAAATTAACAAAACTCTCGCCAAATGGAATAAAAATGACGCTAAATCAATGAAAATGACGACTGAAGAAAATTCAATACCATGGAAAGAATATAAATATGTACTATAAGAATAACATTTTTTTAAACTGTAAAAGTAGTAAATTCATTGCATTATATAAGGAAAGTCATGTGTTGCCCACATCAGATTTTTTTTTATAATCTAAACATGTAGAAAATGGTTTTAAAATATTTTTTGTGTTTATTAAATCAGTAAAGTCAAGTTAATAAGAATGTGCATGGATATGTTATATAGAAAAAGTTAATAAAATATACGTATTAAAATTCTGTGAATTCTAGCATAAGACATACTTTACTGGTCGATTTACAGTTTTGAGGAGTTCCTAGAAGAGAAACTTTAACCTATAAAACGTGTCAAATATTTGAAAACGTGACATTACAGAAGATTCATCCAAGATTACTTCAAAACGTGAGTGCGAATCAATTTCTCGGAAAGGATAAGTATGCTTTGAAGTGAATATTAACACTGACTTGAGAATGGTTATAATTTGGTTTTGAAGTGGTTATGTTTAATCTTTTAGTTTCCAGTTACTTTCACGGACTTAAAACACTTGTCGCACGAATTTAGATAGAAATACTTGTCGAAGGACCAACAGGCAACATAATTTTTCTTCATATATGGAATAAATATGTAGAAATGTAAACAAATATGGAAAATTGTAAATTTGTGTTCTAAAATTTATTATAAATAATTAAATATCTGCATGTTACGCAATTTACAAAAATTTTACTTATTTTAATTACCGGGATTAAAATCTAATTTTTCTAGACTAACTCGTATTCGATTTTGGTTTAGCAGGTATATTTAAGCAGAATGTCAATGAAAGAAATAACTCAGCCGATTAACGCTAGAAACATTTGAATTATTGAATGATTTATTTTTATGAATCTATAACTGCAAAAGCTGGTCGCGTATGTTATTATGTCTCAAGGTTAATACAAATTGTATGTTTCTTTTAATTCGAAGCTCCTTCTTGTCCCAGAAGATCGCGATCTCTTTTAATGTAGATATCGATCCGAAAATTTGAAGAATTAAATGGATTTTTAAATATTTGTAAAAATCTTTTTTAAAGGGTACATAGAGGAATTGTAGAAAAAGCAATCAACTGAGTCAAAACTAATATTAAACTATCGAATTTTGTGTTTGAACTGCAGACAAATAAATTTCCAAAAGCCTCTAGAATTCAGATTTTTCAAAAAGTCGATAATTTTTTTTTATACTAACTTCTAAAAATCGAAAAAACCTGCTAAACACATTGAGAACAAAGACCCATTTTTGGACTCCTGTCATCAGTGTCGGAACATCTGATCTTGGAAACGTAGATATTGTCATCTGGGTAAGTGGCAATACAAAAATCTAAATTTGCGAATTTAAGATATATATATATATCGTTGTTTTAAATATAAGATTGTAACATTATTATAAGCATTCCCTGAAAAAATCGCTTTACTTCGATAAAAACTTGGAAGTTATCAATTAATTCTACTTCATCCCAGTTTATTTTCTACCTGACCAGGGATAGTTCAAACTCTTGAAAGGGATTTACGGATTTCATGACTCTTATTATGGGTGAAAAATTCACGTTAGACTTTTCTATCGTTTCAGGTGCAGATTGACTCTTACTTTTGGAGTGTGCAGAGATGCTATATTGACTTTTTACTCCTGGATAAGAAAGGAAGGGGCAGATATCCTTGCAATTTTTAACACTTTACAACAAAGTTGAAAAGTGTTTATGACTTTGTTCATTCTGTCTGTCTGTCTGTCTGTCTGTCTGTCTGTCTGTCTGTCCGTTAGCACGATAACTGCCGTAAAAATGACTTAATCAAAATGAAATTTTAGTATGTTGTTCAGACGGTCTGTAGGACCTATGGGAATATAAATGAATAATATCACACAATTAGTTTTGGATTGAACCCGGGTTGAAAAAATGAAATACATTGAGCCCTATGGGACTTAATTTTTCTAACATTTTTTAAGCGGATTTAAAATTCACAAATTGCTTCGAAAATTTTAGGTAATAGTCAAATTGTTCCATAAAATATATAAAAAAAAATTCAGCTAAATATATTCAGTAGTTTTTTAAATAAAAATTAAAATAATAATTACACATCTTATATGAAACGATCACGTGACCATGATATTAAACGATCACATGACCCACTTCAAAATGAGATATGGCATCCATCTTGTTTCAAATTCGTGATTTTTTAAAGTTCTTTTTAATTCATATTGAGTGTTGTATCCATCCTAAAACTACTTTATTTCTGCTTAAATTCTGTGCATCTACATAATAAAACAACACAATGACAATATATTTGAGTTTAAATTCTCATTCAAATTTGATTATTTCTACAATTAAGCCTATTTTTCACCTATGTAAAATGTAAACAGCAAAATATGTAGAATGAGTTGTATTAGAATTACTGTATTTCTTTAACGCAAAATAATTCAGTCCATGGAGTCTGCATGGCTGATATGAATGAAATATTAATTGATTTTATAAACAGAAGGACGATATTTTTCGATGAAGTTTTAAGCATAAAGTTTATGAATTGTAGCTCCATGGTCTTAATTTTTAAATAAAATAAATTATTATAGTATTGTGATGAATGAAATGGAGAAAGTTATGAATGAAATCCTGCTTTTATAGAGAGATCCAGGCGTGTTATTTTTTCTATGACGTCATTTGAATTAATTTCAGTTGTTTTCGATGAAGTTTTCAAATATAATAAATTATCGTAGTATTATGATAGATTTAAAAATATTACCGTGGAATGTATTGCATTTTAGAGATATTTAAACCACGCAATTTATATTTCAATGCCGTCTTTTGAATGAAGTTCATTTTTTTCATTGAAGGTTTAAGTTTTCAAATATAATAAATCAATGTAGTATCGTGATAAGTTTTAAAATATTACCGAGGAATGTATTGCATTTTCGACTTTTTTAAATAAAATTGCATTGAAGTTGGAAAGTGTTTCATAATCAATGCTTTAAGCATGATTGATCTTTCTTGTTTCTTTTATTTTGATTCTTGGGAAGTGGCAGCCGGTGGGGAGGAATGGGGTGGCTCGTATTTTTTAATCTACATTTTTATCTATCTTGGCGACACTTGCTCCGATTTTGGTACAATTTTCATGTTGTAATTTTTACTCTGAAGTGGACTCACTCAAACTACTCACGTTGAACGTTAACCCACTTTAGTTGCTTCGGGACTTCTGCTACCACTGCATGTGCGCAGAACTTGCTGAAATACTGATTGCTATAAAAACTGGTTTCTATATTTTGTGATTGCTAACTGTAGGCACCGGAACTAATATATAATATTTTACTACCATTATTTTCATGAAAAGCTGATATGTGCTAGCATTATTTTCACGTTTTATTACTGAAAACAAAATGATTAAATTTCTTAGTTTGAGGTTGGATGTGATTTGCTGTTGTCCGCATAGTTATCTTGCTCGACAAAATCTGCTCAAAGTGAAAATAGGTGGCGAACATTTTCGCTACCTATTTACACTTTGCCACTGATGAAGGACCTAATAATGCCCGAAAGAGCTATGGTTGCAAATTTTTGTACGTCGTGGATGGAATTTTTAATTAAAGACTTTTAATAATAGCCAGTTTTTAGTTGTCTTTATATTTTAAAGTGTTGATGATTTAACGTGTTTTCCATACAATTTTATTAATGGTTGTAAATTAATGTTTTATAAGCCGAATTCTTTGCTGAGCATAGTCGGATAAAAATTGCATGTGTTACGTTCTTTTTACTAATATATTTAGTTCTATGATAACTCCCCCAAAACTTTACTTTTTTACTTTCCCTGCAATAATACATGGTAATGTATAGGGAAAGTATTGGAATCATGCCGAAAATCACAACTCGAGTTTTCGACGGATCTACACGTTTCAAGACCTCTAGAATACGAAAAAACCATTTTTAGCGTGACGTCTGTGTGTGTGTCTGTCTGTGTGTCTGTGTGTCTGTCTGTGCAGATATTGTATCCACTCTAACTAAAAAACTAATGGACCGAATTTCACAAAATTTTGTAGGTAAGTCACTTGTGGGCGGGGCTAGTGCTGATTAATTTTGGGTACGATTCGGAATAAAAGAACCCGCTTTTTTTGTGAAATGGCCCGCAAAAGCTTTTATCCACTGTAGCTGAAAAACTAATGGACCGAATTTCACAAAATTCGGTAGATGAGTCACTTATCGATTACTCTGGTGCTGATTAGATTTTGGTACGATTCGGAAAAAAATGACCTGCCTTTTTTTGCAAAACGGCCCGCAAAAATCATCCAAATCTAAACTAAAGAACTAGGTATACTCAAATATATCCATTAAATGCTCGTTTAATACGTAATTTTTAACAACGAAAATAATAAGACCAACCCCATTACACTAGGACTAGCCGTTCTCGAGATATTTTAGTTTTTCGTACTTCCCCTACGCCACCTTTGAAAATAAGCCAGGTTACCGAATGAGAACGAAAATTGAATTAAAAGTGAAATAAATTTAATTAAAATAAAGAGAACGTTAATATAAGTCTGCAGGGAAAGTCATGTGCTGCTCACATCAGATTTTTTTATTTGTGTTAGAGACCCAGTTCGCTTCTAAGCATGGGCGTATAAAAATTGCGTATTACTCCCCACCCCGTATATAGATATCCATTGTTTGACGATAAGCGCTCTAAAGAAACTTAACCAAATTCTGTGAAATTTAAATATGTAGTGCAAATTAATGTTTTACAAGCCGAGTTGTTGTTGAACGTGCCGAATAATTGTCAAGCTTGATAGGCTTTCTTTATCGATGTTATTATCCGAAATTTTATTACGGGGTGCAAATTTGTAAATTATTGTTTTACCGGCTGAGTTCATTGATGGATGTAGTCGAGGAAAAATTGCAAGTTCTACTCCTCCTTTACTGATATATTTTGTTCAACGAAAACTCCTTTGAAACGAACGGATTTTTTACAGTTTGGATATGTTTTAAAGATAAATGCTTTGCTGGCCGAGTTCGTTACTAAACGTGGTAAGATAAAAATTGCGCTTCACACTGTATTTTTACTGATATAAATTGTTTGACAATAACGCCTCTTTAACTTAACTATATACATTTAGCACCTCTAACATTATAATATAAAATTACCGTTTCATTTTCAGTACTTGGTACGAAACGCTGCCGCGGTTTTAAATATATAAAACGCTTAGATACATTATCACTCCAGTAATAGGCTTAATTATTGTTTGCCAAATGGCAGCGCATTTAACTTTAATTACATTATTACTTTCCTTATATACATAATGCATAAGGAAAGTATTGTGACGGGGTCGAAAATTCGAATTCGAGTTTTCGACGGGAGAGCACGTTTCAAGCATCCCTGATCACGAATCAAACATTTTTGAAGCTATGTCTGTGTGTGTGTGTGTGTGTGTGCGTGTGTGTGTCAGTGAGTCTGTGGAGACGATAACTGACGAACGAATGGACCGATTCGAACGAAATTTGATACAAAACTCACAATCCGTAAACACTGGAAGCCTATTGTTTTTATACGCAATCGAATGTTCAGAATCCCTCTAAATTTTCGAATGAAATTTTGAAAAAATCGTCAAAAAATCAAAACATCTAATAAAGTTACGCAAATAGACATTTCTTATGTAATTTTTCATTAGAAAACGATTGGCATAAATTTTAGAACGTTAACATGAACCGTTCTCGAGATATTACACATTTTTCAAAAAAATTATGAAAAAGTCATATGAAATAAAAAAAATATATATTTCCCATTAAGAAACATGTTCACTTTTCATATGTAATACCATGCGATAAATTTGGTGACATCATTCTTCTGGATCTAGCTCGTTCCATTCATGAAAAAAGATATTTGAGTAATACTTTTGTATTTGAACGCCAATAGTCATTTATCTGCTGTAAGAATAACTTATTTCTCCGTTCATAACGCTTGGCGAGATTTTGGGGACGAATTTGGCGGAATGTCGCCAACTTGGCGACATTTTTAATTGTTGCCAAATTAACAAAAATCTCGCCGAATTGATAAAAATGACGCTAAATCAATGAAAATGACGTCTAATTGAAGAAAATCCAATATCATGGAAAGAATATATTTATCTACTATAAGCATAACGTTTTTTTTTAGTTGTAAAAGTAGTAAATTCATTGCATTATATAAGGAAAGTCATGTGTTGCCCACATCAGATTTTTTAAAATATGAAGGTAAAGGTAAACTCTTACTCCATGGTTTGAAAACTTCCTAAAAATTATCCAACGTGGAGTTAGAAAGTCCCTTTACCTCAATAATTATATCTCAAATACTTAATTCTCTTCAGGCCTTCTCTTTCTCTTCAGGAATTTTCTTCAGGCTTTTGCTTAACAATGAAATTTTAAAGTAAAATAACTTCCTTAAAATTCCTTTAAATAACTTCCTTAAAATAACTTCCTTAAAATATAATAGTATTGACTCTATTATTACTCTTGACTCTATTAAATCGACTTAGATCTATTAAATTTGGTATTATGTGCTGCTTTTAACGAAGGTTTTTTTTTTAATTTATTCTTCAGCAGCAATTTTAGTTGTAAGTAATGGAATTTTTTATTATTTCATCTGAAGTCACTTTAATTTAAATAAATATATATGGTTTAGTTGTAATTGAGAGTCGTAAATTAATTGATCCGCTTGTGTCTGGGGATATTAAAAGCGCAAGAACTATACCTTTATTCTGATAACGATAGTGACGCAAGAAAAACTAAACACTATGGAATATTAAAGGGACGGTGGACGTTGAATTATTTTAAATTTATTTATTGACTTAGAAACGTGAAAATTTGTATAAATATTCCTCTTAACATTACTATGTGCAATACCATTAATTTTTTTTTCAATTTTGTTACAATTTTGTATTTTTTTTTAATTTAATTTTTTTTAACGAAAACGTGGAAATGCTCCTTGCGTGCTTATTGATCACATTTTTGATTAATTTTACATTATGATCACTCAAAAACACATTATGAGCAAATTTGGGTATTCATTTTTAAATCCCTCAGAAAATTAAATTTTTTAAAAATATTTTTCTGCATTAAAACTTAATTTGCATCATTTAATTAGGTTCTTATTCACTTTTAATTACCTTAATAAAGTCCAATTATAAAATGCATACCCAGTTTCATTAAAAAGTACGAGAGTTGTCTTCTTGCCAAATTTCATGCATCTCAGATAAAAATTAAGACGCATGGAGCATTTTAAAAATGTAAAACCTTTGAAAATTCCGTTTCGAAAAAAAAAATGTATTCAACCTTTTGCTTTCGGGTGGGACAGCGTCAATCCAAAACTAAGAACCTCCCTAACAGACAGGTATTTAACATACCCTATCCCAAACAGTTCGATCCCCCTTTGCAGGCATTGGTGTCCATGGAAATCGCCGACAGAAACATTGCACCTGCTGCAGCAGGTGCAATGTTTCTATCAGTGTTTCTGTCAATGTTTCTGGTCTTTTTTTAGTCGATTTTTGCTCATTTCAACGTCCATCGTTCCCCTAATGTTTGAAAAAGCCCATCGGAGACTCAACCTCTAGAGATTGGGTAGTGAATCACCAACAGAAACTAACATATTAAAAGTCATGCTAACAAAAGTCATAAAAACATCTAGCGTCTATAGGAAACCCCAATAGCACTACACGATGAAACACCTTTCGAGGGGTGCGGCTGATTCCCCCTCCCCCTTCTTAATCAGGGTACGGAGCTATCTGGCTTCCTTTTAGAGATAGGGAAAATGCCAAATACAAAGCTGTAGAACTTTGAAAAATTAGTACAAAGCACTTTTGCTTTCTCGAAAAATGGAAAGGAACATCTAACACTCCTCGCCTTCCATTTCCAAATTAAGCATTTAGACAATGGACCAAAATGAAATTGGCTTCATCTATGCCAGTGTTTTTGAAAGTGCGTCCCGCGGAACTCTGAGGTTCCGCGACAATGTTCCAGGGGTTTCGCGACAGTGTTCCAGGGGTTCCGCGACAATGTTCCAGGGGTTCCGCGACAATGTACCAGGAGTTCCGCGAGAATTCTCTAGGGGTTCCACGACGTAATAGTTTCGTGGATATGTTCTTAAAAAGCGCGTAAAATCCTTGAATGCATAATTTGATCCTAAAAAGTATCTTAGTTTTGATATTAAATTAACGTTAATTAGGACATTTAGCAACAGAAATGTTAAAAATTTTCAGAGTATACTTGCAAAATAAACTAGTCTGTCTCTTGCAAACTGAATTGAAGCTGGGTAACTATCTGCATGTATTAAATAATGAAAAATAAAATATCAAATCAAAACTATTTATCATATTTGCAAATATTAAAACCAAAATATTAAATAATTAATATACAAGACAGCCTAGTAACTTGCACAAGTGTATATCAAGCAAATATAAAAGTCTATTTGGCGCGAATTTTTTTATAATTAACTTTTCTTGACAGACTTAACATTATCTGCCTTTTGACCTCAGTACATGGATCGATATTTAAAGTGTGGGCATTCGGCATGATAATAACAATCAGCGATTATAACAATTAGAATCTAATATTTTATTATATAAAACTGATGGTTTAAGTTCCTGTGAGAAACATTTTAAAAAGAAGCTAAAGCTTAACTTTATGATTAAATTATTATTAATCATCAAGATTGACATGGCCGTTAATTCATACATAGTGGATATAGTATTCAATCGTACATTGCTAGTTGTGCCGCTATATAAAACCCTCCAATTATTTAACTTCCGTGTGAGTCCTGTAAAGGAATTATTAATTATTATAATACTCACTGACTGCACCATTTAAACTTTAACAATCAAGCAAATTTATTAACAACATAAATCTTAATTAAATTCAACTACACCATTTAATTATATTATTTCAGCGGAGGGGACATATGTGACCAAAACGGAAAATCCTAAATAGTGGTTACGACCGGATATCATTTTCAATGGGCACATACCTTCAATTTCTGCCTTGGGCTTTGATCATATATCAAATACTTGCATCAGTTATTAGTACTGGCCATAACTCTTTGGCGTGTGGCTCCTTCTACTCTGATTACACTCACACATTAATATATCTCCATTATTTTGAAACCTCTACGGGACACTCTACAAGTCTGAATTCACCAAATCCAGTCACCGTTTCCAAGTTATCTTAAGTCGTATCAGAACATATTGGTATCTCACTCTCTCAAGTCATGTTAGTTTCTCATTCTTCTCTAGTCTCCTCTAAGTTAAATCTTTATAATTGTCTTCTCTCGTTCTCGGGTCACCGGTTGTGGTTCCCTCGGGGGGGGGGGGCGTAACTCCCCCTTTTCTTCCATTTGCCGCATTGAGTTTGACGTAACAATCTTCTTTTTTTATTGGTTACTCCTTTAACCAATGGAACCATTCCACATCTCGTGAGACCCAGCTCAGCCCCTCTGTCATGGCCCCCTAAATTTATGGTCCTCTGACCTTTAGGTTCACGGGGTGATAAAACTCGGTGCCAGTTAGACTACAAGTATTGTTCGCAGTTTTGGCCACCATAAATATTCACATAAAACTGTCTCATCAAATGTGAGTTCTATTTCTGGTCTCACAGTTCCAAACATTAGATTCCTAAAATTCTAAATTACGATTCTTATGATTTTTTTTTCATATGTGACTATTGTATTTAACATTTCGTTATTTAATTTGAAAAATGTGAATCTCGTTGCTAAAATAACCATCAGTTAATAACCATCAGTTAATAACAATCAGTTAATAACCATCGCTGAATGGGTGTATAAAAAACTAGACGTAAAGCTCGTCATACTGATTAATGCTTATACGACTCCCTATCGACAAGTAATTATTATATCATCCTTTAGAAAATGCAATTAATTTACGATACCTTACATCCCTAACAAAACGTTCCTGTCCCACAAACCATGACATATTCGGAATAAAGAACATTAATTTCCTCAAAGCAACAAGAAATATCAAATAAATTGAATTGCATTTGCCAAAATATTGAGTATTCATCAATTTGAAGTCATTTTTGTTGATTTCGTGTCATTTCTACCAATTTGACAACATTTTTGTCAACTTGGAAATATTTTCAAAAACTCACCAAGCTGACGATATTTTGTCAAATTGTCTTCAAAGTTATCGCCAAGCATTATAGACGGACAGGCAAAAAAAAAAAAAAATGACTTTCGACAAATTGTTGGATGTCAAAATACCAAACTATTACAAGAAGTATCTTCTTTCGTGAATGGAACGAATACCAGAATATGTCAACAGATTTATATGTCAACAAATTTATATCAACATAATATTGTATATGGGAATGAAGCATATATTGCACGATATTGAACATTCTTTTAATTTTAAATAATGTTTTTATAAATTTATTTAAAAGCTGTAATATCTCGAAAACGGTTTCTACTAGCGTTCTAAAGTTTCTATCATTACTTTTCTAATGAAAAATGACATAAGAAATGATGTTTTATGTAACATTATTGAAGTATGTAATATTTATATGTGATATTACTTTCTTATAAAGTTTTCAAAATTTCATTAAAAAAATTGGGATTTCTTCTAAACATTTGATTGCGTTTAAAATCAATTGGGTTCCAGTATTCATTAATCGTGATAATAGGAACAAATTTCGTTCGAAGCACTCCTTCGTTTTTGAACTATCGCATCCGCAGACTCACGGACACGCACAATAACATACATACACGCAGAGACATTACTTCAAAACATTAAATTCGAGTTCAGGGATGCTTGAAACGTGCACTTATAAACTCCATCACAATACATTTCCTTTACAATATGCATGTACGAGTATAAAGTAATAATTAACTACTTTTAGTGATCACAGATGATCACTTATAGAATATCAAATTTGCATCTAAAATTAACAAGTTTACTTATCTACCACAAATATTTTAGAAGAAAATGAAAGATTAGATATAATTGCATTTAACATTATTCGTGAAATTCTTTTTAGAAATTTATCACGAACGCTGTTTCGGAATACGAACACAGCAAGTTACAATAAAAGAATGAGGATTCATACGTGATAAACCATATACCCAAAAAAATTTTTGCTCCTCGAGAGAGTATTACATTGTTAACGCCGAGCAATTTAGACGCTTTAGGGCTAGAGTTAGCCATTTAGCTATAAATCTTACCTAGGCTAAATCGAAGTCGATCGAGGTGAATCACCAAGAAGTTTTGGGGTGACCACCTGAATTATACGAAAAATATCGTAATAAAAATTTGTAATTTAAACCATCCTGGAGGCGAAAATCTAACATCATTCCCAGGCGATTACTTAGTATTCTGAACAAATTAGTAATCCTATACAGAATTATCCAAAATTATCGGACAGTATGTAATGTAAGTCTTCATCGACTACTTAATGAAATTTCATGATTCCACTTTAAATTTTTAATAGACGCTGAATTTTTAGTGTTATCGAATTTTTCTGTTCATAAATATATTTTTTATCATATGGTGAAGTTATTATTTTAATTACACTGTTATAAATAAACAGTGGACCACGGCCTTAAAAGAAAATTAGAAATATATCTTGGTCTGAAACGTCTGCTCAGGTTTGATGTAGCTGTAGACTGTAAACCATATGATAAACTCAATATTTTTACTTTCCTTATATACAATAATGTATAAGGAAAGTATTGTGACGGGGTCGAAAATTCAAATTCGAGTTTTCGACAGGAAAGCACGTTTCAAGCATCCCTGATCACGAATTGAACATTTTTGAGGTCATGTCTGTGTGTGTGTGTGTGCCAGTGAGACTGTGGAGAGGATAACTGACGGACGAATGGACCGATTTGAACAAAATTTGGTACACAAATTACAATCCGTAAACAGTGGAAGCCTTTTGTTTTTATACGCAATCGAATAATCAGAACCCCCCTGAATTTCCAAGTAAAATTTTGAAAAAATCGTCAAAAAATCAAAACCTCTAATAAAGTTACGCAAATAGACATTTCTTATGTAATTTTTCATTAGAAAACGATTGACATAAATTTTAGAACGCTAACATGAACCGTTCTCGAGATATTGCACATTTTTCAAAAAAATTATCAAAAAGTCTTATAAAATTAAAAAATATTTCCTATTGAGAAACATGTTCCCTTTTCATATGTAATATCATGCGATAAATTGGGTGACATCATTCTCGTGGATCTATCTCGTTCCATTCATGAAAAAATATACTTTGAGTAATACTCTTGTATTTGAACGCCAATAGTCATTTATCTGCTGTAAGAATAACTTATTTCTCGGTCCATAACGCTTGGCGAGATTTTGGCGAAGAATTTGGCGGAATGTTGCCAACTTGGCGACTTTTTGAAATGCTGCCAAATTAACAAAAATGTCGCCAAATGGATAAAAATACAGTAAATCAATGAAAATGACGACTAATTGACAGAAATTCAATATCTTGGAAAGAATATAAGTATCTACTATAAAAATAATCTTTTTTTTTACTGTAAAAGTAGTAAATTCATTGCATTATATAAGGAAAGTCATGTGCTGCCCACATCAGATTTTTTTAAATGGCCAGACACTTGATCGTCCAATCATTTGGCCGTCTTCAAATTTTTATTATTTTAGAAAGTATCATAAGTAAAAATGTTTCTATTGTCAAGTGAACATAAAACTCTAGTTTTATTAGGATAGGGTAAAAAGATTGATCATATGATAAAAATAGCACAGATAAATGGTATTTATTATTTTATTAAAATTTTTATTATTTTAAGAGCAAAAATGCATAAGCAAATATGTTCGAATTTTCGAGTAAAGCGAACGTAAACTTTCAGCTTTATTAAGGTAGGGACTTTTTAAGTAAGAGTTACTTTCCACTTACGTTTTCAGTCTGATAATTTGACAAGTATGTGATACCGGTAATCGATATACACCCTAGTAGCAATCCAATATTGGCAGCCAATATTGGACTAATATGAAGAAGAGGACATTTTAACGGAATTGGCCAATATTGGCTTGAAATATTTTATTTTATTTTATTTTTATTTTTATTTTATTCAATGTACGTGGCAACTACAGATGAAACTCAGTTACAGAAGCCACACAAAAAATTTAAAAGTACAAAACAGAAGATACAAGAATACAAAGTAGTAAACATGTCAAGCGCATTGAAACAGACTTATTTAAAACAGGCAGGAGTCAAGTTAAATATATCAATATTAGCACAATAGGTATTATATAGATCAACAAATTTATAGATAAAATAGCATTTAATGTAGTTGTGCTTAACAGTAGTATTGTGAAATAGAGTTTGTTTTTCAGTATTATTGACAAGTATATGAAAATCCAGGCAAGAAAATAAAATAGGGCAATCAATAGTATTATTTAAAACTTTATAAAACAAGAGGCAGAACCAGCTTCTTTTTTTAAGAGATATTAAACTATATTTCTGCCTGAGTTCCCTCGTATGCATATCATAAGGATGATATCCAGACAATATGTAATCAATAGTACGTAATAGTTTATTTTGCACGATTTTTATCCGTGGAGAATGCAGATTGTAAACAGGGTCCCAAATCATTGCACAATATTCCAAAATTGGTTTAACAAATATTTCCTAATATTGGGACAATATTAGGAAAATATTAGGTCAATATTGGCTTTTCATTTAAAATATTTCCAATGTAACACTAATATTATTGTAATGAAAATATTAGCCAATATTGGAGGCCAATGAAACCCCAATATTTGGATTACATTGGATATATTTCCAATGCAATGCCAAGACATGCAATATTGGTCCAGTATTGGACCAATGTTAAATCCTAGTAGGGTCAGTATTAAATTTCCATCAGTAATTTGATATAAATACTGATATTAAGACACTAACAAAATATAGCTAGAATACGGATTACCGTGATCCTTGTACTGGGTACTATGCTTCTCTGGCCTACTCTCTGAAATAGGTTGCATACGCCTGTGCAGCTAGTCAATAGCACTAACATATAAAACGGGTGATGATTTATGAACCTTTTATTCTGAAGCAATGACAAAAAAATCCCTTTAAAATACCCCCTTTTATGAGTTTTATGACTCAGTGGAGAAGGGGAGTAAAAACGGTGATAACAGGTTCCGTATGCCGTTGCTGAACATTTTCATGCATGTTGATTCCCCATACTGATCAAGGTTCTTTAATATAATATAAGGTTTGGCTCTCAGGGCGGCAACCAATCACAAAGTTGTCAGCTTGACGTCAAGAGAATTAAGTTTCGTCATTCATGACGTCACGGCCCAGAGTAAACTTTGACAGGAGTTGCCAAAACAAAAAACATTTTTCACATTATTACAGTTAAAAATTGTTTGTTAATTTTGAAGTGGCAATATCTAGGTGTAAACAGCATGCGCAAAGATTTTAAATTGTACTGTGCAGTGTGCACACAGAATCCACTGACGTCTAAGGAAATTTAGTGATGTCAGTGGAGTAAGATGACAGTCGCAGTTAGCAAGTCAAGTCCCTCTTGAGAGCCCGAGAACAATATGCGCGCATGCTTAATTCCCTTGTGGTCATATGCGCAGAGCCAAGTAAAAATAATGAAGTCAGTCATGTCCAGGATAAGTACCACCTGATTCTGATTACGAAAGTTTTACTAGACCACATAGGCTTGATTTTACTTTCTGTAGGATTGTGAAAAACGATTTGAGCTAATCTTAGTTATAACAAGTATATTTGTAGAGAAAAACGATTAGGGTAGAATGAAGCTAATTGTCTCAGGTTTAACATTTCGATTTTTGCCATTTTTAACACTTTACAACATACTTGAAAAGTGTTTATGAGTTTGTCCATTCTGTCTGTCTGTCCATTAGCACGATACCTGCCGTAAAATTGACTTTATCAAAATGAAATTTTAGTATGTTGTTCAGACGGTCTGTGGGCCCTATGGGAATATAAATGAATAATATCACCCAATTTGTTTTGGATTGAACCGGGGTTGGAAAAATGAAATACATGGAACCCAATGGGACCTAATTTTGCAAACATTTTTTAAGCAAGTTTAAAATTCACAAATTGCTTCGAAAATTTTAGGAAATATTCAAATTATCACATAAAATATATAAAAAAAATTTCAGAAAAATATATTCAGTAGTTTTTTAAATAAAAATTAAAATAATAATTACACCTCTTATATGAAACGATCACATGACCCACTTCAAAATGATATATGGCATCCATCTTGTTTCAAAATCGTGATTTTTTTAAGTTCTTTTTAATTCATATTGAGTGTTGTATCCGTCCTAAAACCGCTTTATTTTTGTTTAATTTCTGTGCACCAATGTTCTGAAATAACGCAATTACAATATATTTGAGTTTAAATGATCTTCAAACTTTGATTATTTCTACAACGAAGCCCAATTTTCACTTATGGAGATTATAAACACAACATGCTGTAAAATGGGTTGTATAAGAATTCCTGAATTTCTTTAATGAAAAATTATTTAGCGCTGGAGTTTGCAATATAGTTGTTATGAATGAAACAGTCACTGATTTTATATAGAAAACAAATGATTTTTTAGCAGACTTTTTTGGTGAAGTTTTAAACACAGAGTTAAATTACTTTTACCTCCGTGGTTTTAAGTTTTCAAGTAAAATAAATTATTGTGGTATTGAGATGAATGAAAGGAATAGAATAAATGTTTATGAATGAAATTTTTACTGCTTTTTCACAGAGGCAATTTATATTCCAATGACGTCATTTGAATAAAGCTCATTTTTTTTCGATAAAGTTTTCAAATATAATAAATTATTGTAGTATTGTGATAATTTTTTAAATATTACCGCTGATTGTATCGCATTTTAAAGATGTTTAAATAAAATTGTATTGTAGTTGGAAAGTGTTTCATAGTCAAATGCTTTATGCATGATTGATCTTTCTTGTTCTATTAACAAAAATCACATTTTCCTCTCTTCACCATTAGCAAATTTTATCTTTTGACTTATTACAGAGATATTACGGAATATGTATTTGAGTGGCAAATAGTATATTCTAAGTTTAAGACAAAATAGTGACAATTTGCCACGACTACGTCATATCTCTTTAGGTAAGTTGTTCCTTGTATGGGGGCTTTTCATGTTACTATTTGTTTTGTGAAAACTGTCCCCTTAAGTTTTATTTGCTTCGTCTATAAATTTTGAGACTTGTTATAGAAGACACTAAAGCAAGATTTAGAACATTACTAGAAGTATACTCGTACTTACTAATAGAATATATAATAAAGAAACGTGAAATTCACAATTCGCGGTGAACTTTTAATATTTGGAGTCGTTCGTTTTGAAATTTTTGAATATTTCTAACAAAAAGGAAAGAGGTGAGTTCTCTCGTGCTGCGATAATAAACAGACAAATAAAAGTCCAACTTACAAGTTTTGTTATTTGTCTTCACAAGCAGATTTGAAAAATAAAATATCCTGGTCCTTTTTATAAGCAAATTTACAAAAGAAGCAATATATGCCAAAATAAATGCACTAAAATGGTATCAGAATTTCGCTCTCGGACTCTGAAAAGACTGAGAATTTCTTTTGACGCCACTGAGGAAAGTGTGCACAGTACAATTAAAACTCCCTGCTCAAGTTGTTTAGGTCTAGATATTGCCACTTCAAAATTAACAAAGTATTTTTATTGTAATAATGGGAAAACTTACTGTGTTTTGACAATAACTCTCCTAGTTCGTGGCGTCACGAATGACGAAATGCTACTCTCGTAAGCATTAGTTTGACAACTTTTTGATTGGTTGCCGGACTCATTGCTCAACCTTATATTAAAGAACCTTTGATCACCCGGAAACCAGTCAAAAAGTTGTCGGCGAGCTTAGCATTTCGTCATTCGTGACTCCGCAGACCAGAGAGTCGTTGCCGAAACACAACAAGTTTCCACATTATTACAATTAAAAAAATTGTGTTGGTTTTAAAGTGACAATATCCTGACATGAACAACTTGCGCAGAGATTTTTAATTGCTCTGTGCACACCTTCCTCAGTGGCGTCCAAGTGACGCAATTAACAAATTCAGTCTCTTCAAAGAGCCAGAGAACAAAATGTACTCGTTTGCTATTCCCATGACATCAGATGCGCAGAGTCAAGTAAAAAAAATAAGTCAGTCATGCCCGGAATAAGCTTTCCCCACTAGCTGTATTGCGTTGTGTTGAACAGCGGCTATACCCACAAAATCAGTTCACATATAATGAAGGTATGACCTTTTCAGCACTTTCTTGCCCACCATAAATATAAATTTCAAAAATACCATATAACTTACTTTTAACAACTTTTGCAGCTACAAAATTGTCTCAATAAAAATTTATGAACATTATACGTACAATGATAAGTTTCTGAAATACCGCGTAACTCATTTTGTTAGAATTAATACGGAACAAAAAGCTACATTTAAATATGAGAAAGTCAAGTATGGTTTCATACACCTGATATTTTTTAATGTAGTTTATGTTATTATCGTACAGATATGAATTGTTCGTCTATTTAGTTGGCGCGATTTGTAACCAAATTTCATTCTACTTAGCCAATCATAACGAATGAATTTTTTTCTTCGTCTCTCTATTTATCACCAAACGCCATAAATGTATCACTTCGAATATGAAGAGCAGACGGAAAATGCATGCGATGTATCACATTTATGTGGTGGATCTAAATGTCATTTAAGCAGGAATTATTTTTCACTTACGCTAAGCAGCCCATGGCAGCCTAAAATAACTTGACGTATTGCTTAATTGGCCGTGACCAGTGTATATTGGAAGTCACGAAGGAAATACATTTGCAATGCCTGCCAAAAGTTTTTGCTGCCGTTTTAAGGCAATAAAAACGTGTGTCGAATATTCAGCATAAGTTCGTGTGGGAATTTCGAAAGATGATGGAGACTTCAAAAATTTCAAAGACTTGAATATAACAACTGTTTCCATGATTACACGTCAGGCAAAGATAACTTGGGTACGTTAAAAATATCGACAAAGACCTTCGGTTGGAAAAAAATATATATATCTGCCCGGAAGGAAGCCGAAAGTTTTCTTGTCAGACAATAAATTTGACAAGAAAATCATCTTTTTTCGTTGATTGCAGCAGTCAGATTAGACTGGATTGGATTATTTTGGTGCTCTGTTGCTCCGTTTTATTTACAAAAGAGCTACATCAATCGGTTTAAAGTTGCCTATGTATACAAAGCTCTCTCCACTCGTATACAATATTCAAAGCCGGCTATCATGGACCTGAAGTCTAGAAAGATAACCTTTCGAGCATAGCTTGCTCTTTCGGCTAGCTAGCAGAGAGTACACTATGGATAGAATTTTTGTATTTGACACTTTAGAAAGTCTCTCCTTAAGAGCCTTTTTAGCCACAAAAATTTTGTTCGACCTAAAGGAAAACAACTTCCTTTTCCAAAATATATTTTCCACTAAAACATTTCAAGAAAATATTTAGATGAGTTCAAGATCATGTAGCAATGTGCCTATTTGGCATAAGACGATACCATGTTGACTTCATTTCATCCTCAACTCGTAAAATATTTCCACACATCTTCAAGAAAATCGGAGTTGGTCCAATTGTCTTCTAATGTAGTCGAGTTTATATAGAATGACACCTATACTATGCTATTTTAGATCTGTCATCTCTCGACTACATCGCATAAATGGCAAATCGAAAATAAGAATACATTTTCCACAAAGTCGAATCATCACCTTATAGTCCTTTACCGTAGTAGATGTTTTGCTGTCATTTTACCTCGGCCCGGGTCACCGAAGGTAGCTGCTTGCAACGGCTTTTTCCCCTTCTCTTTCGGCATAAGACGATAATACCATGTTGACTTCATTTCATACCTCAACTCGTAAATTATTTCCACGAATGTTTAAGAAAATCTGAGTTGGTCCAATCATTTTCTGATTTAGTCAAGTTTATATAGAATGGCACGTATACTATTTTATTTTAGATCAATCATCTTTCGACTAGTGTAAATAGCAAATTGAGAAGGAGAATACATTTTCCGCAAAGTTGAATCATCACCTTGTAGTCCTTTACCGTAGTAGGTGATTTGTTGTCATTTTACCTAATAGTTTCAATCATTGTTGCGAAAAAATAGCCACAATACAATGTTTTTGCTCGTGACGTCATTAGCCCCCTCGGGAGCAAGTTACTCCCAGGGGGTACATTGTTAAGTATGGCATCAATCGAAAGATTTTTCAAGCCCTTTGAAACGCTATAATTGTAATCATTTGGACCCACAACAGCAATTTAAAAAAAAATTCTTGCAAAATTAGAAAAAAAACTACTAAAAATGCATTCTGGTATCAGAAAGTCGAGTGGAGCCACATTCCAATTAATTTGCTGAGAAATTGGGGTTGTACACAATATGGATTGCGAATCATGTAAATTTGTCAGCAAACACCACTTAGTATGCATACCTAGTCACCTTTCTAAGCAATATTTAGAGGGATTTCTGGGACACCATAAAAAACCTAAAGATATGCCTTTAAAAAAATGCAAAACAAATTCTCTGTAATGTTATATTTTTGTGTTGCGCAACCCCTCAACTCTAACACGAAATGATGGATTAGCAAAAGCGCGAAAAGTGTTTTAAGTCATAAAATTCATTGTTTCATATCTTGGTAAATTTTGCTGGTAAAATAATTCAACTTCATTAAATTATATATGCTAATATATGAAGAAATTTTTAGTAATTGGAAAATTTTCGTTTGAGAGGCCCCATAAACAGTTAAATTTCAGACCCCATATATAGTTCAATTTTTCAGAGAAATACGTTTCACGTTTTAAAACTGCTATAAGTTGCAACCTTATTTAAAACATCTTTGTGATTAGAAGTATATAATTGAGCCGACGACTGCCGATTGGGGAAATAAAGGCCGTTCAAGGAATTTCCGGGATACTGTTTAATAAATCTTGGAAACGATATTTACCCACAATAACATTTGTTGAGATTTATTAATATTTATTCAACACGTAAGATCAAATTCCGGTGGTTTCACTAAATAAGCATTTATTTTAAATTCCCTGCAATTCATGGTAAGTGGTAATGTATAGGGTAAGTATTGGAATCATAGCGAAAATCGCAACTCGAGTTTTCGACGGATCTACACGTTTTGGGACCTCAACATAACATAAACAAATCTGATGTATGCAGCACATGACTTTCCCTGCAGACTTATATCCACATTCTCTTTATTTTAATTAAATTTAATTCACTTTTAATTCAATTTTCGTTCTCATTTGGCAACTTGACTTATTTTCAAAGGTGGCGTAGAGAAAATACGAAAAACTAAAATATCTCGAGAACGGCTAGTCCTAGTGTAATGGGGTTGGTCATATTTTTTTTTCGTTAAACATTATGTATAAAGCAAACATTTAATGGATATATTTAAGCATACGAAGTTTTTTATTTTAGATTTTGGCGACTGTTGCAGGTCATTTTGAAAAAAAGCAGGTTATTTTTTTCCGAATCATACTAAAATCTAATCATCACCAGGGTAACCGATAAGCCACTTATCTACCAACTTTGTGAAATTCGGTCCATTAGTGTTTTAGCTAGAGTGGATACAGCATTTTTTGCGGACCATTTTGCATAAAATGGTGGGTTCTTTTATAACAAATCGTACTATAAACTAATCAGCACTAGGGTCATACCCAAGTGACCTACCTACCAAATTTTATGAAATTCGGTCAATTAGTTTTTGAGTTAGAGTGGATACATGCATTGCACAGACAGGCACACACACAGAAATCAAGCTAAAAATAGTTTTTTCGTATTCTAGAGGTCCCGAAACGTGTAGATCCGTCGAAAATTCGATTTGCGATTTTCGGTATAATTCGAATACTTTCCCTATACATTACAATGTATTGCAGGGAGAGTAAAAGGCTATTTTTAGCGTGATGTCTGTGTATGCGTCTGTCTGTGTGTGTATGTGTGTGTGTGTGTGTGTTCAATGTATGTATCCACTCTAAATCAAAAACTAATTGACAGAATTTCATAAAATTTTATAGATAAGTCATTTGTGGGTGATCCTGGTGCTGATTAGATTTTGCTCCGACTTGAGGGAAAAAAATTCACGTATTTTTGCGAAATGGCTTGCAGAAATATCATGTATTCAATCTAGCTAAAAATATAATTGAGAAAATTTCACAAAAATTATTAGATATATTACTTGTGGGGCGCCCTGGTGCTAAATAGATTGTGTTACGATTAGAAAAAGAAAAATCTGATGTGGGCAGCACATGACTTTCCCTGCAGACTTATATTCACGTTCTATTTATTTAAATTAAATTTAATTCACTTTTAATTCAATTTTCGTTCTCATTTGAAAACTGGACTTATTTTCAAAAATGGTGTAGGAAAAATACGAAAAACTAAAATATCTCGAGAACGGCTAGTCCTAGTGTAATGGGGTTGGTCTTATTCTTTTTTTCGCTAAATATTACGTATTAAACGAGTATTTAATGGCTATATTTGAGCATACGTAGTTCTTAAGTTTTGATTTTGATGATTTTTGCGGGCCATTTTGCAAAAAGAGGCAGGTTATTTTTTTCGAATTATGCCAAAATCTAATCAGCACCAGGGTGGCCTACAAGCGACTTATCTACCAAATTTTGTGAAATTCGCTCCATTAGTTTTTCAGTTAGAGTGGATACAAGCTTTTGCGAGCCATTTCGCCAAAAAAGGCGGGTTCTTTTAATCCGAGTCGTACCTAAAACTAATTAGCACTAGATTCGTGCACAAGTGACTCACCTACCAAATTTTATGAAATTCGGTCAATTAGTTTTTTAGTTAGAGAGGATACAAAATCTGCACAGACAGACAGACAGACACACAGACACACACACAGACGTCACGCTAAAAATAGTTTTTTCGTATTCTAGAGGTCTCGAAACGTGTAGATCCGTCGAAAACTCGAGTTGCGATTTTCGACATGATTCCAATACTTTCCCTATACATTACCATGTATTGCAGGGAAAGTAAAAATCTGATGTGGGCAGCACATGACTTTCCCTGCAGACTTTTATTCACGTTCAATTTATTTAAATTAAATTTAATTCACTTTTAATTCAATTTTCGTTCTCATTTGCAAACTGGACTTATTTTCAAAAATGGTGTAGGAAAAATACGAAAAACTAAAATATCTCGAGAACGGCTAGTCCTAGTGTAATGGGGTTGGTCTTATTCTTTTCTTCGCTAAAAATTACGTATTAAACATGCATTTAATGGCTATATTTGAGCATACGTAGTTCTTAAGTTTAGATTTTGATGATTTTTGCGGACCATTTTGCAAAAAAAGGCAGGTTATTTTTTTCGAATTATACCAAAATCTAATCAGCACCAGGGTGGCCTACAAGCGACTTATCTACCAAATTTTGTGAAATTCGGTCCATTAGTTTTTCAGTTAGAGTGTATACAAGCTTTTGCGGGCCATTTCGCAAAAAAAAGGCGGTTTTTTTTAACCCGAGTCATACCCAAAACTAATCAGCACCAGATTCTTTAACAAGTGACTTACCTACCAAATTTTATGAAATCTGGTCAATTAGTTTTTTAGTTAGAGTGGATACAAAATCTGCACAGACAGACACACATACAGACACACAGACAAACACACAGACAGACAGACAGACAGACACACAGACACACACAGAGACGTCACGCTAAAAATAGTTTTTTCGTATTCTAGAGGTCTCAAAACGTGTAGATCCGTCGAAAACTCGACTTGCGATTTTCGACATGATTCCAATACTTTCCCTATACATTACCATGTATTGCAGGGAAAGTAGAAACCTGCCTTTCTTAGCAAAATGCCCCTCAAAAATCGCCAAAATCTAAAATGAAAGACTACATATGCTCAAATGTATCAATTAAATGCATATATTGTATACGTAATTCTTGACGAGAAATATAAGAAGACCAACCCCAGTATTCTACGACTAACCATTCTCCAGATATTTGAGCTTTTCGCATTTTCGTTACGCCGCCTTTGAGAAACTATTCAATTACCAAATAAAAACAAAAATCTGATGTGAGCAAGTAGCACATGACTTTCGCTGCACATTTAAACTCATTTTGTAATTTTTTATTTCATTATGCATTAAATTGAATTTAATTGCACCAAAAAATATAGAGAATTTTCTGATATTATATCCAATTCGTTGTTTTTATGGCAACTTCATTTCGTTCGGCAACTTAATTCACTTTAAATTCTTCAGGTTCTTAAAGTTCCAAAAACTACAATATCTCGAGAACGGTCTTTCCTACGGTCGTGGGGTCAGATTTATCAGCTTAGTTGTCGGATGTTACATGTAGAACAATTACTTAATTAATATATTTCATCAATTATCAATTTTAGTCATTTATTTCAGAGTTTCACTATCTTGCACATGTAGTATTTTATTTTATAAATATATTAGAGTTGCGGGTAATTTCGCAAAAAAGGCAGATTTTTTTTTTCTAATCGTATCAAAATCTAACCAGCATCACAGTATCCCACGAGCGACTTATCTACCAAATTTTGTGTAATTTGATCAAGTAGTTTGTCAGCTAGAGTGGATACATACAATTTTTGCCTGCCATTTCGCAATAAAGACTGGTTCATTTATACCGAATTGTACCAAAATCTAATCAGCACCACGGTCGCTCTCAAGTGATTTATCTACCAAATTTTAGGAAATTTAGTCGATTAGTTGAGTTAGAGAGGATATATACATTTTTGCGGGTCATTTCGTAAAAGGTTCTTTTTCAAATCGTATCAAAATGTAATCAGCACCAGGGTAGGCCACAAGTAACTTATATACCAAATTTTGTAAAATTTGATCAATTAGTTTTTTAGTTAGAGTAAATACAGGCAATTTTTTGCGAGCAATTTCGCAAAACAGGCGGGTTCTTTTATCTCAAATCATACCAAAAACTAATCAGCACCAGGGTCGCATACAAAAGACATACCTACCAATTTTTATGAAATTCGGTCTATTACTTTTTGAGTTAGAGTGGATACATACATTGCACAGATAGACTCACAGACACACAGACAGACGTCAAGCTAAAAATAGTTTGTTCGTATTCTAGAGGTCTCAAAACGTGTAGATGCGTCGAAAACTCCAGTTGCGATTCTGTGTATGATTCCAATACTTTCCCTATACATTACCATGTATTGCAGGAAAAGTAAAAATCTGATGTGGGCAGCACATGGCTTTTCCTGAAGACTTATATCCACGTTCACTTTATTTTAATTAAATTTAGTTCACTTTTAATTCAATGTCCGTTCTCATTTGGTAACTGGACTTATTTTCAAAGGTGGCATAGAGAAAATACGAAAAGACTAAAATATCTCGAGAACGGCTAGTCCTAGTGTAATGGGGTTGGTCTTATTATTTTCTTCGTGAAAAATTACGTATAAAACAAGCATTTAATGGATATATTTGAGCATACGTAGCTTTTTATTTTAGATCTTGACGATTTTTGCGGGCCATTTTGCAAAAAAAGACAGGTTATTTTTTTGCAAATCGTACCAAAATCTAATCAGCACCAGGGTAATCCACAAACGACACGACTTATCTACCGAATTTTGTGGAATTTGGTAAATTAGTTTTTTCAACTACAGTGGATTCAAACAATTTTTGCGGACCATTTCGCAAGAAAAGTTAGGTTTTTTTTATCTCGAATCGTACTAAAAACTAATCAGCACCAGGGTCACGCCCAAGTGACTCACCTACCAAATTTTTTGAAATTCGGTCCAGTAGTTTTTTAGTTAGAGCGGATAATTACATTGCACAGACAGACAGACACACAGATGTCACGCTCAAAATAGTATTTTCGCATTCTAGGGGTCTCGAAACGTGTAGATCCGTCGAAAACTCGAGTTGCGATTTTCGGCACGATTCCAATACTTTCACTATACATTACCATGTATTGCAGGGAAAGAAAAATCTGATGTGGGCAGCACATGACTTTCGCTGCAGACGCGAATTCATTCTTTCTATATTTCTTTAAGAATTCATAAATTGAGTTTAATTGTACAAGATAACACAACATTTTCATTTTTAATTCAATTTCTGCTTTTATTTGGTAAATGGACATTTTTCCAAAGGCGACATAACAAAAATGCAAAAAATCTCAAATATCTCGAGAACGGTTAGTCCTAGAGAAATAGAGTTGTTTTTGTTCTTTTCCTCGTCTAAAATTACGTATAAAACAAGCATTTAATTGATACATTTGAACATACGTAGTCTTTTTTTCAGATATTGGAGATTTTTGCGGGCCATTTCGCGAAAAGGGGCAGGTTTTGTTCTTTTCCAAATCGTACCAAAATCTAATCAGCACCAGAGTATCCCACAAGTGATTTATCTACCAAATTTTGTGAAATTTGGTCAATTAGTATTGCAGCTAGAGTGGATACATGAGATTTTTGAGGGCAATTTCGCAAAAAAAGGCGGGGTTTTTTTCCGAATTGTACCAAAAACTAATCAGCACCAGGGTCATGCCCCAGAGTCTTACCTACCAAATTTTATGAAATTCGGTCCATTTCTTTTTGAGGGGATACATACATTGCATAGACACACAGACAGACACACACACAGACGCCACGCTAAAAATGGATTTTTCGTATTCTAGAGATCTCGAAACGTGTAGATCCGTCGAAAACTCGAGTTGCGATTTTCGGCATGATTCCAATACTTTCCCTATACATTACCATGTATTGCAGGGAAAGTAAAAATCTGATGTGCGCAGCATATGACTTTCCCTGCAGACTCAAATTCATATTTTTTTTATTTCATTAATAATTCATTGGATTGGGTTTAATTGAACCAAATAACACTAAATTTGCATTTTTAATTCAACTTTTGTTTTTATTTGGTAATTGGACATTTTTCCGAAATCGGCGTAACAAAAATGCAAGAAATCTCAAATTTCTTGAGAACGGTTAGACCTAATGTATAACGGACTGTATTATATTATTTTCCTCTTCAAAAATTGCGTATAAAATAAGAATTTAATTGATACATTTGAGCAACACACTACTTAGTCTTTTTTTTTTTTTTTCAGATTTTGGCGATTTTGGCGGACCATTTCGTAAAAAAAAAGGCAGGTTGTTCTCTTCTGAATCTTACCAAAATCTAATAAACACCAGTGTATCCCACAAGAAACTCATCTAACAAATTTTGTGAAATTTGGTCAATTAGTATTTTAGCTACAGTGGATACATGAAATGTTTGCGGGCCATTTCTTAAAAAAAAGCAGGTTCTTCTTTTCCGAATCGTACCCAATTCTAACCAGCATCAAAGAATCCAACAGGTAATTTATCTACCAAATATTGTGAAATTTGGTAAATTAGTATTTCAGCTAGAGCGGTCAAATGACATTTTTACGGGCCTTTTCGCAAAAAAATGCGGGTCTGTTTTTGTGAATCGCACCAAAAACTAATAAGCACCATGGCCACATTCAAGTGGCTTATCTACTAAATTTTATGAAATTCAGTTCATTAGTTTTTGATTTAGAGTGGATACATACATTGCACAGACAGACAGACACACACACAGACGTCACACTAAAAATAGTTTTTTTGAATTCTAGAGGTCTCGAAACGTGTAGATCCGTCGAAAACTCGAGTTACGATTTTCGACATGATTACAATACTTTCCCTATACATTACCATGTATTGCAGGGAAAGTAAAAATCTGATGTGGGCAGCACATGACTTTCCCTGCAGACTTATATCCACGTTCTGTTTATTTTAATTAAATTTATTTCACTTTTAATTCAATTTTCTTTCTCATTCGGTAACCGGACTTATTTTCAAAGGTGACGTAGAGAAAATACGAAGAACTAAAATATCTCGAGAACGGCTAGTCCTAGTGTAATGGGGTTGATCTTATTCTTTTCTTCGTTAAAAATTACGTATTAAACAAGCATTTAATTGATATATTTGAGTATACCTAGTTCTTTAGTTTAGATTTTGACGATTTTTGAGGGCCATTTTGCAAAAAAAGGCAGGTTAGTTTTTTCCGAATCGTACCAAAATCTAATCAGCACCAGGGTAATCCAAAAGAGACTCATCTACCGAATTTTGTGAAATTCGGTCCATTAGTCTTTCAGTTAGAGTGGATACAAGATCTTGCGGGCCATTTCGCAAAAAAAAAAAATCTGATGTGGGCAGCACATGACTTTCCCTGCAGACTTATATTCACGTTCTATTTATTTAAATTAAATTTAATTCACTTTTAATTCAATTTTCGTTCTCATTTGAAAACTGGATTTATTTTCAAAAATGGTGTAGGAAAAATACGAAAAACTAAAATATCTCGAGAACGGCTAGTCCTAGTGTAATGGGGTTGGTCTTATTCTTTTCTTCGCTAAATATTACGTATTAAACAAGCATTTAATGGCTATATTTGAGCATACGTATTTCTTAAGTTTAGATTTTGATAATTTTTGCGGGCCATTTTGCTAAAAAAGGCAGGTTATTATTTTTCGAATTATATCAAAATCCAATCAGCAACAAGGTGGCCTACAAGCGACTTATCTACCAAATTTTGTGAAATTCGGTCCATTAGTCTTTCAGTTAGAGTGGATACAAGCTTTTGCGGGCCATTTCCAAAAAAGGCGGGTTCTTTTAACCCGAGTCGTACCCAAAACTAATCAGCACCAGATTCGTGCACAAGTGACTTGCCTACCAAATTTTATGAAATTCGGTCAATTAGTTTTTTAGTTAGAGTGGATACAAAATCTGCACAGACAGACAGACACACAGACACACACACAGACGTCACGTTAAAAATAGTTTTTTCGTATTCTAGAGGTCTCGAAACGTGTAGATCCGTCGAAAACTCGAGTTGCAATTTTCGCCATGATTCCAATACTTCCCTATACATTATCATGTATTGCAGGGAAAGTAAAAATCTGAAGTGGGCAGCTCATGACTTTCGCTGCAGACTTATATCCACGTTCTCTTTATTTTAATTAAATTTAATTCACTTTTAATTCAATTTTCGTTCTCATTTGATAACTGGACTTATTTTCAAAAGTGGCGTAGAGAAATACGAAAAAACTAAAATATCTCGAGAACGACTAGTCCTAGTGTAATGGGGTTGGTCTTATTCTTTTCTTCGTTAAAAATTACGTATTAAACAAGCATTTAATGGATATATTTGAGTATACGTAGTTCTTTAGTTTAGATTTTGACGGTTTTTGAGAATCATTTTGCAAAAAACGGCAAGTTATTTTTTTCCGAATCATACCAAAATCTAATCAGCACCAGGGTGACCCACAAATGACTCATCTGCCGAATTTTGTGATATTCGGTCCATTAGTTTTTTTATCTAGAGTGGATACAAGCTTTTGTGGGCTATTTCGCAAAAATAGGTGAGTGCTTTTATCCCGAATCGTACCCGAAACTAATCAGCACCAGACTCGCCCACAAGTGACTTACCTACCAAATTATTTGAAATTCGGTTCATTAGTTTTTTAGTTACAGTGGATACAAAATCTGCACAGACAGATAGACACACAGACAGACACACAGACACACACACAGACGTCACGCTAAAAATGGTTTTGTCGTAATCTAGAGGTCTCGAAACGTGTAGATCCGTCGAAAACTCGAGTTGCGATTTTAGACATGATTCCAATACTTTCCTTACTTTACTACTTTCCTTACTTTTCCTCTTCTAATACTTTCCTTTTTATTAAATTTTTACTTTCCTTGCAATACATTACCAAATGTATTTCACGGAAAGTAAAAATCTGATGTGAGCAGCACATGACTTTCCCTGCAGACTCAAATTCATATTTTTTCTTTAATAATTCATTAAATTGAGTTTAATTGCACAAAATAACACTAAATTGGCATTTTTAATTCAATTTCTGTTTTTATTTGGTAATTAGACATTTTTCTAAAAGTGGCATAACTAAATGCGAAAAATCTCAAATATATCGAGAATGGTTAGTCCTAGAGTAATAGAGTTGTTCTTATTATATTACCCATCGAAAATTAAGTATAAAACAAGCATTTAATTGATATATTTGAACATACATAGCTTTTTTTAGATTTAGCGATTTTTGAGGGCCATTTCGTAAAAAAGGCAGGTTGTTCTTTTCCGAATAATACCAAAATCTAATCAGCACCAGAGTATCCCCCAAGTCACTCATCTATCAAATTTTGTGAAATTTGGTCACTTAATATTTTAGTTAGAGTGGATACATGACATTTTTGCGGGCCATTTCGTAAAAAAAGGCAGGTTGTTCCATTCCGATTAATACCAAAATCTAATCAGCACCAAAGTATCGTACAAGTAACTTATCTACCAAATTTTGTGAAATTTGGTCAAATAGTATTTTAGCTAGAGTGGATACATGAAATTTTTACGGGCCATTTCGCACAAAAAGGCGGGTTCTGTTTTTACGGATCATACCAAAAACTAATGAGCACCAGGGTCACATCCAAGTGACTTACCTACCAAATTTTATGAAATTCGGTCCATTAGTTTTTGAGTTAGAGTGGATACATACATTGCACAGACAGACACACAGACAGACAGACAGACACACACACAGACGTCACGTTAAAAATGATTTTTTCGTATTCTAGAGGTCTCGAAACGTGTAGATCCGTCGAAAACTCGAGTTGTTATTTTCGGCATGATTCCAATACTTTCCCTATACATTACCATGAATTGCAGGGAAAGTAAAAATCTGATGTGAGCAGCACATGACTTTCCCTGCAGACTTATATTAACGTTCTCTTTATTTTAATTAAATTTATTTCACTTTTAATTCAATTTTCGTTCTCATTCGGTAACCTGGCTTATTTTCAAAGATGGCGTAGGGAAAGTACGAAAAACTAAAATATCTCGAAACGGCTATTCCTAGTGTAATGGGGTTGGTCTTATTATTTTCGTCGTTAAAAATTACGTATTAAACGAGCATTTAATGGATATATTTGAGTATACCTAGTTCTTTAGTTTAGATTTGGACGATTTTTGCGGGCCATTTTGCAAAAAAAGGCAGGTCATTTTTTTCCGAATCGTACCAAAATCTAATCAGCACCAGAGTAATCGATAAGTGACTCATCTACCGAATTTTGTGAAATTCGGTCCATTAGTTTTTCAGCTACAGTGGATACAAGCTTTTGCGGGCCATTTCTCAAAAAAGGCGGGTTCTTTTATTCCGAATCGTACTCAAAACTAATCAGCACCAGCCCCGCCCACAAGTGACTTACCTACAAAATTTTGTGAAATTCGGTCTATTAGTTTTTTAGTTAGAGTGGATACAATATCTGCACAGACAGACACACAGACACACAGACACACAGACAGACACACAGACAGACACACACACAGACACACACACAGACGTCACGTTAAAAATGATTTTTTCGTATTCTAGAGGTCTCGAAACGTGTAGATCCGTCGAAAACTCGAGTTGTTATTTTCGGCATGATTCCAATACTTTCCCTATACATTACCATGAATTGCAGGGAAAGTAAAAATTGAATAAAAAGTGCAAATTCAGTGTTATTTAATGGAATTAAACCCAATTTAATGAATTATTAAAGAAATAAAGAGAAAATGAATATGAGTCTGCAGCGAAAGTCATGTGCTGCCCACATCAGATTTTTTACTTTCTTAGACTAAGTATTACAGTATAGCGACAGTATAAAGTGATTTTGTAACTATAAAAAATATCGAACGCCCGTGTGCATGCAGCCTGTGGTTTCTGTATCATATGCAGAACCTTATTGAATGTAGACGCCAAGGCTAGTCAATGTTTCCGGAGATGCCGTGCAGAACAAGGGTACAAGTAATGAAAGGGATGTGCGAAGCCATGCAGCTCCCTTTACGTCGAATATTAAACATCCTCTGCGTGGTACCAAAATGAGCTCAGATGGCGACAAGGTCTCTATTATGGGTGAATCCCCCCGTTGTCACCACATTGCGTCATTGTTTTGAACATTTTAGCTAAAGGACTCAAATCTGTCCCATTATTACTTTCTCTGCAATACATAGTAATGTATAAGAAAAGTATTGGAATCATATCGAAAATCGCAACTCGAGTTTTCTACGAATCTACACGTTTCGAGACCTCTAGAATACGAAAAAACCATTTTTAGCGTGACGTCTGTGTGTATGTCTATGTGTGTGTCTGTGTGTCTGTCTGTCAATGCAGATTTTGTATCCTCTCTAACTAAAAAACTAATTGACCGAATTTCATAAAACTTGGTAGGTAAGTCACTTGTGGACGAATCTGGTGCTGATTAGTTTTGGGTACGATTTGGGATAAAAGTTCCCGCCCTTTTTTTGCGAAATGGACAGCAAAAGCTATCCCCTCTAGCTGAAAAACTAATGGACCGAATTTCACAAAATTCGGTATATAAGTCGCTTGTAGGTCACTCTGTAGCTGATTGGATTTTAGTACGCTTCGGAAAAAAATAACCTGCCTTTTTTTGCAAAATGACCGGCAAAAATCATCAAAATCTAAAGTAAAAACTACGTATGCTTAAATATATCCATTAAATGCTTGTTTTATACGTAATTTTTAATGAAGAAAAGAATAAGTCCAACTCTATTACACTAGGACTAGCCGTTCTCGAGATATTTCTTAGTTTTTTCGTATCTTCTCTACGCCACCTTTGAAAATAAGTCCAGTTACCAAACGAAAACGAAAATTGAATTGAAAGTTAATTAAATTTAATTAAAATAAAGAGAACGTGGATATAAGTCTGCAGGGAGAGTCATGTTCTGCCCACATCAAATTTTTTCCCGACAAAATGAGAAAATGTTTGTGGAGAAAAGTATGTGTTTCACTAATCTGTTTATATCGTGCTGGATTTCATTAAAAACGTCAGCTACTGTATATTTAATTCTGGTTATTAACAACATAATTCTACCTGCTTGGATGAGTAAGACAGACTTCTAACTGATAAAAAAATTTGGTGTGAGCAGCACATGACTTTACCTACAGACTTTTTCTCTTTATTTCATTAATAATTCATTAAATTGGTGTTAATTACGTTAACTAACACACATTATTATTTGCTATGACACAGAATTTACATTTTCATTTCAGTTTTCGTTCTTATTTGGTAACTGGACGAATTTTCAGAACCAGCGTATCAAAAATGTGAAAATACTTAAATATCTCGAGAACGGCTTGTACCAGAGTAATGGGGTTGATCTTATTCTTTTCATTGTCGAAACTTATGTATAAAACAAGAATTCAATTGATACATTTGTATTTAGTATTTTAATTTAGATTTTGACGATTCTTGTGGGCCATTTCGCAAAAAAAGTTGAGTTGTTTTATCGCAAATTGTACCAAAATCTAATCAGCAACAGTGTCACCACAAGTGACTTACTTACCTGTAAAATTTTATCAAATTTGGTCAATTAGTTTTTGAGTCAGAATGGATACATACATTGCACATACACACACACGCACACACACACACACACACACACACACACACACATGAGCCAACGGCCCTACCGTGCTAAAAACACCGGTTTTCGTTAGATCACCGAAGTCAAGCAGCATCGGGCGCGGTTAGTACGGGTGGGTGACCACCTGGGAACACCGCGTGCTGTTAGCACATTTCAGGAGCGGTAGCCCGGTGGTTTGCGCACTGGATTTGCACGCTGCCACAACTGCCGCTGTGTTCATGCGGAGTACGATCACTTTAAACATGTGGGTCCGTAAGCTCTTCCGAGAGGTTGGTGGTAGGGAAAGGAGGGTATCGTCCCCGTGGATGACTCCCCCACTGGGTTCCGGTCTAAATTGTGTGGCACTTCCCGGCCGTCCATACGATTACCTTACACCTTTCTGGTAGGTCGGACGGTCTGGGTCTCAACAACAACAACAACAACACACACACACAGACGCCAGGCTAAAAATAGTTTTTTCCTGTTTTAGAGGTCCCGAAACGTGTAGATCCATCGAAAATTCGAGTTGCGATTTTCGGCATGATTCCAATATTTTCCCTATAATTTAACATGCATTGCAGGAACAGTAATAACTTCTCTTGATAAGAGAATTTGCAGGCTTTGCGCCTCTTTCTGACCCTGAAGGAAAACTCGTAATTTTACTATCGTCCGCTGGCGGCTGGTTTATCGATATTTCGGTCGTGCTCTCCCGGTCTGATCAAAATTATGTCATTGGGTTTTGTTTTGCATCACATGATTTCGACGTTGTCTCGCCAAAATTTTTTGGAGACATGAAAGCGCTGCATTTACTTTTCCTACAATGTATTGTAATGTATAGGGAAAGTACTGGAATCATGTTGAACTCGAGTTTTCGATGGCATCTATTACACACGTTTTGGGACATCTGGAACAAGAAAAAACTATTTTTAGCGTGACGTCTGTGTGTGTCTGTGTGAGTCTGTGTTTGTGTGTCTGTGTGAGTCTGTGTTTGTGTGTCTATGTGAGTCTGTGTTTGTGTGTCTGTGTGAGTCTGTGTGAGTCTGTGTTTGTGTGTCTGTGTGAGTCTGTGTTTGTGTGTCTGTGTGAGTCTGTGTTTGTGTGTCTGTGTGAGTCTGTGTTTGTGTGTCTGTGTGAGTCTGTGTTTGTGTGTCTGTGTGAGTCTGTGTTTGTGTGTCTGTGTGAGTCTGTGTTTGTGTGTGTGTGTGTGTGTATCTGTGTGCCTGTCTGTGCCATGAATGTATCCCCTCTAACTCAATAACTAACCTATGACCAAATTTCATAAAATTTTGTGCTGATTAGATTTTGCTACAATTCGGAATAAAAGAATTTGCCTTTTTTTGCAAAATGGCTTGCAAAAATCGTATGTATCCACTCTCGCTGAAAACCTAATTTACCAAATTTCACAAAATTTGGTTTCACCTGTGGATTACACTAGTGCTGATTAGATTTTAGTACGATTCGAAAAAAAATGTACCTGTCTTAAGAAATGGGCCACAAGAATCGTCAAAATGTAAAATAAAAGATTGTATATACTCAAATGTATCAATAAATGCTTGTTGTACTCTTATACGAAATTTTTGATGATGGAAATAATAAGATCCCCTTACTCTAGAACTAGCCGTTCTCGAGATATTTTAGTTTTTTCACATTTTTGCTATGCCTCTTTTAAAATTATGTCCAGTTACCAAATGAAAGCGAAAATTAAATTAAAAGTACAAATTTGGTGTAATTTCAAATAATTATACATGTTACTTTGTTTAATTTAAATCAATTTTATGAATTATTAAATAAATAAAGAGAAAATAAATTAAAGTCTGTAATGAAAGTCATGGGTTGTCTACATCAGATTGTTTTTATTGTCAGAAGATCTGGCAAATTATTCAGAGGGCTTAATATGTAGAATGTGGATCAGATATTTACCATATGCTACGTAAAATTTCTCTTATAATTATTTAGGTCTCAATGCAGTTTATTAACAAAATATATGCTTCAGGGAGATAATCTTTTCGGGAATCAGAATATAAGCTTTCCTTATTTCACTACTGATACTATTTATGACTTATAGAGGGTGGCTCAAAGACAGCTTAGCACAGCGACCAGAAGCCTATTGTAATGATTGATACTATTTTCAAAGACTTGTTTTGTTCAGCGTATGTAAACGTATTCGATCATTTACGGAAAACGTTTAGGGTAAACAGGATATAATAATTGTAAGAAATATATTTTCGATTCATCATTTTGCTTTAACTTTGTTATCTATTCGAATGTTTGAATGGAAATTTCTAAATAACAACAAAAAAATTTGATGTCGAAATTCTTCCAACATCGTATGTAAACTTTACTTTGCATTTAAAATACGTACAATATAAAACTTACTGTTGTTGTAATAACCACAACACAATCGTATAAATAATTAAATTTATCAAATTAAAAAAAAATTTAATAGAATCTAATTTGTATTCTTTCACTTTCTATATATCCGACACCATTCTGCATACATCATTGCTAAATCATTGACATCCATTACTGTCATTATTATTTCTATCTCGCTTTCTAAATATATCATATTTTTTATTCGGAAACTAAAAACTACAGAATATTTATAGGCATTCATAATTAAGCTGAGAAGATAGGTCATTGCAAACGAAGCATAACAATGAACGGTGCTTTGCTTTTGATCTTTACTCTTTTGTCATCATAACACCAGTTACAGTTACGAAGACGCGCACGAATGGAACTACGTGTTTTGCGAGCGTAATATTTGACGAATGGGATTCCGAGATTCACAGGGCACCATGTTTTAAGAATGTGATGGTTGAAAGGGTAGTGTAATTTTATTTTTAGAATATTCAGGCATAATTTATAAATGTACATATTGATTTTTTCGCGGTAGTGTGTTTCGTTCTACTTGATCAATACGGGTATGCAAAAAGAATCGCATTTGCATGGAATAGAGAATTATGTGATATACTATCAAAAGTAACATGGAAAGTCATGCACATTTGAAATTTTATATTTTCTAAAATTCTGTTTCATTACGTAACACATAAAAATCCAGATTTCAAATTCTTCAGGGCTAATTTCACAAAAACCCATTCTTGTATTATATAAACGAATCAATATTGACAAATAACATTTAGATCAAAATTCTGCTCTTACAAATTTGTGAATTTTAAAATGAAAATATGAGTTTACTTTAGTAAACTCACGTCACTATGTCAAATTTATATTATTATAGTTAATATCTGTGAGACCAGAAATAGATCTAACACTAGTTATTGTGAGACAGCTTTATGCCAGTAATTTATTGTGTCTGAAACATGAGACAATACTCTCAGTCTCAATGACATCAGTGTTTACGACATGCTGACCTAAAGATCAGTCAAAATCATAAATTTAAGGGCGTTGAGACAGAGGGGTCGAAAGAATCTAAGAATATGGTGAAGCAACGACATTGGATAAAAGATTGACCAATTGAGAATATGCTTGTGGCGTCGCCATGGAGGCAGCCAATAGGAGCAAAACAGGAGTGTCAATCCTGAGGCAAAAGAGCCACAACCTAAGACAGAATGAAAAGAGAAGAACGACGACACTTGGTGAATAGAGATTTACAGCTCAAAATTAAGGAGCACGACACTTAAGAAACAACGACTAGATATGTTGACTATGAGTGTGACTAGAGATGTATTGTAATAATCATTCAAAAATTGTAATAATCATTCAAGAGAGTAGTGTAGAATGTTTTGATTTTCTCGAGATTCCAAGAAAAGGACGCGAACGTAACCCACTTTTTTCCAAGTACAGCCATCTCTTTAACTGGGAGTCAAGATGGCTGCTGTTCAGCCAGCCTATATATTTAGAAGCCATACCCAGATATATGCATGAAATCAACACTGGTTTCATTCCCAATGCAATTTAACCTGCCGGGTAGAAATTTCGAGATACGTATCTCCTGAATAATATGACGGCAAGTCTAATGTCGAAGCAAAAATATGTCTGCATCTCCCTTTGTTTATTTACAAAGAAAACATGTTATACGCTTGTGGTGAAAGAAAGTGAACATTGGAGTTTTCTCTTTTATAAATAATAATTGTCTTTGAATTGAGTTGAATTATCATTCTTAATTATCATCATTATTGCCCGTGAATCGTATATTCGTACATTGCTTAGTTGTCGCCTTATAACCCACCTATTTTATTCTTTGTGCGAGTTCCTAAAATATAATTATTAATTAAGATAATACACAATTAATTTCCACAATTTCAAATTTTAAAATAAACGTTATTTATTACACATATACAATTATCATTAATTTACATTAAATACACACACACACACACACACATATATATATATATATATATATATATATTTAAGGAGGAGAACCTACATGTGTGAGACCATGAATACTATATTTGCTTAAAATCATATAGACCAATCATACATGTAGGTGTATATTAATGTAGATCGACACATACCTCGCTTGTCGTCTTGGGCATTGAATTCCACTGTGGCCCTTCATTGCTTTTTGTTGGCAGTCATTGCTTGCCATCATTTTTAAAGCTCAACATTTTTATCCGGTCATTCTTAATTCATTTTAAACCAAATTCTTGGTCCGCATCGCCTCTCAAATTCTTAATGCAGACTACATTTCAATCTCTCTGAATATTGACTACAATTTTAGTCACAACGCTCTCGGATCGTCATTCATAATTTGACTGTATCTTTCCTTCTCGATATAGACTGGATCTTCAGCTCTCTGAAAATAGACTGCTACACCATCTCTATCTCTGAATAAATCTGAATATATATTGTTCAACTTTCTCTGCTTGTTGCCATATCATTTCGTCAGAGGTCCAGACACCCCCTCCGTATCTCATTGGTTGTCCTCAGAGCGATGCAGAAACAGTTACTCATTGGTTAATTTATTAACCAATCTGCTTGATATCAGCCTTAGCTTTAAGGAGATTTTTTGATCCATCCACACCTGCAATTTATGTGCCCTTTTATTTTTTGCAGCCATGACCTCCCAGACCATGACAGTTGTAAACTGGTGATTACACGTTTGCGCTTTGTCTTGCTTGGTATATATCGTAAAACATTATAATATTAAATTCAGACGCTTCGCCACTGCTTATAATTGTAACACTAACACGTGTAGAAATAAGCAACAGTTCCCCAGATTTAAAATAATATTTTTTAAAAAATAAAACACATTTGTATTTTAATTAAATATATCTTATCCATTTTTCTGTATCACTGCTCAATCATTATCATCAATAATACTGTCACTATTATTTTCATAGTATTCTAAGTACCCTCTAAATCTGAAACCATGGGATAAAAATAAACATTCATAATCAAACTAAGTAGAAATTAAAAAATGTTCACCAGATTTGAAATCATATTTTTCAAAAATTAACCAAATTTGTGTTTTAACAACATACATTTTATCCATTATTCTGTATATGTCACTTCTCAATCATTATCATTAATATTACTGTCACTATCATTTTCATATAGTATTCTAAGTATCCTCTGAATCTGAAACCATGGTATAAAAATAGACATTCATAATCAAGCTAAGTAGATCGATCATCGCAAGCCAAGCATACCAACAAACTATACTTTGCTTTTGATTTTTATTCATTGGATGTCATGATCACGGTTACAGTTATAAAGATGTGCATGAATGGGATTTCGTGTTTTGCAATCATAACATAGGACGAATAGTCGCGTTTTGCGAAGCGCAAATTTTCAGAGATATGAAGGCGGCAAGAATGTTTAATTTTCCTTATAGGATAATCATATATAAATAGATTATGAACGGTGGTATTGATTTTAACTAAATAATGCACTATTTCATTCTATAGAAGAGAGCAGGTATGTATGTAGAATAAAATTTAAGGTAATAGATACATGGCAAATATAGTACATTATCTTAGCAATGGTGGGAATAACAATGTTTCACCTTTTGTATTCTCCTTTAAATCTCATAAGCTTAATTATTCAGAACTTTGAATGTAAACATAAGCATAGCCGAAAAGAGAAATTGCCAATTGAAAGGGGGAAGCTGGTAATATACGAGATATTCAGACAATGTGTATTGAATAAAGAACCGATATGTTCAGTTAATTAAGGAGGATATTGATTTTTACTTTTTTTATACATTTGGAATATTTCAAATCGAATAAAAATATAAAAAACAAATGCCGGAATAGTCCGTCGTCGGATTTAGGGCGTATCATAGGTTTAAAGGAAGCTGGTTGGTTCAACAGATGCATCAATCACCATATTGGTCGCAACGATATGGTTGATGTTAGCAACAGTGGATCAGAGTAACCGTCGCAAGTGCTCAAGACGCACCAGACAGATAGCTGCCAGAGAGGATCGTGCAGTCTGGAGAGGAGCCACGTCCACACCAATAGCGTCAATATTAGCCATTAAATGGCATTTCCTATCCTTCATGCATTCTGTGCCAAAGGATACAATTCGCAGACGATTATTAGAAAGTGGGATTAGTTGTTAACCCCTCAACATAAGCAGAGCCGTCTGTATTGATGTCGGGCTTGGTCAACCTGGACAGATTGAAGACATGTTGTATTTAGCGACAAATCCCGCTTCCCTCTCCGTGCTGATGACCGCCGCATACGTGTGTGGAGGATAACTGACAACGTTTCGATTCCGCAAATGTTGTCGAGCGACACACGGCAGACTGCCGATCTCCTCTATTTGTGCTGCAAGCCAATCAGACGAATCACTTGTACGTTTGCGATGTTCCACAGACGATTATACTGCTTATGCTATTAAGCCGGCCAGGTTCTATTTACTAAAAAGGCAACGCTCGACCACATACTGCACGACTTTCTCAACAAGTTCCATCCAGGTCCCCAGACCAATATGATACACTGGGACATGCTTGGACGACAATTGCAGTCTTCTCAGAATAACACTGAATTAGCTAACCAGTTGCAACATTTGTGGCAGAATCTTGCGCAAACGGAAATAAACAACTTAATTGATTTTATGCCGCACCGAATATCACCTAGTATCGCAGCCAGAAGAGGATTTATCACTTACTAAAATGTCATACTTTTGTTGTCACCATTTTTAAACGATTTTTCTTTTCTCTCCCAAATTCTAATCATTTGCATATCTCCTCAAACGATATATACATGCCGAGTTTTGCGACTCAATTTCTTATGGTTGCATGTATTTTTTTGCAACAGAGTGTATACCATTCAGCTTTTCATGCCCCTTCCAATCCTAGGGGCCCCTAAGCCTTGCCTACTTTTCCTACCCGATTGTTACGGCCCTGGCTGCCACGTACATACCGAGTTGCGAATTCATTTATCTCTACCGATACGAATATCTCTTGTCGATCTGTGGGAATCAATAATTCTGCTCTTTCACGTAGGGATAAATCGTTACACTTGGCCACACCGTGGTTAATCGGTATAATAAATTTTTCAGTTGACGCCAATTCAAAAACGCTTAGAAACATACATTTTTATATTTCTTTACATTACATCAGCGTTTTACAAAGTGTTTTTCTCGGAACTCTTAAGGTTCAATGACGTATAATTCTTAAAAATTGAAAAAAAAAAAAAAAACATAATATTTGAGTATATCATTTGGATTACACTAGATTGTTTCTCATCTTTGGGATTCCGCCATCAAATTGAACTTCAAAATAGTACCACGACCAAAAAAGTTTGGAAGAAACACTGCATTATAACCTGAATCTATAACAGGAATTTCCCAGTTAATTTCTTGAATACTGAAACAACTGTCATCGAATTGAGTTTTACTTAAAAATTCTTGATTTTATTATTCTTGTTTAATTTCTGAAATTTATTATAAAATGTATATTTAAACAGCAATCATTCTCAAACACTGCATAACATACGTATTAAATTAATTTAAAAGAGGAGATATTGGGAAAACTTCGACATTCATGATGCACAGTTAAGAAACATTTTTTTGTAATTGCAACTTTCAATTTTTTGTAAAAAAATAACTACATAAGAAAAATAGGTTTCAGATGTTTTTCATCCTAAATACAGAGCCAGTGTTTTGCCTGAGAAATCAGTTGTTACCATTACTTAATTGTCTTATGTTGCCTTATTAAATATACGTATTCAAGTAAGTACTTAAGTACGTATTTATGTGTCGTCAGTTTATAGATTAACTTGAATTAAAAATCTCATCAAATATATTGTTCAAGTTTAATTTATATACCGCCAAGTAAGTTAGTAAAATAATGTGATATTTTATCATGAAGTCTTATAGTCAGTATCCAGATGAAATCGGGCAAAAACTAAAAATGTAGCATTAAACAGGTAGTGAGTAATTTGTAGCGCTTCGAAAGTCTGGAAACGAAATAAATGAGTCTGCTATAAACGAATGATCTTTGAATAGAGTTTTATTTTATAAAATATGATACATGCAAAACCATTTACTCCGGCCACTCAAATAGCTACTGTAAGCCCCCGGGTCAGTCTAGTGGTCTTGGTTTTCGACGCAAACCCATTTCGACTCAATACTACTGAAGCCAACACCGATTTTTTTTGTATTTGTTCGTTTTATGGCATTATGTGCCTTTTCTAATGCTATACTGTGTACTTTTTCAACAACAAAAGATGTGTTGTGTCCGCTTTTTCTTAATACTCGTAACCAATGAATTGTATTAAAATCGTCTCCACAAATGACAGCAAACTGGGCGTAATGGAAAACTTTCAAAATCCACACCTGTTACAAAAACGACAACAAGCCAAATTTCCATACAAAATATTTTTCCATAGAGATATCGGCAATGCATTTTCATTGTTGCACGCAAATACACTGCATAGCAATATATCGTTTAAAAAATTGTCAAACTCATAGATATCAACAATAGTCCTAAAAAGAAGATATAACAATCGAAATACAGCACTAAGGTATCAATGCTTCAGTGGCTGGTGAAAAAGAGCAACATTACAATGCCAATTGCTGATTGTTGTGATCAAATAAAGTAATGTGAGGAATCCAAATCACAAAACATACGATGTTCGAATCCGTATTTATTTTTCCACCATCCATTAAGTTTATCGATGAAAAAATGACGTAAGTTATTTTTATTGCTTATTTTCTAGTTGTTATCGCTTAATGGTATAATTTTCTTTTCTTCGAGAAAATGACGCAGAGGTCGAAAATATCAACAAATTAAATTCTCTATTTACATTATTATATATTACAAATACAGTCACACATTTATGCAAAAATAATAATTTCTCATCCAGCAGTTTGCACTTTTAAGGAAAAGAGACAATAGAAAAATTAGAAAACCAATAGAAAATTTATCTTCTCTCAATAAATAAAATATTATATCATTCACTTACTAAATTTTTGGGTTGTCCCGAAATTACTTTCGCTTTTTCGTAAGGTAGCTGTAGTAGCGCTCAAGCAATTTTAACGTTATTTAATACAAGTTTTTGAGAATGGCATTGCGGTATCTGAATGGCATTGTGGCATTTTATATGAAACTTATTAAAATTACGGTATATAGGCCTTTTATGTTGCAGAATGGAATATAAAAGTCAACATTTTCGTCACATTTTACATTTTATTTCCGTAAAAAGAAACATCTGCTGTTAATTTTTATAAAAAAAGCTGCAGATGCAGACAAAAGGATTTGTTCTGTGCATTGTAATAATACACTAAGAGAACGTTCACGCCAGATTGATTTACAAAATTTCTTTTGGTGATTTTTCAGTTTAAGATGTACTACGTTCTGGTAGAGAAACTGAGATTAATGATGACAAATTTTAGGCACTGATTAAAGCTGATTGTCACATAACTGTATGTGAGCTTGCTAAGAGTCTAAATTCATCCAAAACAACCATTGATGATCATCTGAAATACCTTGGTTATGAGAAAAGTCTGATGTTTGGATATTGGATCCCACATGAACTTAAATTCATTTTACACAATGTATCAGCCTATGTGATTTGCTTTTGAAACGCAACCAGAATGATCCATTTTCAAAACGATTGATAATTGGTGATGATAAATGGATTGTTTAGAGTAAGATTGAATGTATAAATCCCTGGTCCAAGCCTAGTGAGCCAGCCCAAACAAGATCAAAAACTGATATTCATCAAAAGAAGAAAAAACCGAAAATAACTTCCGGACAGCCAATATCATTGTGACAACCAAATGAGTGACTAAATTATTATTATTTACAATGCATTGTGACCACTAAGCAATTTTGTGCAAAGTAGCCCATCTCACAGATATTACTGACTTTAGATCACTGGATCGGTATAAAAGAAAGCTGGAAGACAAGCAAAGAATAATTCTTAGGCTTTGTATGTCTTCAGCTGCTTTTAAAAATTAATGACTTCACCTGCATCATTCAAAAGTTCATCCTTTCAGCTACATGCACTTGATGCACGTATACATCGTGCATTGCTGACGAAATAATGGATAAGAGACGTGATCTGACTGACTTTGAACGTGATATCATCGTGGGTGCTTGAAGCAATGGTACGAAAATTTCAGCAGAAAGGTTTCAGACGCACGAGCAGTTTTTAGAGTTTACATGAATTGTAGATTGTACCACTAGGCAAAATACCAGGTCTGAGCATTGTGATTATCAACAGCTGCTGGATGCTCAAACTGAGTGGAGAATTGGCAGACATGTTCAGTCCAAACTAAAAATATTTTAATATTTTATCAAGAGGCACCAAAAAATATTTTTTAATAAAAAATCAATTTTTTTTTTAAATTACAGTAACTTCAGATTGATTGAGTACGACAGATAATTTTTTCATGTTTATTATTCACGAGTGAAAATTTTTTAAACAAACAGCAACTTGCAAACGCCTGCAAACGCCTTATTAACTTGCGCAAAATTCTCTGTGAAATAAACTATTCTCAGGGCACTTCCATTATTTTGGTAAATTTGTGAGTTGGCACCATTCACAAATCTGTCAATTGATTAAATGGAGAGTGTGTTACTAAATCTCCATTTAACTTTCATTCCGCTAAAAAAGAACATACATTACAGGTGTAGCTATCAATAATAACATAACTAATTTTTTGTCCTTGTTAAATGAATTTCATTTACACATATACAAGATTTACTATGTGTACATCTGCTTTACACTAAGTACTCGTTTCTTTAACACATTATCATCTTCCAATAATAAAATAAAGATTAGGAAGAGACTTGCTCTTACTTATTTCGGTAAAATTAATAATGCACTTAATAATTAATCGTGCACTCGTAAATTCTTAATAAGTTTTTAAATAGCACAATTAATTACTGAATTGAATATTTAAAAACAGAATTGTTGCCGGCAGCACGTTGTTCACTGAATATATATCTATTTATCAAAGTAGAACTGTTCACCCTAATTTTGGTATACTGTTGTTTATAACAATTGGTCTAGATTTTTTATATAATAAGACACTGATGTTGACTCTTACAAACGAATATTTGCTTGAAATTCAGATCGGAACTATTTGAAGCCACTTTATCACTGGACTTTCTTTTAACATCCGTTTTTGAGTTTCATTTCAACATTCCCCGGTCATCATTTTAGCAAGAAATATTCGAAATTAATTGTATATCAAAACTAAAGAATATGATGTGGGCAGCACATGACTTTTCTTATATAATGCAATGAATTTACTACTTTTACAATTAAAAAAATCTGATGTGGGCAACACATGACTTTCCTTATAAAATGTAATGAATTTACTACTTTTGCAGTAAAAAAATAGGTTTTTCTTATAGTAGATACTAATATTCTTTCCAAGATATTGAATTTTCGACAATTAGTCGTCCTTTTCATAGATTTAGCGTCATTTTTATCCATTTTCGTTAATTTGGCAATATTTCAAAAAACTCGCCAAGTTGGCGACATTCCTCCAAATTCGTCGCTAAAATCTCGCCAAGCGTAATGCACTAAGAAATAAGTTATTCTTACAGCAGATAAATGACTATTGGCGTTCAAATACAAAAGTATTATTCAAAGTATCTTTTTCATGAATGGAACGAGCTAGATCCACGAGAATGATGTCACTCAATTTATCGCATGGTCGCAAATTCGTCGCCAAATTCTCGCCAAGCGTAATGCACTAAGAAATAAGTTATTCTTACAGCAGATAAATGACTATTGGCGTTCAAATACAAAAGTATTATTCAAAGTATATTTTTCATGAATGGAACGAGCTAGATCCACGAGAATAATGTCACTTAATTTATCGCATGGTCTTACATATGAAAGGTGAACATGTTTCTCAATAGGAAATATTTTTATTTTTATTTTATATGACTTTTTGATAATTTTTTTGAAAAATGTACAATATCTCGAGAACGTTTCATGTTAGCGTTCTAAAATTTATGTCAATCGTTTTCTAATAAAAATTACATAAGAAATGTCTATTTGCGTAACTTTATTAGATGTTTTAATTTTTTGACGATTTTTTCAATATTTCATTCGAAAATTTAGGGGGGTTCTGAGCAATCGATTGCGTATAAAAACAATAGGCTTCCAGTGTTTACGGATTGTGATTTTTGTACCAACTTTGGTTCGAATCGGTTCATTTGTTCGTCAGTTATCGTCTCCACAGACTCACTGACACACACACACACACACACACACACACACACACACACACACACACACACACACACACACACACACACACACACACACACACACACAGACATCACTTCAAAAATGTTTGATTAGTGATCAGGGATACTTGAAACGTGCTCTCCCGTCGAAAACTCGAATTCGAATTTTCGACCCCGTCTCAATACTTTCCTTATACATTATGTATATAAGGAAAGTAAAAATGTTATTCTTATAGTAGATACTTATATTATTTCCAAGATATTGAAATTTCTTCAATTAGTCGTCATTTTCATTGATTTAGCGTCATTTTTATCCATTTGGCGAGATTTTCGTTAACGTGGCAACATTTAAAAGTGCCGCCAAGTTGGCGACATTCCGCTAAATTCATCGCCAAAATCTCGCCAAGTGTTATGGACGGAGAAATAAGTTATTCTTACAGTGGATAAATGACTATTAGAGTTAAAATACAAAAGTATTACACAAAGTTTCTTTTCTCGTGAATGGAACGAGTTAGATCCACGAAAATGATGTCACCAAATTTATCGCATGATAATACATATGAAAAGTGAACATGTTTCTCAAGAGTTAATATTTTTTTTTAATTCATGGGATTTTTTGATAAATGTATTTGAAAAATTTGCAATATCTCGAGAACAGTTCATGCTAGCGTTCTTAAGTTTATGTCAATCGTTTTCTAAGGAAAAATTGCATAAGAAATGTCTATTTGCGTAACTTTATTAAAGGTTTTGATTTTTGATGATTTTTTCAAAATTTCACTCGAAAATTTATGGAGGTTATGAACATTCGATTGTGTTTTAAAGCAATAGGATTCCACTATTCACGGATTGTGATTTTTGTACAAAATTTCATTCGAATCGCTCCATTCGTTCGTGAGATATCGTCTCCACACGCGCACACACACACACACACACACACACACACACACACTTTCACACACGCACACACACATACACACAGGCATCACTTCTAAAATGTTCGATTCGTGATCAGGGATGCTTGAAACGTGTTCTCCCGTCGAAAACTGGATTTCGAATTTTCGACCCCGTCACAATACTTTTCTTATACATTATGTATATAAGGAAAGTAATAACTGGATAAGAGTTTGCTCCATCTGGCTCCCGATTCTCGATTGGTGGCTTGACCTTATCGGCGTTGGACGGCAGGATCTTGAGATTTCAGAGAGGCCTTATCCTGGTCCAACCACTGTTTTTATGCGGTTTTGTCTAGATAATGTATTCAGTCATCTTATCCCCTGAAGATGACCATAAATTTGGACCTTTTAGCCGCCCTAGTGAAATTCAATACCGTTGCTAACCCCCAGATAAGTTGGTGCCATCATTTGATTTTTATTATCTATGGGTCAAAGTTATTTTTAGCAGATATATTTTATCTGTATGACTAAACAACAGTATTTTATACAGCAGAGATAAACATAATTTATAGTGAAAGCATGTTCTGCCCACTTAAAACTTTTTGAAGAGCCATTAATTGTCACGTTAAATGAGACTCCCAAATATCCTGAATAATTGATGATGTTCTAATTAATTGATGAGAAAATGTATACGTTTATTCAAAAAATAAACTATTCTATTCCAAACAGAAATAAGGTTGTTTTAAAAGTAAAAAAGCCTCTATTCCGTGATAAATTGGGTGATATTTAATTCCCCGCAAAGCCTTGACCTACAACTTCCCACACTATTTAAGACTTAATAGGTTTGAAATTTAATACCACTGACGCGCGTGTAAAGAAGAACCTTGGACTTTATTCAATGCATGTGATCTTTGCGAAAAAAATTCTCAGGATATTTAAAGGCATTTGAAATGACGGTGACAATTCGTATTTACTAGAAAATGTACCCGTCGTTGCCCGGGATTCAAAGTAGGGATTCATTGAATTTATTTCTTAAATTTTTCAACAGACCAGATTGATCTTACATAATCAAATAAGTATAGAAAGGTACTTCAGATATCCCTGAACTATAAGGATTTGCGAGATTTCTTTATTTAATTCGAAGTAGTTCAAAAGTAATAAACATTTAAAGCCGCAAATTTTTCGAAATTTCTGCTTTAAAATCGCATTCATTACAGAACACGATAAAGATAAAATCACAGACATTTGTCAAGACAGAAAAAAGGTGTTTAGAAAAACGACATTTTTTAATTTGATATTATATTATCATTATATACTAGAAATATCTTAAAGATGAAAACTCGCTGAGATATCATTTAATTTTTTTAATTTTATTTCTCTGAGTAAAGGTTTTTTTTTAACACTTTACAACAAAGTTGAAAAGTGTTTATGACTTTGTTCATCCTGTCTGTCTGTCTGTCTGTCTGTCCGTTAGCACGATAACTGCCGTAAAAATGACTTAATCAAAATGAAATTTTAGTATGTTGTTCAGACGGTCTGTAAGACCTATGGGAATATAAATGAATAATACCACCCAATTAGTTTTGGATTGAACCCGGGTTGAAAAAATGAAATACATTGAGCCCTATGGGACCTAATTTTTCAAACATTTTTTAAGCGGATTTAAAATTCACAAATTGCTTCGAAAATTTTAGATAATATTCAAATTGTTCCATAAAATATATAAAAAAAAATTCAGCGAAATATATTCAGTAGTTTTTAAAATAAAAATTAAAATAATAATTACACCTCTTATATGAAACGATCACGTGACCATGATATGAAAGTATCACATGACCCACTTCAAAATGATATATGGCATCCATCTTGTTTCAAAATCGTGATTTTTTAAGTTCTTTTTAATTCATATTGAGTGTTGTATCCGTCCTAAAACTACTTTATTTTTGCTGAAATTCTGTGCATCTACATACTGAAACAACGCAATGACAATATATTTGAGTTTAAATGCTCATCTAAATTTGATTATTTCTACAACTAAGCCTATTTTTCACCTATGTAAAATGTAAACAGCAAAATATGTAGAATGAGTTTTATTAGAATTCCTGTATTTTTTTAACACAAAATAATTTAGTCCATGGAGTCTGCATGGCTGATATGAATGAAATATTAATTGATTTTATAAAGAGAAGGACGATTTTTTTCGATGAAGTTTTAAGCATAGAGTTTAATTATTTGTAGCTCCATGGTCTTAAATAAAATGTTTAAATAAAATAAATTATTATAGTATTGTGATGAATGAAATGAATGGGAGAAAGTTATGAATGAAATCCTGTTTTTATAGGGAGATCCAGGCGTGTTATTTTTTCTATGACGTCATTTGAATTAATTTCAGTTGTTTTCGATGAAGTTTTCAAATATAATAAATCATCGTAGTATTATGATAATTCTAAAACTATTACCGAGGAATGTATAACATTTTAGAAATGTTTAAACCAGGCAATTTATATTTCAATGCCGTCATTTGAATGAAGTTCATTTTTTTCGATGAAGGTTTAAGTTTTCAAATATAATAAATTAATGCAGTATTGAGATAAGTTTCAAAATATTACCGAGGAATGTATTGCATTTTAGACTTGTTTAAATAAAATTGCATTGAAGTTGGAAGGTGTTTCATAATCAATGTTTTAAGCATGATTGATCTTTCTTGTTCTTTTTTACGATTTCAAACCTTTTCATTCATTACTGAGAACCTAGTGTATATTTTAAACAATTTTAATGTATTTCTTGAATATCAGATTTCCAACTTCATACATTTAAAAGATACCGTACTGTTTTTTTTTAATTTGGTACTATATTATCATTAAACGTACTGTAATAAAAAAATTAGATCCAAAAACGCCTGCGCAGATGTCCAAAGGCGTTTCTGTCGGGCGCACGTATTTTTTTTGTTCATTTGTTTAAAAATGTAATTGCTAAAAAACAAATAGGGTGCAAATAAACGTTTTGTAAAATTTAATGAATGAATTTTATTAATCCCTTCTTTAAATCCTAAGAAAAGCTGGGTACATTTTCTAGTATTAAGTAAACAATTATCGTTATACTAGAATGAATTACTGAGTTACTCGACTTTGCCTGTGTCCTAAGTAATCGCCCGCTACGCAAATAATACCGATACTGATAAAAGTACTCAATTTCCAAATCGCCTGTTTTGAACCAAATTTTCTCCCACCTTTTGTTTTAATCCAAATCTTTTAGTGTCAACTTATGTGTAGTTGCTCGCAGCAATTTTCAACGCATGCGGACAGACATCCACTGTTCCCCATAGCAACACCCAGCTTGTGATGTCAACCAAAGAAACAGAAAGAAGTCTCTAATCGAAGAAAGAAGTATAACCGGATTGGATTCGCAAATTCACAATTTTTATGCTTTCATTTGAAAATTGACAGAAAATCAGAAAATAGAGTCACTAAAATTATCATTAGAATACAGAGATATACGCACTTACATTTTTGCCAAATTATAGAATTGTGCCTAATCTTCCATTTTCAGATGTGGCGAATTAAAAATATATATATATAAAGCATGCGTATTTAGATGCATTTAAAAAAATCTGATGTGGGCAGAACATGACTTTCCTTATATAATGCAATGAATTTACTACTTTTAGAGTAAAAGAAAATAGGTTATTCTTAAAGTGAAACTTATATTCTTTCCAAGATATTAACATTTCGCCAATTAGTCGTAACTTTCATTGATTTAGCATCATTATTATAGATTTGGCGAGATTTTCGTTAATTTGACAACATTTAAAAAGTCGCCAAATTTGCGACATTCCGCCAAATTCGTCGCCAAAATCTGCCAAGCGTTATGGACGGAGAAATAAGTTATTCTTATAGTAGATTGCCGTTCAAATACAGAAGTAGTACTCAGAAGTAGTAACTTTTCTCATGAATGGAACGAGCTAGATCCACGAGAATGTCACCAAATTTAACGCATGATATTACATATGAAAAGTGGACATGTTTCTCAAAAGTTGATATTTTTTTTAATTTATGGGATTTTTTTATAAATTTATTTGAAAAATGTGCAATATCTCGAGAACTGTTCATGCTAGCGTACTAAAATTTATGCCAATCGTTTTGTAAGAAAAAATTACATAATGTCTCATTGCGTAACTTTATTAAAGGTTTTGATTTTTTCATGAATTTTTAAATATTTCACTCGAAAATTTACGGGGGTGCTGAACATTCGATTGTGTTTGAAAACAATAGGCTTCCAGTATTCACGAATTGTAATTTTTGTACCAAATTTCATTCGAATCGCTCCATTTGTTCGTAAGATATCGTCTCCACAGACTCATTGACACACACACACACACACACATACACACACACACACACACACATACACACACACACACAGACATCACCTTAAAAATGTTCGATTCGTGATCAGGGATGCTTGAAACGTGCTCTCCCGTCAAAAACTCGAACTCGAATTTTCGACCTCGTCACAATACTTTCCTTATACATTATATGTATATAAGGAAAGTAATAAATAAATAAATAGGATGAAATTTTCCTATGTATTCAGTATGATATCTCCGGTGATGACACGAAGGAAATGGAACTTCTGGTATGTTTTCAATTGCTATGAAACGCATTTATGTGGAAATTGTTTAGAACACTACTTCAACATAGAATAACGATAGAAAACTAAATCGAATTTTTAAAAAATATCGCCAAAATCTGTTGCACAGAGAGCTCAGCTAACTCAATATCGAATTTTATGGCTTATCCAAAGCTTAAAATTTCCACACACGGAAATAAAGACATGCATATTATTTTTTATATTTTATAATAATTAATCTTTATGAAAAGAGTGGTACTTATTTAAAACGCTGGCAGATTTATATTATGGTCTGCGGTTCTGAATCCCCTTTGGAATTAAATCTAAATTTCAATACACAGGAAATATTCTTGACAAGCACTATAAAAGTAACACATTTTTAAATATTCGTTCCCCCATTCTACTAGCATGTTAACCCAAACCATGAATTTTCAAGGTCAAAAGAATTATGCCACGTCGAACAAGGATAATATATCCGCATAAAGCCTCATATATGTGGCAAATATCACCAAATCAATACAAATATCTCCACGTGTATCACTTCCAGTTGTAAGCACAGCTATGTATTTATATTCCTCTTATGTATTTATATCCATCGTATCCATAAAAAATATGATATATGATCGGAAAATCCGGTCACTGTTCTGCGGTGCGTGTTGGCCATCAGGGTGGTCACGCCTGGCTCACCACGAAGCGGTGAGCGTTCGCGAGATGGGGTGACAATCTGTCGGCAACCCTGCTTGATATATGATGTAATACTAAGAAATGATATCATATTAGGAAAAAAGGAGTTCCGTGTTTTTATAGGATTTTTTTTGCACATTTACATATTATTAAAATATATAGTTATATTGATTTAAATAGATGGATCTAATAAGTGAAATTGATCTAATGGTATTGCTAAGAGTCCAATCTGCTCAAGAGTATGAAAGGTAGCTACAGAATTACTTATACACCTAATGCTTTGGTATTCATGTTTATTTCTATTAATATTTATTTTATTTTTCAGGTGCCTGCACAGTATGCGGCATTTCTTACGTCCAACGAATAGTCGAAAATCCTTTTTCTTCTCCGTTGCTGCTATCGTCATTTTCACGCTATGCAACTTCATCGCCATGATTATCATTTCTCTCACAGTGAGGAGCAAAGGTGACAAACCGCTCCACAGATTCACCGTGAACGACAGTCCTCCGAAGCCAGAAGGTGGCATTCTCATAGGAAATCTCTTGTCCAGCTTTGTCTTTAATTTCAATCAATCGTCTTCCAGGACAGACAGTAGGAGAACCTACATTATACACGATTCCGTCGTAATTGGAAATGCTTACGGGAACTATGACGACGGTGCACAAGTCACACTTGCCACTCAGTGTTCTGTGGACCGTCTGCATTTGTTGGTGGAAGTCGCAGATGCTTGGAAAGCTCCGATATCTGTTGCAGTTTTCGTTCCAGGCATCGACTTTTATATTGCTAAAGTGTACATCGCGTACCTCAGACTCTGTTCCCAAATCATTCGGACTAATGCCACATTCCATTTCCTTTACCACCGAGATATGTCACCAGATACTACCTCCTTCGGGACTCTGCGGGAATCTCAAATGCTACCCTCCTGCGCTAGAAAATACGAAGCTCTTCCATTATTGCTGCGTTATAGAACTGGTAATTTCAAGCGTTGGTGGCAACAAGCACTTCATCCTCAGAACCATCTCAGAAATGTGGCCAGGCATGGTGTCCGAACTCCTTACCACTTTCTGACGGACATAGATATAAGGCCGGTCGTTGGACTTGCCCACCAACTGGATGGCTTGCTTGGGCATTCACAGAGAGCCAGGTCGTGCCCGAAGTGTGTTTACGTTGTGCCTACGTACGAAATGTCAGAAAGACTTTCAGTGCCAAGAAGTAAAACTGAACTTCTAGGAACCATAAAGAAAGGTCAAAGTAGACCATTCCATGCCAAAGTCTTCATTCACAATCAATTTGCCACGAACCATTCTCTTTGGGAACGGATTCCAGATTCGAATCAACTAGTAGCAGCTTATAAAATCAGCAATTATGAATTCTTTTACGAACCATTTTATGTGGCTAGAGCGAATGTTCCTCTCTACGATGAAAGATTTATAGGATATGGTTTTACCAGGAACACCCAGGTAAGTTTATTTTATGAATTAGCATATAAAATATATTTAAGCATGATTCCTTAACTTTTTATGATTGAAAATCGTTATTCTAATTGCATTAATTATTAACTCTTTGAGCAAAGACCTTTTTAACAAATCATGGGGCAAATTAGAAATGTTATGAACTATTCTTGTTTAGCATCTACATATACCAGAATTAAAAATCTGATGTGGGCAGGACATGACTTTCCCTGCAGACTTAAATTCATATTTACTTTATTTCTTTAATAATTCATTAGATTGAGTTTAATTGCATCAAATAACACTAAATTGGCATTTTTAATTCATTTTTTGTTTTTATTTGGTAATTGGACATTTTTCCGATAGCGGCGTAACAAAAATGGAAGAAATCTCAAATATCTTGAGAACGGTTAATCCTAAAGTATAATGGAGTGTGTTATATACTTTTCCTCGTCAAAGATTGCGTACAAAATAAGAATTTAATTGATACATTTCAGCACACGTAGTCTTTTTTTTTTTAGATTTTGGCGATTTTTGCGGGCCATTTCGTAAAAAAGGCAGGTTGTTATATTCCGAATCGCACAAAAATCGATTTAGCACCAGAGTGTCCGACACGTAACTTATCTACCATATATTGTGAAATTTGGTCAATTAGTACTTTAGCTAGAGCTGATAAAGGAAATTTTTACTGGCCATTTCGCAAAAAAAAGGCGGATTCTGTGTTCATGAATCGTACCAAAAATTAATCAGCACCAGGGTCATATCCAAGTGACTTACCTACCACATTTTATGAAATTCGGTCCATTAGTGTTTGAGTTAGAGTGGATACATACATTGCACAGGCAGGCAGACAGACAGACAGACAGACAGACAGACAGACACACAAACAAACGTCACGCTAAATATAGTTCCTTCGCATTCTAGAGGTCTTGAAATGTGTAGATCCGTCGAAAACTCGAGATGCGATTTTCGACATAATACCTATACTTTCCCTATACATTACCATGTATTTCAGGGAAATTAAAAATCTGATGTGGGCAGCACATGACTTTCCCTGCAGACTTATATACACGTTCTCTTTATTTTAATTAAATTTATTTCACCTTTAATTCAATTTTCGTTTTCATTCGGTAACCGGACTTATTTTCAAAGGGGGCGTAGGGAAAATACGGAAAACTAAAATATCTCGAGAACGGCTAGTCCTAGTGTAATGGGGTTGGTCTTATCATTTTCGTCGTTAAAAATTAAGTATTAAACCAGCATTTAATGGATATATTTGAGTATACCTAGTTCTTTAGTTTAGATTTTGATGATTTTTGCGGGCCATTTTTTAAAAAAAAGGCAGGTTATTTTTTTCCGAATCGTACCAAAATCTAATGATCACCAGGGTAACCCACAAGTGACTATTCTACTGAATTTTATGAAATTCGGTCCAGTAGATTTTCAGTTAGAGTGGATACAAGCTTTTGCGGGCCATTTCGCAAAAAAAGGCGGGATCTTTTATTCCAAATCGTACCTAAAACTAATCAGCACCAGACTCACTCACAAGTGACTTATCTACCAAATTTTGTGAAATTCGGTCCATTAGTTTTTTAGTTAGAGTGGATACAATATCTGCACAGACAGACACACAGACAGACAGACACACAGACACACAGACAGACAGACACACAGACACACACACAGACGTCACGCTAAAAATGGTTTTTTCGTATTCTAGAGGTCTTGAAACGTGTAGATCCGTCGAAAACTCGAGTTGCGATTTTCGACATGATTCCAATACTTTCCCTATACATTACCAGGTATTGTAGGGAAAGTAAAAATCTGATGTGGGCAGCACATGACTTTCCCTGCAGACTTATATCCACGTTCTCCTTATTTTAATTAAATTTATTTCACTTTTTATACAATTTTCTTTCTCATTCGGTAACTGGACTTATTTTCAAAGGTGGCGGAATGAAAATACGAAAAACTAAAATATCTCGAGAACGGCTAGTCGTAGTGTAATGGGGTTGGTCTTATTCTTTTCTTCGTTAGAAATTACGTATTAAACAAGCATTTATTGGATATATTTGAGCATACGTAGTTCTTTAGTTTAGATTTTGACGATTTTCGCGGGCCATTTTGCAAAAAAAGGCAGGTTATTTTTTCCGAATCATACCAAAATCTAATCAGCACCAGAGTGACCCACAAGGGACTCATCTACCGAATATTGTGAAAATTGGTCTATTAGTTTTTCAGTTAGAGTGGATACAAACTTTTGCGGGCCATTTCGCAAAAAAGGCGGGTTCTTTTATCGCAAATCGTACCCAAAACTAATCAGCACCAGACTCGCCCATAAGTGACTTACCTACCAAATTTTGTAAAATTCGGTCTATTAGTTTTTTAGTTAGAGTGGATACAATATCTGCACAGACAGACACACACACAGTCGTCACGCTAAAAATGGTTTTTTCGTATTCTAGAGGTCTTGAAACGTGTAGATCCGTCGAAAACTCGAGTTGCGATTTTCGACATGATTCCAATACTTTCCCTGTACATTACCATGTATTGCAGGGAAATTAAAAAAAGTTAGACCAGTACTTCAAACCTTTTCTCTTCGCATTTCAAAATGTCGAAATATATTTGTCTTTGACCCAACGTATGTATTATTTAACGATCTATAAATAATCCCTTTGTTGTCTCTTCCACCCCCCCCCCCCTCCTCTGTGTTCCGGTCTAAATAGGGTGGTACATTCGAATCTGCCTTGAACGGAATTCAGGGGACCGAAAGAATTTTCCGTCTTGAAAAATTTTCCGTTTCATGCAGGTCATTTCAGGAAAAGCTAAGTTTAAATGTTTAGCTGAATGATGATAGTTCATATGTAATTGCTCAGACTTTAAAAATTCTGAAAAGTGTATTTAGATAAATCAGATTAATACTATATTATACCATAATAGCTAATTTAATTATTTAAATATATGTACAGGGTGTCCCAAAAAGATTGAAACGCGCTTTAATTCTTTACCTGTTGGAGATAAATAGGCAATGTAAGTTGCAAAAATGTTGAAAGTAATGTAGGAAATAAGACTACGTTAGTGAAATAGTTCGCTGATTAATTTACAAAAAGTTACACTTTTAATTTTTATACGACCCCCCTTAGACAAATTTGATCAATCAAAAAAATTTTATTTGTAATGCAACAAGATCATTAAAAAAAAACCCGCATATCTATGTCTTTAAAATTGAGCGAGTTATATTTAATTGATAATAGAACATTGTGAATGAGGACCCTATAGCAAGTTATAAATGTAAATTTGTGACATATCACAAAAAAGATAAAATTGGATGAAAATACATAGGACACCCAACCGCGTAGTGAGTACCACTGCTTTATATGATCTCTGTCTGTGTGATGCTTTATTTAGATGCATTTGTGATAAAAAATTTTAACACATATTAACGTATTTTTGATCTAAAGAATTTCCATCGTCAATTGGTTTATGATCCCTATTTTCACTGATGAAAACCTTTCACAGGGTACGGAAAAGTGGCATAACTCAGATTTTTTCTTTTATAATAATTCAGTTGATTTTAAAGATACAGATATGCGGTTTTGTTAATCATCTTGTTGCATTAAAAATAAAAAATTTCTGATTGACCAAATTTGTCTAAAGGAGTCGTATAAAAATTTAAAAAGTGTAACATTTTGAAAATAAATGGGAGGACTATTTCATTATCTCCTATCTTACTTTCAACATTTTTGCAATTTACATTGCCCACTTATCTCCAACAGGTAAAGAATTAAAGCGCGTTTCAATCTTTTTGAGACACCCTAAATACTGTTGAATCCATATGTATATGTACATATCCATTTGTATGTATATCCATATGTATGTAGTCTATATATGTACATATAGTATTGCATATTGCGATCACAAAAGTAAATGAAAATAAAAATATACTGTACCCCATGTCCTTACTGTTACCTTATTACCATACCTTTAAAAACTAGATGAATTGACTTACAGGTAAAATATTACTGCTTACCATAAAACAAAAAAATAATAATTAAAAACAAATGTGAGATAAACTTTCAAAATAATCCAGCATGGTTTCTTGAGACATGTTTCTTAATAATGATGCGATTTTCAGTTAAAAATCGTGCATTGATTAATATTTCTAGCATTTCAGAGTCTCCCTTATTAACGGAAAATTCTTGAAGTTCTAAAATGGTTTTCAGAAAATCGTGATATAATTTAATAGACAGTTCTGTGAAAAATGGCTCTCATGGAAAAAATGGCTAAAACAGTTGCATGATTTTTCCATTCTCCGTTCTTTACAACATGTGCATTTTATTAACAAAATGTTTTAAATTGGCAGTTCGTTTCACACAGGGGAAAATAACATGAATTTCCTATATTTTTGGACGGGTTAAAGTATATTTGCCGCTTATTACATTATTCCGTTTCCTACATGTTCCGTTTCAAACAGGTTCGACTGTATAAGGCGAGAGCCAGAATTCTATCTTTGGAGTGCATGGGGAATTTTTGGTAATAGGAAATGTTTCCATTGAGGGACCCTATATAAAGAAAGATTTCGTTTTTTTTCAGATAAATACATATCCCGATTTAAAACAGTTATAAGATAAATTGTTACCTAATTTGAAATATTTTTGAAATTGTAAGCATATATATATATACGTATTTATAACTAATGGTTGAAGAAATAAAAGTCGTGTACGGGCTTTTTAGGACAAAACGTAATATATGCAATGAGTAACATATACGCATAGACGAAACGATTTTATCTTGTTGTATGAATTTCACTAAGAGAATAAATTTTCTAATTGATCATTGAAAAAATAGTGCTCATATAATTCTTTATAAACTCTTAGGCATAAACACTTTGAGAAATTACTAGGATTATATATGTATTTCGTAAATTACACGAACTAGATATAAGAGAATGGTGTTAACAGATTTGGTGTATAAGAAAATGAACATATTGATGATATTTACTATTTTTTTAAATTTAAAGAAATGTTTTATGCATTTATTTGAAAAGTGCAATAAAGTGCGTAAGTGCAGTATGCAGTATTTTGAGAACGGTTCATACTAGCGTTCTAAAATTTATGACATTTGTTTTCTAATGTCAATTTACATACAAAATGGTTATTTCTTATTAAAGCCGTCATTATTAAAGGAGCTGATTTTTTAATGAATTAAAAAAGAAACAATGCAAAAACTGGAGAGTTTTTCCGAACATTCGATTGCGTTTAAAATAACAAATTCCAGTTATGCCGCTTGTTATAGCGGTACCAAATTATCTGCGAAACACAGCATTCGTTCGTTAAATATCACATGCACATACACTCACATACACTCACATACACCTCCAATCCCACCTCCAATCCCCCTCCCACTAATGTTACATAACACACTAACATATATAGACACACAAATACTCATACTCACACGCATACACACACGCATATACTTTATGTTATATATATATATATATATATATATATATATATATATATATATATATATATAGTGTATACAAATGGTAAGTTACATTCAAACCTGCTAAAACACAAAGAAACCCAAAACAGAGAACAAGAAAAAAGTATAATATCAAAAGATGGCCTAGGGGGGGGGGGGGGGGGTTGTGACCGTCTCACCATGGTTGAGCATACTTTCGCCATGGCCACACTCCTGGAAGCCGGTACTTTTCTTTATCTAGGCCCATTGTGCTTATAATTATATGGATAATTGAAACAAGCAGACCATTAATCCGTTGAAACTAATCACAAGATGTTGGAAAAGTATAACTGTTAATCATAATCCCTACTGAAGCGTTGAAAATTGAGTATCTCATATACGACTTACTGTCATTATTTATAGTAACCCTTCATCAACTCAACCAAGTCATTAATCAAAAATTACTGACGGTTGCAGTTAAACCATAAAAGGTTGAAATCATTCTGTTCAACAATCCAACGGGATAACCTTTAGCCTTTGTCTCGGTCAAAAACAGTTTATCCAGTTCATATCTGTCTCTACTATGAGATATTGACAGTTTCTTTCTTGACAATGGATTCAAAATGATATTTCGAAAGACTGCAAGAACAAGTCGAAAGACTGCAAGAACTTCGAACAAGTATCCCATGATGTAACGAAGTTAACATCAAATTTAAAACCTGTTTGTTCTTTTGTCAAAAATGCGATGAGAAGTGTTTTCATCATTTGACTCGATACAGGCATCCAAAAAAGTCGAGCTCCCGTTGTTATTCATTGGTGTTTCTACTAGTTTTGAGGAATTCGGATAAAATCCAAAATCCATATCATAATTAGGCTATATAACAGCATGGAAGGGGTAAATACAATAAAAAAAGTACCTGAGAAATTACATTACAGAAGTTACAACTTCTGTGATTCATTTAATAATATGATTAAAGATCTGTTTCAGATTATACTGGAAATATACCAAAAATACAATTTGCAGAGCTTTCTTGATATAAGCAAATATATGGCAATTGTAGGACTGGTCTTGAACGAAACTGTACTGTATATGTAAAGGAGTATTACAAACAAATAAGAGGTATACCTATAGGAGGTAATTACTCTTCGGCATTAGCAGATATATATCTCTATTATTATGAGACCGGAGCCCATTTGCTGAATTAAATGCTTTATTTGAGATATGTTGATGACATAATTTTGGGTACAAAAGAACCTTGCACCTGCTGCAGCAGGTGCAATGTTTCTGTCGGCGATTTCCACATATGCTGACAGAATTTTATATTCGCGCGTTGTTCTTCAAAAGTCATTTCTGTTTTCGACGAACGCGAACGACTACGGTTCACTGACATGCAATGTCTGGGAAGACTCTGCACTGTGGACCTGCTTCTTCCTTTTCACATCTCGCGTCACATGTGCCTCTATTCCACGGTAAAATAGTTCCCCTCTCCTCCAATCAGGATTGAAGATATCATCACAATCTCCGAACTTTTTGATCCTACCGTGTATATATATATATATATATATTATATTATATATATATATTATATATATATATATATATATATATTATATACATATATGTATATATATATATAAATATATATATATATATATATATATGTATTCCTTTTTAATTGAAGTTTTTTTTAAGATTTAACTTTCACGATAGTTACCTTTGATTATTTTTGGCACTCAATAAATTACAAATAAAAAAAATCACTTGACTTCCATCGAAAATGAAATGAAAGAGAAAGCATCAAGAGTAACGTTTATGGCCATTAAACCGAAAAAAATATTGAACATATTTTCATTTCTCTAGCTTCATAGCTCTTGCCTACCGGGGAAATGGAAACTGTTTCTGGATATGTCCCTCAAACTGCTCCACTCTGGATGACGTCACTGCCTAATGTGAACAAAGTGGCGAATCTCACAAGGGGATTGGGTATTGATTCAAGCGGTAAATGCTGTTTTCTGATTGGTTCCTAAAACCTCAGGGGACCCATATAATTTCATTTCTATTTTTCGAAATGAATACTTTGAAGAGATATTAGGAATGAAATGGTGTTTCTTTATTGATAAAATTTACAGTAATTTGAAGTGATGCTGAAAAATAAAGGACGGAAATATTTTGAGAAGATTAGAAATTCAACTTAACTTCAAAGTATATAAAAATAAAAATTTTTATTGTTTGAGGTAAATTTAAATTTAATATGAACACCATACATGGTTCCCCCATAAGTCTTTAACTTTTAAGTGAAGTCCCTTAACTCTTTGAGTAAAGTATTCTGGAGATGCAAAAGCAAAGTCTACTAATAAAAAAGTGATTGTGCACTATCGATTGAGATACTTTGCAGCGCCTCTAGCGGCGATTTGATGAAATTAGAATCTCGAAAACGGAGCAAAATAAGCCAACATTAGCGTTTAAGCCAACATTAGCAACTAAGCCAACATTAGCCAACTAAACCAACATTAGCAACTAAAGCGTTTTCTATAACTTTCCCTACATATAGTATAATGTATAGGAAAGGTATGAAAAGTACTGTGACGGAGTCGAAAATTAGAATTTGAGCTTTTGACGAAAGAACACCTGAACTCGAATCGAACGCTTTTGAGGTGCTGTCTACTTGAGTGTGTGTGTGTGTGCTTGTTAGTGTATGCGTCTGCTCGTCTGTGAATGCGATATCTCATAAACAAATGAAGCGTTTCAAACGAAATTTGTTACAATTATTACGATCTGTAAATACTAGGGATTTTGAACACGATAGAACGTCTGAAAGACACGTCGTTCTGACATTACGTAGCCAACTTTGAGAGGCTCTTTCTCGACTCCCAAAGCACGTACACAACTGAAACTTAACTCACAGTTTCATCTTGCAGAACATTATCATCTATAAAATTTTCCCATCATTACGTTATGTCGTTCTGTTATTACGTAGCAAGGCTCTTTCTCGGCTCCCAGAGCACGTAGATAGCTGAAACTTAACACGCAGTTTCATCTCACTGAATATTTTCATCTGTGAAAACTTCACGTCATAACATTAGGTCGTTAGATCATTTACGAAAATCATGACTATATTTTTCCCTTTTCATAAATTTCCTTTGCAAATTTTGTTTCAGTGTCCTGAGATGCAATGTTCTCCTGGTTCTAACAACACACATATCCATGTATTATACTGCCACTGCATATGTTTGAACGTAAAGTATGCCACCAAAAAAGGAAATTAAAAAGTAATAAATAAATTATAAGGAAAAAGAAATAATTTTTCCTTATTTTGCCCTACACGACAATAGCATACTGAAAAGTAGAAAATAAATATTAACCTCATACTAAATTTGATAAAATTCACGATGCAGGCAGATTCAATTCGAAACAGTACTATACAAATCGTATCATTATCTCAAATTGATATAATGCAAAAATGTCCAAAATGTTTCATTTGACTACACTCTTCGATAATCTTATATAATAGCAATTTTGGATCATGTTTAATTTCGCATAGTATTATTACTTTCCTTATATAGTACATAGTATAATGTATAAGGAAAGTATTGCGACGGGGTCGAAAGTTCGAATTCGAGTTTTCGACGGGAGAACACGTTTCAAGCATCCCTGATCATGAATCGAGCATTTTAGGTGATGTCTGTGTGTGTGTGTGTCAGTGAGTCTGTGCAGACGATATCTCACGAACGAACGGAGCGATTCGAATAAAATTTGGTACAAAAATTACTATCCATGAATACTGGAAGCCTATTGTTTTTAAACACAATTGAATGTTCAACTCCCTCCACCCTAAATTTTCGAGAGAAATTTAAAAAAATTACCAAAAAATCAAAACCTTTGATAAACTTACGCAAATAGACATTTCTTGTGTAATTTTTCCTTAGAAAACGATTGACATAAATTTTAGAACGCTAGCATGAACAGTTCTCGAGATATTGCAAATTTTTCATATAAATTTATCAAAAATTCCATAAATTAAAAAGAAATAAACTGTTGAGACACATGTTCAATTTTCATATGTAATATCATGCGATAAATTTGGTGATATCATTCTCGTGGATCTAGCTCGTTCCATTCACGAGAAAAGATACTTTGAGTAATACTTTTGTATTTGAACGCTATTAGTCATTTATCTATATAAATAAAAATGAAAATCTGTCTGTCTGTCTGTCTGTCTGTTTGTTCCATCATCACGCAAGAACGGCTGAACCGAATTTGATGAAATTTTGTGAGTAGCCTAGAAATAGCTCCACTTAAAATTTAGTCTATGTTTTGAGATTTTACGACCAGTGGTTCTCGAGATATTAGTAAAAAACAAAATTTTCGTTTGTCTCATCATCACGGGAAAACGGCTGAACCGAATTTAATGAAATTTTGCGGATAGCCTTGAAATAGCCCCCCATAAATTTAGTCTAAGTTTCAAGTTTCTAAGACCAGGAGTTGTCGAGATATTAATGAAAAACGGAACTTTTTCTTAGGAGATCTACTCTCCAACTCCGTGGTTTATCCAAACGGAAAGGATGAAAATCGTTTGTTTAAAACGCCAAAATGAAATAAAACTTTATTTCCGAGTTTGGTGCAGGATTTTTGCATTAATTAGTCACTATAGGAAAACATGAATTGTTTGAAACATGAATTTAAATGGAAAAATCTACCTCCGTGGTTCATCTTTCACAAGCTTAACGATGTAAAGTATAAAGAAATCAAAATGGCTATATAATTTCGCATTTTATGAGGAAGATTCTATCTTATATCCTGTTGTTCGGCAGCGGAATGAAATTAAATGTGTTGTTAATATTTATTATTATTTTTTCTATTTGTATAATAAATAAATGGATGTAAAAATATATTTTATAAATGAACGGTTTGATTGTTCTATTAATTATATATATTGCGGACTGCGTACATCACTTTCATTTATTTTAGCAAAGAGGTTTGAAGCTCATATATTGCGTTCAGCTAAGAAACTCATATATTGTGTTTACTCAATAAATGCATTTTGCCGATTGTTGAAGCAGAAAAAGAGTAGAACGGGTGTATGTATCTTCTAATACAATTTTAGTGTTTTCATTTAGTATATACAAACGGGATCAGGATATTTTATTCTTCAGATCTGCAAATTCATAGCTACGAATTTAGAGGAATATCTCTAAATAACTTGGTAACATTTCTTAAACTTTACAAAATTAGTGGAAATGTCTCCAAATTGATAAAAATGACCCAAATCAATGAAATTAAATTTGTTTTTTTAGAATAAAGTACTGAAATGATGTTTCTGCAGCATTTGTCGGTCAGTCCATCCATCCTACTTAGTTTCACATTTAAGGAATTTTTTTAATATCACAAAATTGGTAAAAATATTTTTAAATCCATAAAAATATCATGAAATTGATAAAATCGCGCTTAATAAATGAAATTAATTATGTTTCGTTAGGGGATAGTATTGTGATGATGTTTTGTCAATTTGTCGCAAAATGGGACTATCAGTTCTACAGTCCCACTTGGCGATAAATTTAGCGATTGTTGAAGTTATCGCTAAATCGACGAAAATGTCGCCAAACCTTCCATGGTGATTGCATTATTCAGATGATATGATTTCCATCAATTTATTTAAAGCAAATGATATCATGTCGCTTAGCAACGGATCCAATATGTTATGCGGCATAAGATTTTTATTAAATCTTTTCCGACTTGAATAATAAAAATATGTATATAAAATAAATTTCATTGACATTGAATTTTTGACTGGATGATATCAATTGCGGTCTTCAGTTTTAAACATTATTATTATTGATATTTTCGGGGTCTGTTGATTCAGGGATTACTGATATTTTTAAATTATTATGGAATTGTTTTATTATGACGAAAATCGTTGAAACTCATATATAGTACGTTGTACGAGTAATCTTCTACAAATGCATGGGTATATCTTCTAACCTACGAGAATATAAGTAATGCAGGTATATTGGCATATATTTTGATATATATTGGCATATATTGGAATCAATTACGTCCTTCTGGTATTAAGATTACGGGGATTTTTGATACTTTCAATTTTTTACGTCATCTCTTTTATTTTGGCAAACATTTTTGAGACTCATATTGCAATACGGGTAAGCTTCTACTAACACACTGGCATATGTTCTAATCTGCAACAATATAAGTAGTACGGGGTTGCATATATTGATTCAATTACTTTTTTTTTAAATTTGCTTACAAAAAGGGCCAGGATATTTCATTCTTCAGATCTGCCCGTGAAGATAATTTTGCATAGTGACAACAGATATTCTTAAACTTCTTTTTATGAGCAATAAATTTAATATTTTAACAGAATTTGCACATGATTGCGAATTATAAGTTTTTTTATATTATATACTCCATACGAAGAACGGGTATGCTGCTAGTCTATATAAATAAAATTGAAAATATGTCTGTCTGTCTGTTTGTCCCATCATCACGGCAGAACGGCTGAACCGAATTTGATGAAATTTTGTGGGTAGCCTAGAAATAGCCCCACTTAAAATTTAGTCTATGTTTGGAATTTATACGTCCAGTGGTTCTCGAGATATTAGTAAAAAACGAAACTTTCGTTTGTCTCATCATCACGAGAGAACGGCTGAGCCAAATTTAATCAAATTGTGTGGGTGGCCTTGAAATAGCCCCCCATAAATTTTGCCCAAGTTTCGAGTTTTTAAGACCAGGGGTTGTCGAGATATTAATGAAAAACAGAACTTTTTTTATAGGAGTTCTACTCTCCAACTCCGTGGTTTATCCAAACTGAAAGGATAAAAATCATTTGTTTAAAGCGTCAAAGGGAATTAAAACTTTATTTTTGAGTTTGATGCAGGATTTTTGCATTAAATAGTCACTATCTGAAAGCATGAATTGTTTGAAACATGAATTTAAATGGAAAAATCTACCTCCATGTTTTATATTTCACAAGCTTTTAGTCAACGATTATAGAAGTATAAAGAAATTAAAATGGTTATTTAATTTCGCATTTTATGAGCATTTTATCTTATATCATGTTGCTCGCCAAAGGAATGGAATTAAATGTGTTTGTTAATGATTATTATTATTTTTTCGATTTGAATAATAAATAAATGGATATTAAAATATATCTTATAAATGAACGGTTTGATTTTTTTTATTTATATTAATTGCGAACTGCATACATCACTTTCATGTATTTTAGCAAAGAGGTTTTAAGCTTATATATTGTGTTTAGCTAATAAACTCATATTCTGTTTACCCAATAAATTCATTTATCCAATTGTTTAAACAGAAAAATAGTAGAATGGGTATATCTTCTAATAATATATTAGTGTTTTCATTTAGTATATACAAACTGGATCGCGATATTTTATTCAGATCTGCTAATTTAGAGCTACGAATTTGGCTGAATATCGCTAACTTGGCAAATTTCTTAAAAGTTGCCAAATTGATAGAAATGTCCCCAAATTGATAAAAATGACGTAAATCAATAAATTTTATTTTGTTTTGTTAAAAGAAAGTACTGAAATGGTGTTTCGTTAGCATTTGTCTGGCAGTCCAACCACCCTACTTAGTAACCCATTTAGCGAATTTTTAAAATGTCACCAAATTGATAAAAATATTTATAAATCCATAAAAATATTTCTAAATTGATAAATTGCCCTAAATAAACGAAATTGTGTTTTTTTAGGGGATAATATTTTGATGATGGTTCGTCAATTTATTGCCAAGTGGGACTGTCAGTTCTACAGTCCCACTTGGCGATAAATTTGGCGATTTTTTAAAATGTCGCTAAACCTTCATTAGAGACATTCAGACGATATTTTGACTACCAATTTATTTGAAGCAAATCATAACATGTCGCTTAACAACGGATTTAAATTTAATGTGTTTATGAGGAAGAAGATTTTTATTAAATCTTTTCCGATTTTAATGATGAAGATATGTATATACAATAAATTCCATTGCCATCGTATTTTTGACTGGATAATATCAATTACGATCTTCATGTTTAAACATTATTATTATTGATGTTTTCGGGGATTATTGATTCAGAGATTATTGATATTTTCAATTTCTTATGGCATTGTTTTATTGCGGCAAAAATTGTTGAAACTCATATATTGTACGTTGTACGAGTAATCTTCTACAAATGCACGGGTATATCTTCTAATGTAAGAGAATATAAGTAGTACATGTATATTGCCATATATTGGAATCAAGCCTTCCGGTATGAAGATCATGGGGATTATTGATATTTTTAATTTATTAAGTAATCTGTTATATATTGGCAAAATTTTTTCAAACTAAATATAATACGGGTAATATTTTACTAACACTAGGACATATCTTCTAATTTATGACATTATAAGTAGTACTGGTTTATCTTCCCATATAATTTTAGCACTTTCATTTGGGCACATATTGGAATTAATTACTGCCTACTGGTTTAAAGATTACGGATTTATTGATATTTTCAATTTATATATGTAATCTACTAATACAGGTTATATCTTCTAATATTCGCGTATATAAGTGGTACGGGTCCCATACAATACGCTATTATTTTGCATATATTGATTCAATTCCATACTTTTTATAAATTTGCTTACAAAAAAGGCGAGAATATTTTATTCTTCAGATCTACCCGTGAAGATAATTTTGAATAACGAGAACAGCCATTCCTTAACTTCTTTTTAGGAGCATTATGTTAAATATTTTAACAGAATATTTTGATTAAAAATGCCATTAAGTATACTATAGGAATTTGCACATGATTGTGAATTTTAAGTTTATTTATATTATATACTCCGTACGAAGAACGGGTATGCTGCTAGTCTCCTATAAGAATAACTTATTTCTTCGTCCATAACGCTTGGCGAGATTTTGGCGGCGAATTTGGCGGAATGTCGCCAACTTGGCGACTATTTTAAATGTTGCCAAATTAACGAAAACCTCGCCCAATGAATAAAAATGACACTAAATCAATGAAAATGACGACTAATTGACGAAAATTCAATATCTTAGAAATAACATAAGTATCTACTCTAAGAATAACTTCTTTTTTTTTTACTGTAAAAGTAGTAAATTCATTGCATTATATAAGGAAAGTCATGTGCTCCCCACATCAGATTATTTTAAATTGAAATTAAATAATATTAGCTTAAAACAGTGTGAATAATCTTAATAATACCTTATACTTCGGCACTTTAGCCTTGATGAAACTGCCGTTATTTATTATAAATAATGTAAAGTACTTGTGGCAGAAGTAAATAGAATATCACGAGAACCAGAAAGTCATCAAAAATTCATATGAAATTTTCTCATTTTTTTTTCAAACATATTTATATAACTTCCATAATTTTTATTATAATTTCCGCAATGGCGTAATGAGTTATCATTTTAAAAACTACTGTAAATATTTTTTCTGAAACTAACTGTAAGTATTACTTACGGTAGTATTATCAGAAACTACTGTATATATTACTTTAGTATTACTTACAAAAGTATTATCAGAAATTGTTGTAAGTATTACTGTAAGTATTACTGTGTAAGTAGTATTATCAAAAACTACTGTAAGTACTGAAAAATCATAAATAGAAACTTGAAAAATCATAAAAGAATTTATTACTTTTACTCACTATGATCAAAAGTGCAATCTTCGTAAGCAATATAAACTAATCTTTTAATGGACACTATTGCTTTGGAGTTATTACGAATCATTTTCGTGATTCTAAATATGTTATTTCTCCTCAGAGTTATGATGTATGTGGAAGAAATAAAGATATTTGTATAAAATTTGTAAATATCTAATGGGCAAAAAATGACAATAATCTTAATGGTTTTCCAATAGATCGTGCCGTAAGAGACACAAAATTAGAATTATTGTTTACCCACCGTATCAAAATTTGTTAATCTGTAGCGAACGCTATACAATGGCACATCATATTATTTAAAGTATTTAACTTTAAGACTTTAAACGTTATACACCTTAACTAATTTGTTATAAGATTAAAATATTTAGTTTTAAGATTTTAAACTTTATACACATCAACTTAATTGCCATAAAGTTAAAATATTTAATTTTAAGACTTTAAACGTTATACACATCAGATTATTTACCAGAAGTTAGAATATTTACCTTAAAGAATTATGGACCTAAGATATTTAACTTTACACACGTCAGAAGAAGGGTTAGGAAGTTAAATAGCAGAATTAACTTCTGAAAGTTTCAATTGCTCTTGGAAAATATATTTTTGAGGATAAGTTTTAGATAAAGAGCTTAAATAAAGTCTGATAGGGATGCAACATAAAATTCCAAAGGGAATTGGAGGTTCACTAAGGATTTTCCCTTCCGTTTTCTCCAAGTTCAGTTAAAAGCATTTCTAAAAACATTTTTTTTTCAGAATCAGCTATGAAAGAACTTAGATAATGACTGATATGGATTCAGCATTAAATTCTGAAAAGGGTTGTAAGATTCACTACGGATTTCCACTTCCAGTTCTTGAGATGTCGTTTCCGGTTTTTCCAAAGGTTCCCATGACTGTAGGAAAAAATTGTACAAAAGAGTATAAAAATACTTCAGAATACATCGAAAACTATCTCGAAAATGAAGTTCACACACCACGTACCACCAAATCAATGAATCCTTCAATAATTTCTGGTGCCATTTTTTATCATGGATGTTATCGGAACCGAACAAATTATGATTAAAATACCTTTAATGCAGTTCCATGAAAAAAATATGATAAAATGTTTTGCATCATTTTTACCGAGCATTTAATGATTTATTGATTATGCAAATTTCTTCATGATGTAAACATTTTTTCTGGTTCATTTAAACGAAACTATTTTTTTTTTCTTTTTACAATCTACCTTCTGAATCACTTTATCGAATTCAATTAAAACTTCATTCCTGTACTTCAAATTCCTTTTCCTACGTTCACAGGCTGAGGGTTTACATAACTTCAAAGCCGATGAATATCGGGTTTGGATATCTTCATCATTTATCAAAGCATTTTAAAATTAATTTCACCGAACTGAATGCTTGTTGTTTAAATCAACTACACTCTCATATTTTATACGATTTTAATAAGCTCTCATATAATAACATCTTGCGAAAATCGATGGCTTATTCAACCTCACTTACTAGACTCGTGCTGGAGTAAGTGAGGTTGCTCTTCTTGTCGGTCCTGAAGGAGAAGGCTGCTATTTGCTTTTAAAACTAGTAGACCAGATTGCTTTTGTATTTACGTTGCATTTAGGAAGTTTTTATTTATTGTGATACTAGAAAATGTACCCGCGTTATCGAGAAGTTAAAGCAGAGATTACGTTAATTTATTCATTCGGGGTGAAAATTCGTAAGTCCTGATAAGGGCCCACATCTTATAAATAATTAAATAAGCACCCACTACTTATAAATATTTAAATAAGCGCCCACTACTTATACATAATAAGATATTAATATATATATATATATATATATATATATATATATATATATATATATATATATATATATATATATATATTAACACACGTAATATATTAATACACGTAAAGAAATGATTAAAACATTTTAAGAGTTCGCTCGCTTAAAAAATATATAATTAGTGAATGACTTCGGGAAATTAAGTTTTGCTTTGCTGCAGTGTTGTTGTTGAGACCCAGACCGTCCGACCTACCAGAAAGGTGTAAGGCAACTCTTTGGACGGCCGGGAAGTGCCACCCAATTTAGACCGGAACCCAGTGGAGGATGCATCCACAGGGACCGTACCCTCCTTCCCCTACCACCAACCTCTCGGAAGGACTTACGGACCCACATGTTAAACGTGATCATACTCCGCGTGAACACGGTGGCAGTTTTGGCAATGGCTGGAATCGAACCCGGGCCTACCGAGTGCAACTCCAGCGCGCTAACCAATGGGCTACCGCGCCCGCTTTGCTGCAGTGTGTGATATTTAAAGTAGTTGCAGTTAAATGATACGCAATGGATTGGATATCATTTTTATATAACGAATATAAAAATTGGGGAGGTTTAAAATACACGAAAAGCATAAATTTTTTAGCATTCACGAAAATTCGTCTATTCTGTTCGTTTATTTGAATTTCTTTTTTTTCAATCGTTCCGATTATGCCATTGGGGGAAATATTTAACAATATTTTCGGTCGCTAGGTAATCGATTTGTGGAGATATTGCCCAAAGTAGTTGTAAATCTGGCCGAAGCGTAAAATAACTACAAAACTAATTTGAAATATAAAAAAAATGGCGCTGAGGTGCACCTTTTCGGGTCCTGAAGTACCTATGCACCAAATTTCACGGACATATGACACTTATATTTCTCTCACACCGCACACACACACACATTTTCCTTTATTATGTACTAGAAAATGTACCCAACATTGCCCAGAAATTAAAGTAACACCGGTTTCCAGCAAACGTCAAAAGAAAAACAAGATCAATCATGCATAAAGCATTGATTATGAAACACTTTCCTACTGAAATACAATTTTATTTGAACATCTCTCTAAAATGCGACACATTCAGTGCTGATATATTTTAAATTATCACAGTACTACAACAATTTATTATATTTGAAAACTCAAAACTTCATCGAAAAAATTAACTTTATTCAAATGACGTCATCGAAATATAAATCGTCTGGCTGTCTATGTATAAAAGCAGCGAATATTTCATTCATACACTTTTATTTCAGACTCCAGAATTTAATAATTTTGCGTGAAAAAAAATTCAACAATTCTTATACCTTTCCCTGCCGGGGAAACAATTGCTATAAGACTGTATAAGCAAGCCGCCCGGCCTGGGTCGAGAAACAATTCTTATACAACTCATCTTACAATCACTTATTTACATTTTGCACTCATTAGAATTAGGCTTCGTTGTAGAAATGATCAAAGTTTGATGATCATTTAAACTAAAAAATATCGTAATTGCGTTAGCGCAAAATATAGATGGACAGAAAATACGCAGAAATGAAGCTGTTTTAAAACGGATGCAGCACTAAATATAAATTAAAAAGAACTTTAAAAATCACGATTTTTACATTGGGAAAGTGGGTCAAGTGATCTCTTCACATTATATGGATGTAATTATTTTTTTATTTTTATTTAAAAAACTAATGAACATATTTTGCTGAAATTGTTTTCATATATTTTATGTGATAAATTGAATATTTCCTGAAAATTTCAAAGCAATTTGTGGATTTGAAAATTTTAACTCATAATTATATTTTCCAAAATCATCTAATAATTATATGGACTCCGTTCGTTCCCAGTTTGTTTCAAAGAGCATTTTTTTTTATCTTTTCAATGGTGTCATAATGGAAACTCTGGTAATATTTTTGATCGCTAGAAAATCGATTTGTGCAAATATCGGCCAAAATCGTTGTCAATCGTGCAAAAACATAAAATAACTAAAAAACTAATTCGAAAATTAAAAAAATATCACAGAGGTACAGCTATTCGGGTCCTGAAGTATTTGTGTACCAAATTTCATGGACATATGACGCTTAGATTTCCCGCTACAGACTACACAGACAGACAGAAAGACAAACACACAGACATCCTCCTTAGTGAAGATTCATTATTGCACTATCGAAAAGGTACTATTTTATTCTATTCAAAATAACAGTATATTTTGGAAAGTATTGCTCAATTTAAAATAGTTAAAATTGCTGAAATAGAACAAGGATTAAAAGTACGATGTATTGCTAATGCTTCCATTAATTCTAATTGCTCAAAATAAATTAAGGCGATTCTATCGAAAGCTGAATTCTAGGTAATAAGGTGTAACGATTTCTCATACTTTTCGATTTAAATTTCTAATATTTAAATTAGAAAGTGAGAGTGATATTTAAATTAGATAGTTTTGGCATAAGACTCAATAAAATGTATTGTTTTTAAGAAGTATTTCTTTTTTAAATAGTTTGTTATGCATTCTCCATTGCTAACGAATCGAAATCAACATTTGCCTGAATTTTGGGATTCTTTTGACTCGAAAACTACAATAGGTCAGAAAACGAAATTTTTGCATACATACTTAAAATTGCACGCAGATTTGCAAAATCACAATTTTAATTATTAAAACGTATTGTAACAAGACAAAACGACCACTTTCAAACTACGCATGCTCACTGCGCATGCTCACTACGCTTCGTGCAACTATCAAATAAACAACAACTTTTAAACGTAACAGAATCTTGCTTTTAAACAGCTAATCAAACCGTATGCACTTGCAAGTTTTGCGAGTTAAACATGCTCCTGTAAATAAAATTCAGTTTTGCTATTTAAATATGTTACTTTGATTTCATTGTATTCCTGTATTCTAATTTTTTTAATTTAATATTCAAATTATAAAACAATTATTTACCCGATAGAAACAATCATTTTAAAATATGCGAAAATTCTAAACGCATTCATATTGCTTTTATAAAAAATATCCATTTAAACATTAAATTTAATTCCCACAAAAATAAAAAGTAGAAGTGGATGCAAATTTGAAGATTAAAACATCCTGTCACCGTTTGTAAACCAATGTAGAAAAATATGAAGTTTGGCAAACAAAAGACTCAAAAGCAAAAAAAAAGTTGACAAAATAGTAGCAAAAGTTTTTCCGAATCAATTTTTACTCGGTTGCAACAGTCATTTTAAAATAAGCTAGAATTCTAAATGCATTCATATTGCTTAAAAAAATCCATTAAAACATTAAATTTAATTCTCCCTCATCAAAAATTGAAGGTATAAGTGGAAGTAAATTTGTAGCATGTAACATCATGGTCCCGTTTATAAACAAATGTACAAAAATATGAAATTTGGTAGATATATAAACGCATTCATATTGCTATTTAAAAAATTCCCTCAAAACACTAAATTTGAATCCCGTGTAAAAAGCATACATGGATACATATCTAAATAATAAAATATCCTGGTCCCACTTGCAAACTAATGTGCACATATATGAAGTTTGGTAAATATACAACAAAATTAAGACTTTAAAATGGTGGCAAAAGTTATTAGAATTTTATCCCCGTTTTTTTACCCCTAAAATTTTATCTCGTTGCAGCAATCATTCAAACACATTGGGAAATATACTAATTTAACAAATCTCTTCCCAAAATATTACCGTAATCTTGTATTCCATAACAATATGAAAAATCTGATGTGGACAGCACATGACTTTCCCTGCAGACTTATATTAACGTTCTCTTTATTTTAATTAAATTTATTTCACTTTGAATTCAATTTTCGTTCTCATTCGGAAACCGGACTTATTTTCAAAGGTGGCTCAGAGAAATTAAGGAAAACTAAAATATCTCGGGAACGGCTGGTCCTAGTGTAATGGGGTTGGTCTTATTATTTTCGTCGTTAAAAATTACGTATTAAACGAGCATTTAATGGATATATTTGAGTATACCTAGTTCTTTAGTTTAGATTTTGACGAATTTTTGCTGGCCATTTTGCAGAAAAAGGCAGGTTATTTTTTTCCGAATCGTACCAAATTCTAATCAGCACCAGGATAACCCACAAGTGACTCATTTACCGAATTTTGTGAAATTCGGTTCATTAGTTTTTCAGTTAGAGTAGATACAAGCTTTAGCGGGCCATTTCGCAAAAATAGGCGGGTTCTTTTATTCCAAATCGTTCCCAAAACTAATCAGCACCAGACTCGCCCACAAGTGACTCACCTACCAAATTTTGTGAAATTCAGTCGATTAGTTTTTTAGTTAGAGCGGATACAAAATCTGCACAGACAGACAGACAGACACACAGACACACAGACAGACACACTGACACACACACAGACGTCACGCTAAAAATGGTTTTTTCGTATTCTAGAGGTCTCGAAACGTGTAGATCCGTCGAAAACTTGAGTTGCGATTTTCGGCATGATTCCAATACTTTCCCTATACATTACCATGTATTGCAGGGAAAGTAAAATTCTGATGTGGGCAGCACATGACTTCTCCTGCAGACTTATATTCACGTTCTCTTTATTTTTATTACATTTAGTTCACTTTTAATTCAATTTTCTTTCTCATTTGATAACTGGACTTCTTTTCAAAGGTGGCGTAGAGAAATATGAAAAAACTAAAATATCTCAAGAACGGCTAGTCCTAGTGTAATGAGGTTGGTCTTATTCTTTTCTTCGTTAAAAATTACGTATAAAACAAGCTTTTAATGGATATATTTGAGCGTACGTACTTTCTTATTTTAAATTTTGACGATTTTTGCGGGCCATTTTGCAAAAAAAGGCAGGTTATTTTTTTCCAAATCGTACCAAAATCTAATCAGCACCAGGGTGACCTACAAGCAACTTATCTACCAAATTTTGTGAAATTCGGTCCATTAGATTTTTAGCTAGAGTGGATACAAACTTTTGCGGGCCATTTCGCAAAAAAAGGCGGGTTATTTTATACCCAATCGTACCCAAAACTAATCAGCACCAGATTCGCCCACAAGTGACTTACCTACCAAATTTTATGAAAATCGGTCAATTAGTTTTTTAGTTAGAGTGGATACAAAATCTGTACAGACAGACACACAGACAGACAGACACACACACAGACGTCACGCTAAAAATAGTTTTTTCTTATTCTAGAGGTCTCGAAACGTGTAGATCCGTCGAAAACTCGAGTTGTGATTTTCGGCATGATTCCAATACTTTCCCTATACATTACCATGTATTGCAGGGAAAGTAAAAATATGACATCGATTGTTTATTAAATGTAATTCCCCTAAAAGGAAGCATATAAATATCCCTCTAAAAATTATCCTCACAGTCAGATCTTGCAGCAAAATACACCCCCTACTATATTTATTCTGTTTCAACAATCGGTTAAACACAAAAAGATACATGCCAAAGCAAGAAAAGACTTCGCGAGAAAAAATTTCAGATGACTGAATGTATCAATTGAAAATATAGAAAATTCCCGTAATTTGCCATGGTATCAGAATGCTACTTTTAACTCCATGCTACTTTCATTCCAAAGCCGTAACTAAATCCAACGATCGAAAATGCAATTTCATTCACAAAATTTATTTTTATATCCATGTTTTACTTATTTAAATCGGATAAGTTGAATAAAAATCGACTGCCGTATTAATTTCTACGGTTGCTAAGCAACATTTTCATCAAAAGATTTTTTTGAAAATATATCGTCTGCATAATATTATTTATATGGAAGATCTAATTGTGCGTTTTTAATTAATATTTCGACAACTACGGATCATAGAAACCCGAAACAGGGATCACCAAATAAAGTTTTGGTGCCCGCTCAGTTAGGCTACTAAAAGCATTCTTGCTAAGAAAAGTTGACCCTGAAAAGTGACAGCTAAGTAAATTAACCGCTAGCTTCAGGCGTTGCAGTTGGTAAATATAAAAACATGTTTTGTGTATAGATTGGCGGAAAATAAAATTTTTAAGTTTAAACAAAATTTGGGAATATTTTAGAAACATGAACAATTAAAAATATGCCAACATACCCTAGTTAAAAACTGACATACATGTTATTAATTTCTGTTACAACTTCGTTCAGGAATTATAGAAAATTCAAATAATTAGATTTATTTAAAATGTTTTATTGAAAACCGTGCTTCGTCCATTGGTTATAAAATTATTTCTTCAGTCAGAATACGTCCCGGTATGCAGCAGGAAGTCCTCCGCAAGTTCAGAGCGTTTCCTCGCAGATAAGCAATGTTGTCTAGCGAAAATAATCAACCACAATTTTTTCTTACCTGTTTCATTTATTTGCTGCCGTATTCGGTGCAGCTTTCTCGATTAGACACCTGCTACAGAATGCTTTCATTCAGCGAAATTATTCATTTTATTAAATATTCTTTTAAAATATTATCGATACATATGGCAGTACACAAACGTATTTTACTATCAATGTTTTTCAATCTCATACTGTGTGTGTGTGGGGGGGGGGGAGATATAATAATATTATTTGTTTAAGATTTATCTAAGAGCTGTCCAAATGGCTACGTCAAAACCATTTGCTTTTTAACTGTCGGGTTATTAATAAAATAACATTTAAACTTGAAATGGCAGGATTAGCGTCAGTATATAAAATTCACATTCGAAAAGTATGTTTTAGTTTCAGTGCTTCTCTTGACCATTTTAGTACTCTCGGAAATAGTAATTTAGAACGACACCAATTGCTTGAAAATTTGTCCTCCTCCTTATTTACATTTATAGTAAATAAAAACTATTTCAATGTTCCCCTGCAAAAATCCAAATACTAAAAATGGGCGTGGAGAAATATGAACGTGGGCGTGCCCATATACATAATTGACATATATGTACCACCTCACTCTTGTAAAAATTTCCTGTAGAACAACTCAATCTTGTAGATATTTTCTAAATAATTCATATTTTCTGAAATTAAACACAAATATCAAGATTTTCAATCTGTTTAATTTCTTACAAGTGGCAAGGCCTTCATAACATTTACCTAGAGTTCTATGTAAAAGTACCCCCACCCCCCACTTTTGAAATTATTAGAGGGGATAATACACTACCGTCACTACCCATTAAAAGTTAATTAGGGAAAGGTAAATCGTACATAATTCATGAAATTCTGCAGCGATGATAGCCAAATTCCACAGAAAATTCTCTAATGAATTATTTAATCATGCGAACCTAAATAAGACAAAGCATGTACCTATAGGTGTTCTGTTAACCCCGAAATTGCTACAACAAATTGAAGCACAGATAACAGAAACATTCAGAATGATACACAGAGATATTACCAAGTGATATTTAATATAGAATATGATTCCTACAGCTAATACAGGCTCAGCAACGCGAATTCATCCCCTCCATCACGTGGTCCAGATCGACAGAGATCAATCACTGCCATTTCTGTATAACAGCATTTCTCAGCTAGGATCCAGTACCCCTTCCCCACCCCCATCCAGTGAGTCCATATATGAGTGGGCTACGATTTATTTCTTGGCGGCCAAAATAAAAACTAGAATATTGAGGGCCACGGAATCTGAGTTTGCCATGAAAATTCCCTTTCGCAATACCTACCAAAATATTATACAAATATTTTAGAATTTAAAAATAAACAGTACGATCGTTAATAGAATGTTTCCCACTATTTTGTAAGATGGGTAAAAACGTTTTTTATAACTTTTGGTCTTACCAAATACTAATAACCGTCTTAATATTATGAACAGAGAGATCTTCGATTATCACATGCAGCATTGCAAACAGACATTTAAAAACTTGTTCATTTACATCTGCTACAAGGATCTCACTAAATATAATGGCAATACTAGCTGCCTATGACACATTTCATATTATCATATCTAATTTTATTTATATATAACTAACTTAAGTATGTATACACAAAATTCAAACTATTGAATTTTTTATGTTTATATTACTGTAATTATTTTAAGCTAGGGTTCTTTTTATTTTATAATGCTAGGCTGAAACCCCCGTAACGCGCTAACGCTCGTTGAGCTTAAATAACTCATTAACTAAATAGAAATTAAAAAAAGGGGCTCCTTCCTAAAAAAAATTCAACTATATAGGTACATGCCACCCAAAATTCGAGTTCTTGCTATTGTTAGGAGACAGCAGTGCGGACCTGGCCTACCTCTCGGTTTACAGGTTTATTTCCGCACCCCTGAGGTTCTTACGGACCCACATGTTTAACGTGATCGTACTTCGCGTGAACAAGGCGGCAGTATTTTTTTTTTTTTTTGCAGCGGAGTGAATCGAACCCGGGTCTACCGTGTGCATTTCCCGCGCGCTGACCAGTGGGCTACCGCTCCCGTCCAGGACGTGAACTCGCAGCTCAAAAACTCTTCCTTTGACTTTGACAATAAATATTTCCTAAACGAAATTTTAAATCGAAAAACAGTTTCTATCAGAGTGTTCCCCTAATATTTCTCTAGAAATGTACCAATTTTCTTATTTTTGTATGTAATAGATTTTGCGCTACATGGCAGAGAAATTTGAGAAATTCGAAATTTATCAAACAGCACTACGACAGCTACTTTTTACTTTCCTTATATACATAATGTATAAGGAAAGTATTGTGACGGGGTCGAAAATTCGAAATCGAGTTTTCGACGGGAGAGCACGTTTCAAGCATCCCTGATCACGAATCAAACATTTTTGAAGTGATGTCTGTGTGTGTGTGTGTGAAAGTATGTGTGTGTGTGTGTCAGTGAGTCTGTGGAGACGATAACTGACGAACGAATGGACCGATTCGAACCAAATTTGGTACAAAAATCACAATCCGTAAACACTGGAAGCCTATTGTTTTTATACGCAATCGAATGTTCAGGACCCCCTAAATTTTCGAATGAAATTTTGAAAAAATCGTTAAAAAATCAAAACCACTAATAAAGTTACGCAAATAGACATTTCTTATGTAATTTTTTATTAGAAAACGATTGACATAAATTTTAGAACGCTAACATGAACCGTTTTCGAGATATTGTACATTTTTCAAAAAAATTATCAAAAAGTCATATAAAATAAAAAAAAATATTTCCTATTGAGAAACATGTTCACTTTTCATATGTAATACCATGCGATCAATTGAGTGACATCATTCTCGTGGATCTAGCTCGTTCCATTCATGAAAAAAGATACTTTGAATAATACTTTTGTATTTGAACGCCAATAGTCATTTATCTGCTGTAAGAATAACTTATTTCTTAGTGCATAACGCCTGGCGAGATTTTGGCGACGAATTTGGCGGAATGTCGCCAACTTGACGACTTTTTTGAAATGTTGCCAAATTAACGAAAATCTCGCCAAATGGATAAATATGACGCTAAATCAATGAAAATGACGACTCATTGTCGAAAATTCAATATCTTGGAAAGAATATTAGTATCTACTATAAGAAAAATCTATTTTTTTACTGTAAAAGTATAAAATTCATTACATTATATAAGGAAAGTCATGTGTTGCCCACATCAGATTTGTTTGTAATATAAAGAGATAATTTTATGATTCGTACTCAATCAGTTAAGCAAAATTTACTCAAATTTCCAAGTACGAAGCATGTTATTTTTGGCTATTTTGTTAGCATTTTTCCGACATATTAACCAACCAGAAATCAAGGTCACTTCATTCCTATCTAATTCAGAACAATATTCTAAAGAGAAACAGAGTTTAAGATATAGAGCAAAAAGGGATCGCAGTAGTAAAAAAATAATTTAGAAGTGGACCACGGTTAAAAATAGGATGAAAAACATTGGTGTTTGTAGTTCCTGAGGTTGGTGGGAGTGGGTAGGTGAGTAGAGATAATTCTCCTGAGAGCATTTAAAACATTTTCGATAGGGTTCAGAATACCCTAGTTACCCCATACATGTAATCTCAGCTCTATAGAAAGTTGGTTCGCTCTATGCTGACGACCGTGTCGTCCATTAAAAGAAATACGAACTGACTGCAGTTGCATAATGATCAAGGACTTTAGCCTGATACCTTTGCACCGCCACAACGGTTGATGTAACCTCCCAAAGAAAATACAGCGCATACCATCACACTGCCAGGACCAGAAGTATTGGCTTTTACAATGTTTGTATACTGTTTGTGTGTACATTGCTTCCTCCAGACTGGGGACGTCTATTGTTCGTTTGAAGGGCTAATTCGTCTGTGGAGAGAACATTTTCCCATTGTATTTGGGTCAACATCATATACTCACGACACCACTGACAACGTCCTCATCAGGCGCTACATTCAATGGGACACAAAGCTTTAGTTTTGACGTGACTCGTAGAGATTTCGCATGTAGCTTGCACCTCACAATACTGGTCGATAACGGCCTTTCTGTGGCTACAAGAGCAAGATTGCGTCTGTCGCCGGTACCGCTATATGTTCCGGACATTGGAAGGTGTTGTGATCCTAGGATATCTTTAACGCCATCTAGTCGTTGTTTCGCAGTAAAAATAAATCTGGTAGCTGACTGCATTAAAAATCGCCATAATGCTTAAATAAATAAGAGAATAAGAAATCGTTTGAAAAAATAAAGTACATAAAGATAATATTAAATCAAAACAATTTTAATTTGTAGTCCGAAGATCTTCTTATAGCAGATATTCGACTGAAATCATGTTCTCAGTCATACGACAGAATCCATGTCTTAATGGTAATTTTAGAAGATCTCCTTTGCAGAGAATAACTAACTTCTGGCTACATTCAGGACCCTTTATCCAGTGCCTGGACCCTTATGCAAAAGTAATTTTTTGCTTGTCCTCTATACGAATTGTATAACAAAAAATCTGATGTGGGCAGTACATGACTTTCCTTATATAATGCAATGTATTTACTACTTTTACAGTGAAAACAAAATAGGTTATTTTTATAGTAGATACTTATATTTTTTCCAAAATATTGAATTTTCGTTAAATAGTCGCTGTTTTCATTGATTTAGCGTCATTTTTATCCATTTGGCGAGATTTTCTTTGATTTGGTAACATTTAAAAAAGTCGCCAAGTTGGCGACATTCCGCCAAATTCGTCGCCAAATTCTCGCCAAGCGTTATGGACGGAGAAATAATTTATTCTTATAGCAGATAAATGACTATTGGTGTTCAAATACAAAAGTATTACTCAAAGTATCCTTCTCATGAATGAACAAGCTAGATCCACGAAAATGATGTCACCAAATTCTCGCCAAGCGTTATGGACCAAGCAAAAATCTCGCCAAGCGTTATGGACCGAGAAATAAGTTACATCAGATAAATGACCATTGGCGTTCAAATACAAGAGTATTACTCAAAGTATATTTTTTCATGAATGGAACGAGCTAGATCCAGGAGAATGATGTCACCAAATTTATCGCATGATATTACATATGAAAAGTGAACATGTTTCTCAATAGGAAATATTTTTTTTTATTTAATATAATTTTTTGATAATTTTTTTTTTTAAATGTGCAATATCGCGAGAACGGTTCGCGCTAGCGATCTAAAATTTATGTTAATCGTTTTCTAATGAAAATTTACATAAGAAATGTCTATTTGCGTAACTTTATTAGAGGTTTTGATTTTTTGATGATTTTTTCAAAATGTCACTCGAAAATTTAGGGGATTCTGAGCATTCGATTCCGGATAAAAACAATAGTCTTCCAGTACTTACGGATTGTAATTTTTGTACCAAATTTCGTTCGAATCGGTCCATTCGTTCGTCAGTTATCGTCTCTACAGACTCACTGACACACGCACACATACAGGGTTATTCAAAAGTTCGGAGTAAAAGTAAAACGCTATAAAAAAAAATACCTATGGGTCGGAGAGACATGCGGTTTGCAGATTACAGTGGCGGGGGATTTTGTATAGCATGAAAAAAAAATAGTTCAAAATCTCGTCACTAGGGGGCACTGCTTCATATAAAGCCATGGAAGTGACTTATGCATATCGCTCACGCAACGCAAAATTAGGATCAGACAAAAACATTATTGAATACCACCCCCACACGGCACGTGTAATGGAGTTGCTACGGTCAGCAGGAATAGCACACTTCCACACACACACTTCCCGGCCGTCCAAACAGTTACCTTACACCTTTCTGGTAGATCGGACGGTCTGGGTCTCAACAACAACAACAACACACACGCACACAGACATCACCTCAAAAATGTTCGATTTGTGATCAGGGATGCTTGAAACTTGCTCTCCCGTCGAAAACTCGAATCCGAATTTTCGACCCCGTCACAATACTTTCCTTATACATTATTGTAGATAAGGAAAGTAAAAAGGCACACTGAGCGCGAAAAAGGGGTCACAAATTTTCTAAACACATCCAATAATTGTATGGATTCCGTTTACAGTTTTTTTTTCAAAAAGAAACTTTCGATCTTTCCTGTGGTGTCAAACTAATGTAATAATATTTTAGGTCGCTAAAGAATTGATTTATGCACATATCAACCAAAATCGTTGTCAATCGGTCTAAAACATAAAATAACTAAAAACCAAAATTTGAACATACATAGTCGTTCGATGACTACAAACTGCATATATAGACAGAACGAGAAACACATAGACATCTTCCTTTATTAAGTAAGAAGATTCTTTACTCATCTATCTTAAAAGTACCGTTTTATTCTATTCCAAATAATGAATTATTTGAGAAGCTATTGCTCAATTTAAAATAGTTAAAATTACTGAAATAGAACAAGGAATAAAAGTTTGTATTACTAATATTTCAATTACTTCTAATTACTCGAAATAAATGGGGATACTAACGAAACCTGAACTCTAGGGAATAAGGTGTTACGATTTCTCATACTTTTCTATTAAGTTTTAATTTTCTGATATTTAAATTTGAAAGTGGGAATTGAGTTTTGGCGCAGGACGCATTATAAAATGTATTGCTTTTAAGAAGTATTTCTTTTTAAATAGTTTGTTGTGAATTCTCAATTCCTAACGAAGCGAAATCAACATTTACCTGAGTATCGTGTTCTCTCTCACTCAAAAACTACAATAGGTAGAAAATGAAATTTTGCACACATACGTGAAATTGCATGCATATTTGCAGAAAACAATTTCAATTATTAAAATGTGTGTAACAGGGCAAAATGCCCAATTTTAAACTGCACATGATCACGACGCTTCCTTCAAATAACACGTAAACAGCAACTTTTAATACGAAAATCTTGTTACTTTCCTTATTACATAATGTATAAGGAAAGTATTATGACGGGGGTCGAAAATTCGAATTCGAGTTTTCGACGGGTGAGCACGTTTCAAGCATACTTGATCACGAATCGAACATTTCTGAGGTGATGGCTGTGTGTGTGTGTGAAAGTATGTGTGTGTGTGTGTGTGTGTCAGTGAGTCTGGAGACGATATCTCACGAACGAATGAAGCGATTCGAATGAAATTTGGTACAAAAGTAACAATTCTTGAATACTGGAAGCCTATTCTTTTAAAACATAATCGAATGTTCAGAACCCCCTTAAATTTCTGAGTAAAATTTTGAAAAAATCATCAAAAAATCAAAATCTTTAATAAAGTTACGCAAATAGACATTTCTTATGTAATTTTTCCTTAGAAAATGATTGCTATAAACTTTAGAATGCTATCATGAACCGTTCTCGAGATATTGCACATTTTCCAAATAAATTTATAAAAAAATCCCATAAATGAAAAAAATAATAACTATTAAGAAACATGTTCACTCTTCATATATAATATCATGCGATACATTTGGTGACATCATTCTCGTGGAACTAATTCGTTCCATTCACGAGAAAAGATACTATGAGTCATATTTTTGTACTTGAACGCTAATAGTCATTTTTCTGCTGTAAGAATAACTTATTTCTCTATTCATAACGCTTGGCGAGTTTTGGCGATGAATTAAGCGGAATATCGCCAACTTGGCGACATTTTTAAATGTTATCAAATTAATGAAAATCTCGGAAAATGGATAAAAATGACTCTAAATCAATGAAAATGGCGGCTAATTGAAGAAAATTCAATATTGTGGGAAGAATAGTATCTACTATAAGAATACCATTTTTTAAACTGTAAAAGTAGTAAATTCATTGCATTATATAAGGAAATATATGTGCTGCCCACATCAGATTTTTTTAAACAGATAATCAAAGCATATACACTTGCATGCATTGTACTTTAAAAGTGATTCTATAGATTATTGAACATTTATTTGTGCGTTTTTATTAACACTTTCTAGTATAATGGAAAAGTATTTATGACTTACTTCATTCATTCTGTCTGTCTGTCCGTTAGCACTATAACTGCCGTAAAAATGACTTCATCAAAATGAAATTTTAGTATGTTATTAAGCCGGTCTGTAGGACGTAGGGGAATATAAATGAATAATATCACCCAATTTGTTTTGGATTGAACCCAGGTTGAAAAAATGAAATACACTGAACCCTATGGAACCTAATTTTTCAAACATTTTTTAAGTGAATTTAAAATGCACAAATTGCTTCGAAATTTTCAGAAAATATTCAAATTATCCCATAAAATATATAAAGAGAATTTCATCAAATATATTCAGTAGTTTATTAAATAAATATTAAAATACTAATTAGACTTTTTATATGAAGCGATCACGTGACCCACTTCAAACTAAAATATGGCATCCATCTTGTATCAAATCAAAATCGTGATTTCTAAAATTCTTTTTAATTTATATTTAGTGTTATATCCGTCCTAAAACCGCTTTATTTTTGCTTAATTTCTGTGCATCTACATACTGAAACAATGCAATTAAAATATATTTGAGTTTAAATGATCATCAAACTTTGATTATTTCAACAACGAAGTCTAATTTTTCCTTATGGAGAATGTAAGCACCAAAAGATGTAAAATAAGTTGTATAAGAAAACAGCGCAATTACAATATATTTTAGTTTAAATGATCTATGCCATCCATCTTGTGATTTTTAAAGTTCTTTTTCATTTATTTTAGTGTTCTATTCCTGCTAAAACCGTTTTATTATTGAATAATTTCTGTGCATCTGTATTGTGAAACAACACAACTACAATATATTTTAGTTTAAATGATCATCAAACTTTGATTATTTATACAACGAAACCTAATTTTCACTTATGGAGAATGTAAACAGATTAGGCTGTAAGATGAGTTGTATAAGAATTGCTGAATTTTTTTAACGCAAAATTATTTTGCTCTGGAATCTGCAATATAGACAATATGAATGAAACATTCATTGATTTTACATAGACAAGCAGACGATTTTATAGGATTAACTTCACGATGAAGTTTTAAGCATAGAGTTAAAGTACTTTTACCTCCATGGTTTTAAGTTTTTAAATAAAATATATTATTCTAGTTTTGTGATGAATGAAAAGAATGGAATAAAAATGTATGAATGAAATATTGACTGCTTTTACATAGAGAGCCAGGCGATTTATATTTCGATGACGTCGTTAAAATAAAATTCATTTTTTTCGATGAAGTTTTAAGTTTTCAAATACAGTAAATTATTGTAGTATTGTGAAAAATTTAAAAATATTACCGCTGAATATATCGTATTTTGGAGTTGTTTAAATAACATTGCATTGCAGTTGGAAAGTGTTTCATAATCAATGCTTTATGCATGATTGATCGTTCTTGTTTGATCTATATTCTGTGCCAACGCAATTACAATATTTTTGATAAAAAAAATATCATCAAACTTTAATTATTTGTACAACGAAGACTAATTTAATGGATGCAGAATGTAAACAAGTAATTGCAAGATGAGTTGTACAAGAATTGCTGAATTTTTTCACGCAAAATTATTTAGCTCTGGAGTCTGCAATATAAGTGTTTTAAATGAATTACTTGCTACGCATTGCTTTTATATAGAGAGCCAGACGATTTTTATTTCAATGACGTCATTTGAATAAAGTACATTGTTTTCCATGAAATTTTAAGTTTTTTAATATAATAAATTACTGTAGTACTGTGATAATTTAAGATATATCACCGCTGAATGTATCGCATTTTTGAGATGTTTAAATAAAATTACATTTCAGTTGGAAAGTGTTTCATAATGCTTTACGCATGATTGATATTTCTCGTTTAATATCTCAACAACGCCAAGTCATAGAAACTCGAAACATGGACCGGGTACCTGCTGTGAAGTAGAGAATAACCATACCACATTTGAAAAACATCCGCCAAAACTTTAATTTTGTATACTGAACAGATTTCCCATTATATATATATATATATATATATTTACTGCGGGGTTTCTTTGTTATATATTTCGTGGATTTTTTGCGCTTGCGCTATAAGGCTACAAAAAAACGCTTACTAAAAAAGTTAACTTTAACAGGTGATAGTTAAAATATTTAACCGCTAGCTACGGGCGCCAAAACTGGTAAATATTAAAATATGTTTTGTGTACACGGAGTAGGATTTAAAAGTTCCCGGACTGAGTCTATAACTTAAAAAATTATATCAATTAAAATGCTTAAATACATCCTCCTTCGAAATAAGGCCCTTACGCAACAACATACTTTTGCCATCGCTTGTAAAGGTCATCGAAACACTTCTGAAATCCATTTTTAGCCATGTCCTTTAATTCAGCCTGCAATGCACTTTTAACTCCATCTACGGATTGAAATCAACGACCCTGCAAGCGACTTGCCAGTTCAGGAAATAGGCTGAAGTCGCAGGGGGCGAGATGAGGGGAGTAAGGAGGATGTGGCAGTTGTTTGCGTTTCCGCAAGAAAGTCAGCGACGAGGAGGGATAGGTGTGCAGGAGCGTTGTCATGCAAAAGCACCCATAACTGCTTAGCCCACAGTTTTGGTCTCTTCTTCTGAATCGACTCCCTCAAACGACACATGATGTCTACATAGAGATCCTTGTACACAGTGAGTCATTCAGGGATGAATTCCAGATGCACAATGCCCTGGATATCGAAGAACACCTCTAGCATGACCTTCCCTTTAGAGCGATCTTTAGAGCGACGTCTGGGGACGGCCAATACGTTCGTCGTCTTCGGCACTTTCCCTGCCTTCTCTGAAACGTCGATGCCATTCAAAAGCTTGCGTTCGCAATAATGTATCACTGCCGTACACATGTTTCATCATTTCGTGAACCTCCATAGCACTCTTTCCCAAAGCGAACATAAAATCTGATGTTAATTCTCTGCTCAACAAACGCCATTTCTTTCAATCGAAAGTTACTAAGTGCACCCGTCTACAAAATACGACCCCTTGGCGAGCCACCAACCACGTGATTTGTGTCAAACCACTTTTGGAAGAGGGGGAGAGCGTAGTAACACAGAAACGTAATCGTAGTCGCTCTACTGCAAATATTTTTTAAGTTATAAACTCAGTCCGGGAACTTTTGAATCCTACCTCGTAGAATAAAAGGAAAATTAAGTTTAAACAAAGTTTAGGAATATTTTAGAAATATGAACTGCAATTAAAAACATGCCAACATACCCTGTTTTAAAAGTCACACACAGATGCTGTTAATTTATGTTAGAATTTCATTCAGGAATTGAAAAAATTCAAATAATTATAATTGTTTAAAATGTTTTATATAAAAGCGTGCTGGATCCATTGGTTACAAAATTATTTCTTCGTAATCCAGATACAGCCTCATACACAAACAAGCAATATAGTCGGGCGAGAGTATTCCTCGGATAATTTTTTCCTACCTATTTCATTTGGCTGCACCGTATTCGGCGCAACTTTTCTGGATTCAACAGACACGCAATTGATTGCAACTGATTAGTCGAAATCATTTACTATATAAAATATTTCTTTAAAATATTATCGATACATATAGCTAGTAAACAAATATTTCTCTTTTAATTTTTTCAACCTCATACTATGTAGGAAGATAAACAATGTTATTCGTTTTGGACTAATCTAAGATCTGTCTAAACGGATGATGTTCCAGAACGTTTGATTATAGCTGTCGGGCTATTATTAAAAAATCTGATGTGGGCAGCACATGACTTTCTTTATATAATGCAATGAATTTACAACTTTTACAGTAAAAAAAATAGATTATTTTTATAGTAGCTATTTATATCCTTTCCAAGATATTGAATTTTCGTCAATGAATCGTCATTTTGCATGTCATCATCAATGAGTCGTCATTGATTTAGCGTCATTTTTATCCATTTGGCGAGTTTTTCGTTAATTTAGCAACATTTAAAAAAGTTACCAAGTTGGCGATATTCCACCAAATTCGTCGCCAAAATCTCGCCAAAGGTTATGGACGACGAAATAAGTTATTCTTACAGCAGATAAATGGCTATTGGTGTTCAAATACAAAAGTATTACTCAAAGTATCTTTTTTCATGAATGGAACGAGCTAGATCCACGAGAATGATGTCACCCAATTTACCGCAAGGTATTACATATGAAAAGTAAACATGTTTCTCAATAGGAAATATTTTTTTTTTATTTTATATGACTTTTTGATAATTTTTTGGGGAAATGTGCAATATATCAAGAACGGTTCATGTTAGCGTTCTAAAATTTATGTTAATCGTTTTCTAATGAAAAATTACATAAGAAATGTCTATTTGCGCAACTTTTTTAGCGGTTTTAATTTTTTGACGATTTTTTCAAAATTTCACTTAAAAATTTAGGGGTTTCTGAATATTGGATTGCGTATAAAAACAATAGACTTCCAGTGTTTACGGATTGTGATTTTTGTACCAAATTTCGTTTGAATCGGTCCATTCGTTCGTCAGTTATCGTCTCCACAGACTCACTGACACACACGCAGAACACAAACACACACACTTTCACACACACACACATACTTTCACACACAGACACACACACAGACATCATTTCAAAAATGTGTGATTCGTGATCAGGGATGCTTGGAACGTGATCTCCCGTCGAAAACTCGTATTCGAATTTTCGACCCCGTCACAATACTTTCCTTAAACATTACGTATATAAGGAAAGTAATAAAATAAAATTTAAGCTTAAATTGACAGAATTAATGCCAGTATGAATGGTTTATAGGCGATTTCTATTCACCAGAGTAAACAATATTCCACATTTTTGTAACTGTCTTTTCTCGCCTGTCTTGCTTTGTTGTAGAGCTCATTATGCTAACTTTTTAAATTCTCCACTAGAAGCATTGAATCCTCTTTAATTCAATAGGGCGTGGTCACTTTACTATAGATAAGCCTAACGTGTACACTCATGGACCGTTCCTTGCAAAATTATTGGAATGATTAAAGGCTTTTCTAGGATCCCTTTATACATTTAATGTTTACCATCATTCTCCACTAGGTGCGCTGCAATTATTTTCATTTCATCGGCTATCGAATGGAAAAGAGTGCAGAGAACTACCTGTACACGGACTTAATTTGCATACCACTCAGCTACTTCCTATCGCAGTTATTGCCATGAATAAGGAATTTTCCTTAAATCGGTTCAAAATATTATTTTACGTTACAGGATATTTCTTTTATATAAAAAAGCAGGTTTTGCAGAGTTGGGTAGTATATAAACAAGTTATTATTACTTTCCTTATATACATAATGTATAAGGAAAGTATTGTGACGGGGTCGAAAATTCAAATTTGAGTTTTCGACGGAAGAATACGTTTCAAGCATCCCTGATCACGAAACAAACATTTTTGAGGTGATGTCTGTGTGTGTCAGTGAGACTGTGGAGACGATATCTCACGAATGAATGGAGCAATTCGAATGAAATTTGGTACAAAAATCACAATCCGCGAATACTGGAAGCCTATTGTTTTTAAACACAATTGAATGTTCAGAATCCCCTAAATTTTCGTGTGAAATTTTGAAAAAAATCATCAAAAAATCAAAACCTTTAATAAAGTTACGCAAATAGACATTTCTTATGTAATTTTTCCTTAGAAAACGATTGACATAAACTTTAGAACGCTAGCATAAACCGTTCTCGAGATATTGCACATTTTTCAAATAAATTTATCAAAAAATCCCATAAATTAAAAAAATATATATTAATTGTTGAGAAACATGTTCACTATTCATATGTAATATTATTCGATAAATTTGGTGATATCCTTCTCATGGATCTAGCTCGTTCCATTCATGAGAAAAGGTACTTTGTGTAATACTTTCGTATTTGAACGCCAATAGTCATTTATCTGTTATAAGAATAACTTATTTCTCCGTCCATAACGCTTGGCGAGATTTTGGTGACAAATTTGGCGGAATGTCGCCAACTTGGCGACTTTTTGAAATGTTGCCAAATTAACGAAAATATCGCCAAATGGATAAAAATGACGCAAAATCAATTAAAATGACGGCTAATTGTCGAAAAATCAATATCGTGGAAAGAATGCATGTATCTACTAAAAGAAAAACCTATTTTTTACTGCAAAAGTAGTAAATTCATTGTATTATATAAGGAAAGTCATGTGTTGCCAACATCAGATGTTTTCTAATTTATTTTCTGTAAGCTGCAGTAATTCATCATATTATACAAAATTAATAATCACAGGACTCACTGTTGGAGGCGTTTCTAAAACCATAAAAAATTATGCACATTTTATTCCTTATCCAAAGAGTGGCTCATCTTCGATGCCATTACGCAAATTGAAATAGTTATTGCTGAAGCAGAACGAAATGACAGCAATAGATTCAGTCTATTACTGCTCCCACAATTACTCCCTAATTACTCACAGTAAATGAAGAGTCTTCCGTCGGGGAAACGAAGTATTGGAGAGTAGGGCATTATTAAGATTTTTCACACGTTTTTGATATCCTGGTCCACGATCGATATCCTGGAATGAAGTTTATTATTTTCAGGAAATGTTTCGTTTCGGAAGAGTTGTTGATGAATAAATAATCAACTTTGGCAAGATGTTATTCAACGTTGTGGATATTTTTCTACCGCATAAAGTGTGAGGTTCGAAAATATGTATCAAGTTTTTGTGTCAAATTTATTTTCAATATGCTCTAATAAATAGTCATATTATACAAAACAAAAAATCTGATGTGGGCAACACATGACTTTCCATATATAATGCAAAGAATTTACTACTTTTACAGTTTAAAAAAATGTTATTCTTATAGTAGATACTTATATTCTATCAAAGATATTGAATTTTCTTCAATTAGTCGTCATTATCATTGATTTAGCGTCATTTTTTTCATTTGGCGAGATTTTCGTTAATTTGGCAACATTCAAAAATATCGCCAAGTTGGCGACATTTCGCTAAATTCGTTGCCAAAACCTCGCCAAGCGTTATGGATGGAGAAATAAGTTATTCTTACAGCAGATAAATGACTGTTGGCGTTCAAATACAAAATTATTACTCAAAGTATCTTTTCTCGTGAACGGAACGAGTTAGATCCATGAAAATGATGTCACCAAATTTATCGCATGATATTACATATGAAAAGGAAACATGTTTCTCAACAGTTAATATTTTTTTAATCTATGGGATTTTTTTGATAAATTTATTTTAAAAATCTGCAATATCTTGAAAACGGTTCATGCTAGCCAAGTTTATGTCAATCGTTTTCTAAGGAAAAATTACATAAGAAATGTCTATTTACGTAACTTTATTAAAGGATTTGATTTTTTGATGATTTTTTCAAATTTTTACTCGCAAATTTAGGGGGGTTCTGAGCATTCAATTGTGTTTTAAAATAATAGGCTTCCAGTATTCATGGATTATGATTTTTGTGCCAAATTTCATTCGAATCGGTTCATTCGTTCGTCAGTTATCGTCTCCGCAGACTCACTGACACACACACACACAGACAGACAGACATCACCTCAAAAATGTTCGATTCGTGATCAGAGTTGCTTGGAACGCGCTCTCCCGTCGAAAACTCGAATTCGAATTTTCGACCCCCGCCACAATACTTTCCTTATACATTATGTATATAAGGAAAGTAATAATGACGTAATCCATCAATGGATGCGTTTTTAAAGCCGTAGAAGTACGTACATTTTATTCTTTATCAAAATAATATCTAATTTTGGACGTCATTACGCAAATTTAAATAGTTATTACTGAAGCAAAACAAAACGACAAACAGAAATTCAGCTAATAACTGCTGCCACAATTAGTCCCTAATTACTTATAATAAATGAAGTTATTTCTGTCAAAAGCGAAGTATTCAAAGTCCCGTCGAAGGAAGTATACAAAAGCGAAGTCAATAGCGAAGTCAAAAGTAAAGTAAGGCATTAATTACTAAGATTTTTCACATATTTTTTATTAAGGCCATAAATCATTTGGTAGGCCATTTTAATAGCACACACTGAACGTAGGAGGAAATTTGAGAAATAAGGAGGAAAACAAGAGGCAGGATACTACGAAAGAATGGTAAAAACAACAGAGGAGAAACAGTATAGCAGAAAAATAATGAGTGATCGGAAATAAAACAAGGTGGTAAGAAAACGAATAGCAGAGCGAATAGAAGCATCTGTTATCGTGTATCTGTTCTCTTATCGCCTTGTTATCGTGCCATCCATTCTTTATTTTCTTCTATTCTTTTTTCCACCTTGGTTTTTAACTTTCATTCGTATTATCCTGTTTTTTGTTTTCAGATCTCAGTAGGTTTTCCTCTTTCATTTCTCCCCACGACGATGTCGACTTTTCTCTTTCCTTCAACCGTGTGGGTTATTGTATCGCAGTTGCCAAAAGTACTTGAATAAGTGAGGTTGCGCTTCTTGTTTGTTTAGAAGACGAAGGCTGTTTTCTTCCTTCGAAACTGATTGATCCCTATATATTTGTGAGTATGCTCAATTTTCGAAGCTGTTATTACAGCAACTTTTTAAAGTTTTTTTTTCCCTTCATTCGAAAGCGATGTATTGCAGAGAAAGATGTTATTAAGATTTTTCACACGCTTTTGATTAAAGTTATAATCTAAGGTATGCTACTGAAAATCAATATTTGGTATAAAGTTTATTGCTGTTAGAAAATATTTCGCTTTAAAATAATAACTGTCTAATAAATTTTGGCAAAATGCTTTAAAATAATAAATTTTGGCAAGTTGTTATTTTATGTTGCAGATATCTTTCTACCGTATAACGTATGGGTGTATAGATGGGTTAGAAAATAAATAATAAATTTTGGCAAGTTGTTATTTTATGTTGCAGATATCTTTCTACCGTATAACGTATGGGTGTATAGATGGGTTAGAAAATAAATAATAAATTTTGGCAAGTTGTTATTTTATGTTGCAGATATCTTTCTACCGTATAACGTATGGGTGTATAGATGGGTTAGAAAATAAATAATAAATTTTTGCAAGTTGTTATTTTATGCTGCAGATATCTTTCTAACGTATAACGTATGGGTGTATAGATGGGTTAGAAAATAAATAATAAATTTTGGCAAGTTGTTATTTTATGTTGCAGATATCTTTCTACCGTATAACGTATGAGTGTATAGATGGATTAGAAAATAAATAATAAATTTTGGCAAGTTGTTATTTTATGTTGCAGATATCTTTCTACCGTATAACGTATGAGTGATGGGTTAGAAAATAAAAGTCAAGTTATTATTACAGAAAAAAGTCCAATTTATTTAAAAATATTTCAAATAATTATCATTATATTCAAAGTTAATATTTATCATCATTGAAATGTTCCAAATACCCGTTTTTGTAAATCTGCAATTATTTTGCCAAACAGAAAACATATTTTATTAAAGTTTCGCAGTTTTTCATTCAGACGCTTTAAGCAGAACGGAAATCTTTGTAGAACAAACAATAAAGTAATTGGACTTGATTTGTTGGTTCCCAATTGAGATTCTCAAAATTGCGACAAAGGAAAGCTGAGTAAAGTAGCTATTGAAAGCATTTCTTTTCGAGTTATTGTAATCTCTGTAAATATATGGAACAGGTTAGCTATTTTGTGAATCATTAATAACACATAAGGCAGCAAAAGTGGTAATGTAATTAACACTTTTGCAAGAACTGGCAGACTGTTCCTGTTTTTATCAAGAACTGGCAGACTTTGTCGGCAAGAGGTCACTAAACATAGCAGCCAGTTTCTATAGTGTATAGCAACCAGTTTCTTTCTTAAAGCAAAGCAACAAAAGCAGATCTAATCTTAGCATGAGCAGGTCATTTTCTATCAATTACTTCTTTTAGCCATCACTTTTTTGAGTAAATAAACAAAAGATGACTCAATACATGGTTACTGAAAACTACTTTATAAATAAGCACCTTTGAACCGCCTTTGATCAGCTTTCGCTGTGACACGCCCTAAAGAAGAATGCAAATTTTATGTAATCCGTATACACCTCTTTGCAGCGAAAGGGATACGAACCTTCCCAATCAAATCAGAAACCAGCCCTTTCCTCTGACGAGCACAAATTAAATCGAATCCCTTCACATGATGAGACTCCGTGTGCAACACGTTTAAACATTTATGTTCTAACATTTAGTTAAGGTCAGTGACCGTTAGAATTACATGAGCTCCGTGAAAAGAAGAGTAAACGTTACAAAATAAGAGTAAAAATTATATGAGGTCCGTGAAAAGAAGAGTAAACGTTACAAAAGAAGGGTAAAAATTACATGAGGTCCGTGAAAAGAACAGTAAACGTTACAAAAGAGGAGTAAAAATTACATGAGGTCCATGAAAAGAAGAGTAAACGTTACAAAAGAAGAGTAAAAATTACATGAGGTCCGTGAAAAGAAGAGTAAGCGTTACAAAAGAAGAGTAAAAATTACATGAGATCCGTGAACACAAGAGTAAACGTTACAAAAGAAGAGTAAAAATTACATGAGGTCCGACAAAAGAAGAGTAAATATTACAAAAGAAGAGTGAACATTACATGAGATCCGTGTACAACCGCTTAGAGGGCATGATTCCCCAAAAATAGCAGTGCGAATTTCATCACAATCGGAGAAAAAGGATCTAAGCTAGATCAAAATGTCGATTAAAATATATGGGGCTGATATATCTGAGTTATGTCCTACGACGGACACAAACTAAATCGCAATTTCAACAATCATAACACAATTAGATCATTAGCAGTATCTTCCACAAGCAACATAGTTTTTACATTTCCAATACTCTTCTGAACGAATTACCGAATTTAAGATTAATACGGAACTTTTAACGTGAATAACATCCATGCTTTGAGCATCTGCGGCGAAAATCGGGGCATTATAGAAAATGTAAACACTTTGGACGCTTATGCCTTCAAATCGAATAGATAAAAATGTAAATAATGTTCTTCTCTTGTCAGAAATACGGCCCATATCATGAATATATAAAAATAATTTTGATATTTAAATATTTTGAACTGTTTTTTTTTTCAGAAAAAAATAATTAAAAGTATCTGTTCGAACTAGTGTTCACATTTATTTACTTTCACTCGAAATATCTTCGAAACTATAAAATATATAAATAAGTAGTGAAAAACGAAAATATGTATTAGGAAATTTAGTATATAAATCTACATAAAAAAAAGCTTTTATGGTTTTCGTGTAATCATCTTGTCAAATTGAAGAAGATTGAAAATTTTGTGTTTTCCAAATTTGTAATACTTATATCTCAAAAATTAAAAGAACTAGTTATGAAGAATAAGTAAGAATTGGTAGCGCCTACAAGTATATATAATTGGATTTGGAATCGGGCTCTTACTTTTCGAAGTTTATTGGTTATAATTTTGATATTTTAGTATTTTTCTCTGGATTTTCTAATAAGCGGGGAAAAATGTAATATTTAAAATGTCACAAGTGTTGCAGCTCAGTATGTTTACTCACTCCTTGATGCATAAGCACAAGATATTATGTTTTTTTAAATAGGTTTTTAAATAAACATAGGGATTCTAAATATCTCTAATGATTGATGAGGTTTGAACAGAATAGATGGATTCAAGTACGTATTTATGTGCCGTCAGAGACAAGTTTACAAATTAACCAGAATATAAAATCTTGTTAGATGTATTGTTAAAGTTTAATTTATATACCGCCAAACAAGTTAATAAAAGTATTTGATATTTTGACGTAAAATCTATGGTCGCAGTATCCAGATTAAGACGGGCCGAAAATCTAATAATGACAGCCACCTATAAATAGTTAGCGAGTAATTTGTAGCACTTTGAAAACCTGTAAACGAAATAAATGCGTTTGAAAATATCGAATAAACTGATTGAAATTTATTGAAGTTTTACTTTACAAAATATTATTCACTCAAAACAATTTCGACTCCATGGGTTTGGAACCATAAATGATTTTTTCTTCAATAGACAAGCACTTTGAATTATAATAACTCTTGAAATGCTGATATCTGCAATGTTTGTCAAAGTGCGCGGTTGTATTCTTTCTGGAATTCAAATGTGCACTGTCTTTTACGGGGGACATTTTATGTTCACATGAGAAGGACATTTTATGTTCTCCTCTAATCGAGATTTATGTTCACGAGAGTGTTGTTCATTGTATAATTTCTGAATAGGACACCAATTCGTCAATAACTATATTCTATCAAATAAATGGCAACATTTTTATGGTCGAGACTAATTAGATAATGCTCAACAATTTTGTAATCAACTTTTATCGTATATCTAGCTTTGTTACCTATTTCGTTATTAACACTTTACAACAAAGTAAAAAAGCGTTTATAACTGTGTTCATTCTTTCTGTCTGTCTGTCCGTTAGCACGATAACTGCCGTAAAAATGACATTATCAAAATGAAATTTTAGTATGTTGTTCAAACGGTCTGTGTGACCTATGGGAATATAAATGGATAATATCACCCAATTAGTTTTGGATGGATTGAACCCGGGTTGAAAAAATGAAATACATTGAATCCTGTGGAACCTAATTTTTCAAACATTTTTTAAGCGGATTTAAAATTCACAAATTGCTTCGAAAGTTTTAGGAAATATTCAAATTATCCCATATAATATATAAAAAGAATTTCAGCAAATTATATTCAGTAGTTTTTTAAATAAAAATTAAAATAATAATTACACCTTTTATATGAAGCGATCGCGTGACCATTATATGAAGAGATCATGTGACCCACTTCAAAATAAAATATGGCATCCATCTTGTCTCAAAATCGTGATTTCTAAAGTTCTTTTTAATTTATATTTAGTGTTATATCCGTCCTAAAACCGCTTCATTTTTGCTTAAATTCTGTGCATCTACATACTGAAACAACGCAATTATAATATTTTTTAGTTTAAATGATCATCCAACTTTGATTATTTCTGCAACGAAGCCTACTTCTCACTTATGGAAAATGTAAACAGCAAAATATGTAGAATGAGCGAATGAGTTGTATAAGAATTGCTGCATTTCTTTAGCGCAAAATTATTTAGCTCATGGAGTCTGCAATATAGCTGATATGAATGAAATATTCATTGATTTTACAAGGAGAAGGACGATTTTTTCGATGAAGTTTTAAACACAGAGTTTAATTACTTGTACCCCCATGGTCTTAAATTTTTAAATAAAATAAATTATTATAGTATTGTGATGGAGGAAATGAATGGAAAAATATTTATGAATAAAATGCTGCTTTTATAGAGAGAGTCAGGCGTGTTATATTTCGATGACGTCATTTGAATAAATTTCATTGGTTTTCGATGAAGTTTTCAAATATAATAAATTATTGTAGTATTATGATAAGTTTAAAAATATTACCGAGGAATGTATCGCATTTTAGAGATGTTTAAACCAGGCAATTTATATTTCAATGCCGTCTTTTGAATGAAGTTCATTTTTTACGATGAAGTTTTAAGTATTCAAATATAATAAATTAATGTAGTATTGTGATAATTTTAAAATATTACCGAGGAATGTATCGCATTTTAGAGGTGTTTAAATAAAATTGCATTGAAGTTAGAAAGTGTTTCATAATCAATGCATTATGCGTGATTGATCTTTTGTGTTCTCTCTTTAAATTCTCCTCTAGAGCCACTACAATCGCTTTTAATCGATCGGGCATAGTCTGTTTACTATAGACAAATCTAACACGTACACTTATGAACCTTTTCTTACAAAGATATTAAAGTACTTAAAGAATTCCTTGAGAACTTTATTTAATTAACAAACTTTAGAGTTTGGAATAATATTCCTCACTATTAAATGTGTTTGTAAGATAAAAGTAATGTGAAAAGAATGTGAAACTGAAGATCGTAAAATTCATTAACTTTCATTTCCTTAATAACAAGGCCCGAGTTGAATCGTAAACTATTTTTCGTTCATTTCAAATAATTTGTTTTTGCTAAAAACATCTGAATGGAACATTTTCTCGAATTTTATTGAAACTTCTCTTCTGCACAACAAATTGTTTACGTCTCCTAAAGTATCTGCTTAAATATTTTTAATGACAAATAATTATTTTCGATATTATAATCATTAATCAAAATATTTTTTAAATGAATTTGACACAATTTTTTACATGTTTTGAACTCCCCCCCTCATATTTATATGATAGAAAGATATCCGCAACATAAAATAACAGCTTGCCAAAATTGATTATTCATTAACAACTGTTTCGAAAGGAAATATTTCCAAGAAGCAACTAAACTTTTTAACCTGGCATGTGCCAAATATCGATTTCCATTAGCATATTTAAAGATTATTACCTTAATCTAAAACGTGTGGGAAATCCTAGTACCTTATTTTGCGAGATTTTCGTTCTGACGGAAATACCTTCATTTACTGTGGATAATTAGAGAGTAATAGTGGCAACGTTTTGTTCAGCATCATTAATGACTATTTTAATGAGCGTAATGGCGTCTAAAATGTGCCATTATTTTGAACAGAAATAAAATGACTGTCCCTTTTTGGCAGATGAATATGCCGAAGAAAATATTGACTCAGATTTTAAGTTGTAATCTCACTTTACTTCTCTCTTTATCTCACTTACATTTTATTTTTATCTCACTCTCTTCCTTTATCTTACTTTTTCTCTCTTTATTCTACGCTCTACATATCTCTATATTTCTTTTTTTCTTTCTCTATCTCACCCCCTCTCACCCCTCTCACACTCTCACTCCTCTCACCCCTCTCACTTTCTCACTCCTCTCCCATGCTCTCACTCTCTCAACCACTTCTCATTCGGTCACTCATCTCTTGCTCTTACTTTCACCCCCCTCATTCTTACACTCTTACCCCCTCTCTCACTATCTTGAATTCTCACTCTTTTCATCTAGCTCATTCTCTTATAAACACCCACTGTCTCTCTTTCCCCCTCTCTTTTGCATACTCTGTCTTCTCTCTCCCTCTGTCTTTATCTCCTTCCTTTTCCTCTCCCACTCCATCTTCTTTCTCTAAGTCTCTCTTTCACACTCTCCCTTTATTTTTCATTTATCCTGTGTATTTCACTTTCTACTTCTCCTTGTCTTCTTTTCATACACCTTTTTTTCTCCTGCTCCCTCACATTATTTCCTTTATATTCTCTTTTAATCACACATTCTCTTTATTTCTCACTCTCACTTTCTTTTTCTCTCGTTTTCTCACCTTCTCTCTATAGCGCACCTTTAATCTTTCTCTCTCTTTAAATCACACTCTCTGTTTCCGAGTTATTTCTCTCTCACTTACCGAATTTTGTCTCTCTATTTATCTTGCATTTCTCTCTCCCATTCTTCCTCTCTTTTCTTTTCCTATCGCAGATTCTCTCTATGTTTCTTTCACATTCTGTTTTGATTGCTATTTTGCTCTTTGTGCTTCTCTTTCTCCTTCTCTTCACACAATATCTTTTCCTCCTTCCCTTTTAATTATATTCTCTCCTTCATCTTTTCTTTTCTTCACGCTTTTTATTTCTCCCTCTCTTTATTTAACACTCTCACTTTTTCTCTTCTTTTATCACTTTATTTATCTCTTTTCTTACTTTCTCTCTATGTCGCACTTTCTTTCTTTTTCTCGCTCTTCAAATCAAACTCTCTGCAAGTTTTTTTTCCTCTTTCTAAATTGTGTCTCCCCCTATTTATCATACCCATTCGTTCTCCCACACTCCCTCTATTTCTTCTCCCCCCCCCCCCGCTCTCTTTCTCTCTCACACACATTTTCTTTTTCTCTTACTGTTTACTTCTTCCTCTCACTTTCTTCTCTCCATTTTTCACTTTATCTCAACATAGAACTTCCTTTCTTTCACTCTCTCTTCATATCACACTCTCTTCTCTCTCATTCTCTTTATATTTTTATCGCATTTTTCTCTCTTTAATTTATTTTCTCATTATGCCCTACTCTTTCCCTACTCTCTCTCTTTCTCCTTCTTTTCTCACACTCTGAATTCCCTTCGTTATTTCTCTTTTTCCTTCTATCACATTATCTTTGTATCTCTCATCCTTCCCCCCACTCTCCCTCTATCTCTATCTCTCTCTTCCCCCTCTCACCCCCTGTTTCTCTCTTTCGCTCTTCTATTTTATTCTCTCTTATTTTATATTAATTTTTCTCACTATCGCGCTGACTTTGTCTTCCTCTCGCACTTGCGCTTTCTTGTTTTTCTCTCGTGTTTACTTCGTTTATCTCTCGCGCTCTTTTCTCATTTGCTATCTCTCACACTCTCTCTTCGTCCCCGTATTTCTTCTTGTATTTCTATTACGATGTGTCTTTCTCCTTCTCTTTCGCTCTCTCATGCTTTCTTCGTCTTCCACTTGATCTCTTCCTTTCCTTCTTTTTCTGCTTTGCTTTCTTTCACACACTCTCTGTGGTGAGGTGAAATTTACATAAATGCACTACTACTACTTACCCATAGTGTTCCCCAGTTTGAACCTGTAAAAGCATAGTACGATCCAAAAGGATCAAAGTACATTGCGTTTCACTAAAATAACAAGTTGGTTTTATGGCCACTAACACATTTATTAAACACATAAAATATTCAACATTGATAATAATAATAATGTGATAAAGTTACACTACAGTCACATCCACCAAGCTTGACCTTGGGGTGTACGGACTAATTAATGTATTTGCTATTAAATTTCTCATTAATTTTTTAGTGCAATTTACACAGCTTAAAATTTGCACTAGCACTTTGATTATATTAACACACAACTAATACATTACATTACAATTGAATTTAAATATTCCGATACCTCCTCTCAGATGAGATGCCTAGTAATCCAACATGAGACAATTCACAGATCCTAATGAAGATGTCTCGGCTATTCAATTAAAACACAGTTCGTAAGGATGCTCAGCTTATTGGAGATGTTGCTGAATTCTGGATACCATCGTGGATTATCACGGAATAGGTGATCACAGTTCGCTACACTCTCCTGTTCCCAATTGTCGGTTTGGCCCAGCGATTCCTGGTGAACCGGGAACTACGTACAGGTCGAGGCCGGTTGGGTCGCATTCCACATGAACTTTACGATGGCATTCCTCACACATGCCGTACCGATGATGGTTGTAGCACTCAGCTGAAGGGTGACGCGTGCTGCATAGAGGCCCAAGGTTGGAACCTCGCAAACGCCCCGCTCATGTCGACTCGGTCGTGAGGTGAGATCAACACTGCTGTCGAGTACAAGTCTTACAGTACACACAGTTGTCACGGCTTAAATGTACTATAAGGGTCCAAAGGGGTAGTCCACACTACGTCGCCTATTTTCAGAGCTGTGTGCCACTGCATATCAAAAGTGGCGAAGTCCTCGCTGTTCCTATGACCGCCACGGCCCGATGAAAGTAACTCTCGATCTGGCTGTGCCCTAGCTCGATTTGGCTTAGAGCGACCATGAACTTGGCGGGCTGTAAGGTTGCGCTGGACTACGAACTACACCTAAGTGTACGTGGTCGCAACGTGTAAAAAAAGCGTGCTCTCTTCCTCCCTAGTTTCCTTCTTGTCTTTCACTCACACTGTGTCCTTTTCCTTCTCTTCCGCTTTCCCACTCTCTCGCTTTTTCTTTCTCTAAAATATATTCTCTCTCTCTCGCTCTCTCTCTATTTCCCTATTTTTCTCTATCTTATTCTTTCTCTATTTCTCTCTCTCTCACACTCTCTCTTCCTCCCTGCCTCTCTTCTTATCCTTCTCTCACACTCTGTCTTTCTCCTTCTCTTCCTCTCTCTCTTCATTGCAAATTCTCTCTCTTTATCTCAGGTTCTATCTCCATTTATCTCACTTCAGCTCTCTCTCACCTTCTATCACACGCTTTCCTCCTGTTTATCTCTCGTTTTCTCTTATATTCTCTCTATTACTAACTTTCTTTATCTATATCTTTTTTCTCCAGCTATATATTTCTTTATCTAGCTATCTCGACCTCTCACTCTATTCCTATATCTCACTCTAACCCGCTCTTATTCACTATATTTCTTTATCTCCCTCTCCCTCACTCTTTTTCTCAATCTTCGCCTCATACTCATGTTTACCCGTCTCTTTCTCTCACACTCACTTTTTTTCTCACTCTTTCTCCGCTTTTCTCTCGTACTGTATCCTTCTCCATCTCTCACGCTAAAATTATGCTTTCTCTTTCTCTATCTAAATTTCTATTTTCTTTTTCTGTCTCTCACTCTAAATTTCTATTTTCTTTAAAGGTCCTACCAAATATTTGGTAGGACCTTTATCCACTATTCAAAAGGTATTAGAACAATGCTGTTCAATTTTGTTTTCAGATAATAGTGGTATTTCAGTGTAACATCAAATAACAGGTGTATATTTAGTGGTTGGTTTAAAAGTTATTCGTATTGGGTTGACTAAGTAGGGATCTTTTTCCATCAATGATTCTTCCAATATACGGACTAATCATGTGACATTGTTTCTATATCTATTTTGATACATATGTATTATATTCTATAGCAAGGTGCCGGTTACCGGGAGTGTCGTCGCGACATTAAGCTGGCTTAACCGGAGAGCGGGGGTCACAACACCCCCCGACCAATTTTTGGTATCTTGCTGTCATGTTCATTATTCTTTTATGGTTAGATGTTATAATCCTCTTTGTTGAGCTGCTGCGCGCCAAAAAATGTGATTTCTGTTTTTTTAACATGGTTTATGATATTTTTATGTGATATATATATATATATATATATATATATATATATATATATATATATATATATATATATATATATATTTATATATATATATATATATATATATATATATATATATAAATATATATGTATATATATATATATGTATATATATATGTGTATATATATTGTATATATATATATCGTTCCCCCTTTCTTACTCGCTATATACTTCTCTTTCTATTCTTCACTCTCTCTATCTACTATATCTCTCCCCTCTCTCTCTCTCTCTCTCTCTCTCTCTTTTGACTCGTAGCCTCTTTCTTTCTCATTTCTCTTTCTCCAAACTTTATAAATATCTCCGTCTCTTTCTGAGTATGAATAAAAATATGAAAACAACTCTAAAACAACCAATTCATATTTATATATATTAAAAACCTATATATCCATCGAAATCCTGAATTCACATTTTCTACGCCCTTACAATATTTATCTTATTCATATTCCAAGCATCTGATGAATTTAATTACATTCTGCTATAGTCAAATAATCATGAAATTTCTAAAAGGATATATTTTCCAAAAGCGATAAATTTCATCAAAACAGCGTGACTTTATCCCGAAATATGATTCCCAGTGGCATATGAAAAATTGTTAACTTAATTGAAAACGTGGGAGTAATCTTAATAATTCTGTTTCGGTTTCTCCGGAAGTAGTTTAATTTATTACGAGTAATTAGAGGAAAATTGTGGTAGAAGTAATAAGATGAACTTTTGGCTGTCATTTCGTTCTTCGGTAATAACTATTTTAATATCCGTAATGACCTTCGAAATAAACTATTATTTCGATGAAGATTAAAATATGGGTACTTCTTACGTGTCATGAATACTGTGCTAAAAATATTAACTCCCGAGTTTTAAGGATGGAATTTTATTGAAAAGTAAATATAGTTGAAATTTGAAATATTCAACCACGAAATTTGAAATATTCAAATATTCATTTTAAAAGAACGATAAATTTAAAATTATCATCGAAGACCTGGAGTGTGTTCCAAATTTATCAGAGATACATATTTAAAAGTATTTACAAACCTTTGTGCGGACGGGGAAATTGAATCCTTTATTTGCAAAAGATGACATGTCCATTTTTGTTTAAATTTAATGCTTTGGAGCAATTTCTGATTATATTCTTTTGCTTTCTTTTCAGGTGTTTGAGATGCATTTAGCTGGTTTCGAACTGTGGGTACTGAATCCTGCTTTTGCTGTTCACAGGGGAGTTCAGAACAAAAGAGGACGGGGAGCATGGAGAGAACGACAAAACATTCTAAATCGAAAACAGTTTGTTCGCTTTAAGAACGAAATGGCCGTCAAATACCGTTCTCAAGTGAAGGGCAAATCCTAAAGGCCTCTAACAAGTCAAATGATGTCTATCTTAAAGCCATTCCAAGAGTCTTTTCAATGCATGTTTTGAAGATATGCGTAAAGATGTTGAAGAACAACATGGAAATATTGCTTGGGATCTAAAGGAATTCTGGGAAATTAGGTTTTTTTTTATCACATGGCCAGGCACTTGATTAGTAATTTAACAATGGGAAATTAGTAATTTAACAATAGAAGTAAATGAAATATTATATCAGTACAGGATGAACTGTGATTCATTAAAGAAAAAGACAAGATTTGGTTTCCGGTATGTTGGAAAATCTGCATTCTGTACTTTCACTTATCTACAGTTATCTGACGATTGTGTAACAATCAGCAATTGGATTAGATCATCAAAATAGTATTAATGCTTGACGAAATTCTGCCTTATATTAAAGTGCATAAAACCAATTTTAAGAAAGCATAATAGAATTCAAGAATAAATGCTTCAATAATAATTGTGCTATAATATAACTATATGCATTAAATTGTTAAAAAATCAAGGAAAACAGTTGTGAGCTAGCTGAAAGAGGATGAAGTAATTAGGAAGTAATTTTCAAGAAGGAATAAGAAATAATCGTATACTAATAAGATATGTATCCATAATTAATTAATTTAAATAAAATAAATGTTATTGTCGTTGTTCGAAACAATCATACGGCTATTTGGAATACAATTAGAAACTGGAATAAATCATTAAAAAACTTTTATGCACATTTAAAAATCTTATTTTATCATAAAATGCATATAAAAAAATAATTAAAAAATCCAATTAAATTCAGAAATTAGGACATCAATGCAAGAATGTAATACTATGAACCAATATCTGCTGCAATTTAAGACGCAATAAACTAATATAGCAAAATGATGAAAAATCAATTCAAATATGTCTAGACGTTTGAAATCAAAACATTTGAATCTTTATAAAGAATTTTGATTTTCGCCATTTCATTATTTTAAAGCAAAGAAACTATTTTCATTTATGCTAATATATATATATATTAAAAAAAATGAGTACATGTTGAGCTTTCATCCCAATGCTAGAAATTGAAATTCGGTATGTTCAACATTGAGAGCTCGTACTAGGTGGAGAAAAAACACGCCAATAAGCAGAGTGCCATTTATGGTGTATTTAATTATTAATTCATTTTCTTGTTAATAGCTATTGAGGAGTAATTAAAAAGCGCAAAGCAGTTGAAAAGGTCAACTCTGGCAGCAAGTTCATGTTACTGTTATCTAAAATATGCAAAAGTTTTAAGTGCAAATTTTTTTAATCGTTACACTTTTTTAAAATAGTGGTGGAAAACATTAAAAATGATTTTTAAAAGTTCTTTATGTTCTCCTTCTATTAATTAATAGCTATAAATAGATGGCGCTGCAAATCGAGACGCATACTACAGCGTTTAACCTGTACTCGCTCTGATCTGAAATAATTTGTAAATAAATATTCAAAGGTCGATTATTGCGCATGAATCTTTGAAAACAAATTACTTCTAACAAGGTGTGATTCATAAATATGAATCATTGAAAGAACACCCAATATCTCTCACGTCTGAAGGGACTTTGAAGACATTGATTCCCAATTTTGTAATGATTAGATTAGAAAATATGAATTAAAGTATTATTGCTTTTAATGTGACAATATGGAAGCCAAACTATTCTTACGGAGTCTCATGTAAAGAAACCATTTTGGTACATATTGCAGGTTATATTTTCTGTAAATTGGTACTTAATCGTAGGAAGCTAACAATTCGAATTTTAGACTCACAGAATGTGATATTTACAACTAGTACTTTTGTTTTACTATTCTCTAGATCTAGAAATGGAATTAGTTCAACCATTTAATTAATAGATATCAGTTGTAATATGAAGTATTTTCAATGAAAAGTATTTTCACTGGTCATGTCTTCAATTAACATAATTTTCATATATTCTGATTTTTTATTATAAATATTTAACACTAAAAAGTTTTTTAATGAAATATGAATTGTGATAAATAGATTATTTTCTGAAAATATTGCTATTTTAATATTAAAAACTAATGCATAAAATATTTTATTACTTCTTATATTGATATTTTATTTTCATTTCTTATGGTTAAGATTTAATATCTTTTAATGGTTTATAAACTAAATTAATCTCTTTAAAATTTGTATTACTGTTATTATTTATAATTAAGCTCGATTTATATCTGAAATAAATCTAATATCTAAAATAAAAATTACTTCATTAATTACAGTACAAGTAACAGGTGATTAAAAATATCATTCGGTTTTGAAAGTAAAAAGCTTTACTTTGAAAGTACCTGCTTTAGAATCAAAAATAAATGTTTATTTTTTCCGAAAGCGGTTGTTATTTTACTTTTTGTTATTTATGCATATTCGTTGTTTTTTTATAAACTGGTATTCATACAGTAATTTAAACGAATGTTTTGAAGCTTTTGATGAACTTTTTGGCTGCTCAAGAAGATTGTATGTTTTCTTTATTTTTATATTACATTGCGTAATTCCAATGTTTTGCATTCACACGTAATTTTACAATCATTTTCTGCATGTGCTCTTTGAAGTTAGTTGATGATGTTGCTTCTGTAGCTACCGAAACCGCTTACTTTCAATTTATTTTCTCATACGTCACTTAAGTTCATAATTTTGTTTACTAACATAGTTTTTGAAACATTCTACTCTCCTTTCCTTCCAAGAATTCTCCTTTTCATTTTTCTATTTATCGTTTCACAGCTATTTACTTTCTGGGTCACATAATGCAACTATTTATTAATAGAAGCCTTCTTACCTATGGTGGTGTAGCTGCTCTGCATTTGTATCCAGAAGAAGAAGGCTGCTTTTTGCCTCGAAAGTCAGTTGATACTTTTAACCAACTGCTTATATACGGTTGATAACGAATACTTTTATTCTAAATTACATTTTTATGGACTGTGCGCTTGAAGGTAAATATCTTACATTTAATTGTTACATTTTACCACTGCAATTCATATATTAAAAATTTACCAATCGAATAGTAAGTTCAAACCTCAGGGTTGCAAAATCTACTTCAACGATAAGAGTTTGCAATTCCGTCCTATTAGCTCAGCGATAGAGTGTAAGCTAGCCAGTACGAATATCCATGGTTCAATTCCGGGTTGGGACAGTAAGGTTCTTTACAAGACAAAGGTTCTTTACCCAGACAAATCATCCCTACAGATTAGTACAATGATGCAAATGACTCTAGTACGACTAGCACGAATTCAGTGGACTCTGATATATTAAGTGTCGACTTCAAATCTGGATAAAACCGTCAAAAACCCGGCAGGAAGTTAACTTGGAAGATAAAAATAGCAACCAGGAGCTCATCTGAGGTGAAAATAACAGGAGGTGGTCAGTCAGATTGTCAGTTGCACTTAAATTTGACGTCAGAGGGAGGAGAATGCAAAGTCCACTTTAGCGATAAGAGCTTGCAATACCGTCCCAGTAGCTCAACGGTAGATTGTCGGCTGGCCAGTGCGGAGATCTGTTGTTCGATTCAAACCAACAAAGAGAAAATTGTAATACACTTATCTATCACAGGGTAAATAAAAATATACTACACCCTGTTTAACTTAAACTTTTGGCAGCAACCAAAAAGTTCATAGACGAACTTGACCTGCAAAACATTAATCTGCACCACATACCAAAACTTCCAAAAAGGCGATTAAATTTTAGAGTGGTTATCAAAGTGCAATTTATATAATTAGTAAAGGCGCTGCACGCACAAATGTTAATTGGCATTGTTCAGGAATGAACTCAACCTGTGAAACATTAATTTACACCAAATATCCACATTTCAAAACATGTTTTAAAAGAGTCATCGTCGGGCAATGTATATCAGTTACAGCACACGCAATAAAAAAAAACAATCTGTATCAAGGGGCTAAATAACTAACATCATCATAAAATTTCAAAAAGCATTAGTTTAAATTAATGTAAATTTACTGGCTCAACTCGACTTTCTCATACCAAAATTCTTTGGTTTTCTAAATTTTGCAAGAAAAAATTTGAAAAATCGGTATTGTGGACCCAAATAATTGCAACTACGCTTCATTTTAAAAGGATTAAAAAACTCTTTTGATTAATACCATACTTGACAATGAACCTCCCCAGGGGTACATTGTACCCCGGAGTACATTGGGGTGAAGTTATTCCCCAATAAGGATGAAGTTATTCCCCAATACATTGGGGTGAAGTTATTCCCCATGAAGTTATCCCCCCTTCCCCGGGGGGATAAATTACTCCAAAAAGGGGATAATGACGTCACGAACAAAAAAAATGTATCGCAACTATTTTTCATGACAATGATTGTAACTATTAAGTCCTGTAATCATCGAATCATAAATAATCACTTTTATGCAAGATTATGCAAAATTTTGTCTTATGCTGCCATGTTAAAGTGATACAAAAATTTCTCGCTTGAATTTTAAAAAAATCTATCAAGTTCTAGATCTATTTTTTATAACAAAGTTATAAAGTTTCGTGAAAATCCAAAATAATTCCGGCTGCTATCATGTACACAAGAAATACCACAGACATTAGACGAACAAATGGGCATCATTCCAAGGATAGTGATAACTGTTCAAGAGGTCTTAAAACATATATTGGCATCAAAATCTCTAAATCTAAAATTTTCGTGAAAACAACACTTTCTCAAATACTGTATGGGAGACAGTAAATGTTCCAGTTTATAAAATACTACAAAAATTAAGAAAAAGCCAAAATAAAGGAAAACATCATGTTACGGAACATTACATGAACTAATTCTTCCACTAATTTAAAAATTGCCTTCGATCAAACTGCTTCAAAAACACCAACGACTGTGAAATTAAAAAAATCTGATGTGGGCAGCACATGACTTTTCTTATATAATGCAATGAATTTACTACTTTTACAGTAAAAAAAATAGATTATTTTTATAGTTGTTATTTATATTCTTTCCAAGATATTGAATTTTCGTCAATAAGTCGTCATTTTCCATGTCGTCATCATCAATGAGACGTTATTGATTTAGCGTCAAATTTATCCATTTGGCGAGTTTTTCGTTAATTTAGCAACATTTAAAAAAGTCGCCAAGTTGGCGACATTCCACCAAATTCGTCGCCAAAATCTCGCCAAGCGTTATGGACGAAGAAATAAGTTATTCTTACAGCAGATAAATGACTATTGGCGTTCAAATACAAAAGTATTACTCAAAGTATTTTTTCATGAATGGAACGAGTTAGATCCATGAGAATGATGTCACCAAATTTATCGCATGGTATTACATATGAAAAATGAACATGTTTCTCAATAGGAAATATATTTTTTTTTTATTTTATATGCTTTTTTGATAATTTTTTTGAAAAATGTGCAATATCTCGAGAACGGTTCATGTTAGCTTTCTAAAATTTATGTCAATCGTTTCCTAATGAAAAATTACATAAGATATGTCTATTTGCGTAACTTTATTAGCGGTTTTGATTTTTTGACGATTTTTTCAATATTTCACTCGAAAATTTAGGGGGGTTCTGAACATTCGATTGCGTATAAAACAATAGGCTTCCAGTGTTTACGAATTGTGATTTTTGTACCAAATTTCGTTCGCATCGATCCATTCGTTCGTCAATTATCGTCTCCACAGACTCACTGACACACACACACACGCACACACACATACTTTCACCCACACACACACAGACATCGTTTCAAAAATGTTTGATTCGTGATCAGGCATGCTTGAAACGTGCTCTCCCGTCGAAAACTAGAATTCGAATTTTCGACCCCCGTCACAATACTTTCCTTATACATTATGTATACAAGGAAAGTCATTGATTTAGCGTCATTTTTATCCATTTGGCGAGTTTTTTGTTAATTTAGCAACATTTAAAAAAGTCGCTACGTTGGCGACATTCCACCAAATTTGTCGCCGAAATCTTGCCAAGCATTATGGACGGAGAAATAAGTTATTTTTGCAGCAGATAAATGACTACTGGCGTTCAAATACAAAAGTATTACTCAACGTATCTTTTTCATGAATGGAACGAGCTAGATCCACGAGGATGATGTCACCCAATTTAACGCATGCTATTACATATGAAAAGTGAACATGTTTCTCAATAGGAAATATTTTTTTTTATTTTATATAACTTTTTGATAATTTTTTTGAAAAATATGCAATATTTCGAGAACGGTTCATGTTACCGTTCTAAAATTTATGTCAATCGTTTTCTAATGAAACAATACATAAGAAATGTCTATTTGCGTAACTTTATTAGAGGTTTTGACTTTTTGACGATTTTTTCAAAATTTCATTCGAAAATTTAGGGGGGTTCTGAACATTCGATTACGTATAAAAACAATAAGCTTCCAGTGTTTACAGATTGAAATTTTTGTACCAAATTTCTTTCGAATAGATCCATTCGTTCGTCAGTTATCGTCTTTACAGACTCACTGACACACACACGCATACTTTCATACACACACACACAGACATCACTTCAAAAATGTTTGATTCTTGATCAGGGATGCTTGAAACGTGCTCTCCCGTCGAAAACTCGAATTCGAATTTTCGACCCCGTCAGATTATTTTCCTTATACATTATTGTATATAAGGAAAGTAATAGGAGGGCCAACTTTCCTAAAGTTGTCTTATCGTATAGCAAGTACTATAGGTGTATCCTATATAGCTAAATGTATTGATACCGTAACTTCTCAAGTTACTGGTCTGGTCCATGACTTTCCTTGACACCAGTTCGCCTTCTCCATGCCAAATACATTATCCTTGCCACTTTGCATTCGAATATAATTTCAAACTGTATTTTAAATAAATTTTAAGAGATTATATATCGATGTTCAAGAAATTAAAATTATGAAATGTACTCATTTGATTGCCATATACGCAGTGAATTTTCTCGATTAATAGCACCTGCTTCATGCCACATGCTCGCTAAAAGCCACTTGCTCGCCGAAAGTCACTTACCCGGGCTCCAGAAACTTCATAAATATTCACAAACTGCGTCATGCATTTTCTGAACAAGCACAGATTTCACGAAGTAAACACAAATCCATTACTAGCGGTTGATCGTAACTGACACTTCGAAAACAATATGGTAATTTTGTGTATCTATCTGAAGGCTGAGGTCATAGCATCTGGAAAAGAGGAATGTATTTAGTTGGGTCGAAATCCCCCCCCCCTTCCAATTCCTAACTTGGGTAAAATATAACGTAAGTATAGTTCAGCACAGCATAGTTTTCCTGCTTCTTTCATTCGCGAGCCTTTCATGATATCAGCCTTTGATTATTGCCTTTATTTTATCAGCATAACAATGCCAGTCTTTGATTTTCGATCTTATCACTTTTTAACCATTGTTCTTGTGGCTTTTTATGATTGATCGTATTAACATTTTACTCACTCGCCTTATAGATATATCCACTTTCAATATTGATCTTATAATATGGTGCAGAAGCTTACAACTTAATGCACGCGCTTATTTGTATGATTCTTCCTTATTGTTATGAAGTAACCAGAGGCGTAGCAAGGTCAGGTGGTACCCGGTGCGGAAAATTTCTTCTCACCCCCACCCCCCCATTGAAATTATTAAAAGAAGGAAAAATAAGATACAGTTACAAGCGTTATTTTCTGGTTTATTTACTGTGAGCACTTTGTGCTTGATTGTGTGTGTGTGATTTTTTACACTGTGAGCATAAGCATTTAAAACCTTTTTTTCCTAACTTTGCTCTCTGCAAATTTTGAAATCACATCATCAAAATCAATTTCTTTTGCTACACTGTTTTCAATTGACATAGCTAAGCCAGAGAGCTGAGCTTGACTCATGGTGGACCTAAGATAATTCTTCATTAATTTCAGTTTTGAAAAACTCCTCTCACATGATGCTACTGAAACACTTAACAAGAATCTTAAGGCTAAAGTCAGATTTGGTACAGAATCTGAAAGTTCATATTCAACAACAGACTCTAAAAATCTTAAAGAAGACCATTCCAAATAACCTTCTTTTGAAACTTCGTCAGCTTGCAGATTATTCTTAGTCAGTCTTCTTAGTCGTGGAATCTCTCTAAGAATTCCATCTTCAGAAAGTTCATCATAGTTTACGACTAAGTTTTGCATTAACTGTGGAAGTTCGTTTTCTGAAGTTGTGATCAGATTCTTGGGTTCGAGAACTGCAAACCGAGCTGATATACTTTCCATGTCTTTGCAGCGATTGTTGATTTCTTGATAAAACCTGTCATATCACTCCAACATTGATCTTTTCAATTCTTCATTCAACATGAGTGGTTCCTCTTCAGCCTTTCCTCCAGGCATCATTTTCTTCTTTCTGACGGTTCTTCTTTTCATTAAAGGAATGTCCATGTCTTCACAAGTGTTCGTTGCAAACTTCAGTGCTATCTCCACTATCTTATTTCTTTTGTCTTTGAAAAAGGTCTTCACACTTCTCATTTTGATAATACACTTCTCAAAACTGATTCCAATGATCTGTAGGTATTTTTGAGTGTGGTTTACTTTTTCTAAGACATTACACCAGAAATAGAAAAAGCATAAAAAAGAGAAATCACATATTGCTGGCAAAAGCGTTTGCGCTGCTTCTCTGGTTTCGACAGTTTCTGTGGGATCGCAAAGTTCTTTTATAGCATCAGCAATTTTCCTGAAATTAACATATACAGGTTTTACAGCTTCGTAGTGAGCACTTCATCTTGTATCTGAAAGTCTCTTACATTAGTTACTGTAACTCAGACATTAGTTACAAGGATCGTCCATCTCTGTGCGAAAACCGAGAAAAAGCAGTGCAGACTTTCTAAGGTCCCAAAAAAGGATTAAGAGAGTGTCTCACACAGATTAAGAGAGTGATTTGTACAAGGAAAAAATAATGCTTTAGGATAAAGTTTACGGATCCTCGCTTGGACTCCAGAGTGCACTCCAATCATTGTAGAGGCATTGTCACCTGACCTCAACACAATGTGATATCTCGCCCGTCCTGTGCAATTGCCTTTATAATGTCTTCTGTTATGTCAAGGTATTTCTTTCCAGTTAGCTAAAAATAGACTAGAAATGACTCCTTTATTTCTACTTTTTTATTCTAGATATGAACATTTCGAACTATCCCCCCATTTTTTTTTTATTTTAAAAGCACATATTTTTGTCATTTTGTCACCCCCCTCAGTGATGACCCCCGGGGCGGTCCGCACCCACCGCACCCCCCCTTCCTACGCCACTGGAAGTAACTACTAGATAAACTCCCCGATTTCGTGATTTAATGTATGTGCAAACTCAAAAAATATTCAAATTGTTTTCAGTCAAATTCCATTAAAATAATTAATTTAATGCTTCTATGAAAATAATATATATAACTCGATTCAATTGTTTAGAAATATTATACTCAATCAGCTTTTTCGAATTTATAGATTATCTGATAAAAAATTTCCTGCTATGCTTATAAATAATCTCAAAATTATCAGCAATTTATATAAATATCCCTTTTATTTAGTAAATGGTATAGTTAAAAGTTTAGATTAGCTGGATTTTCATGAATTCTATTCATAGTATCTTATATTAGCCAGACATCTCCTTTCTCTTGTATTATTAATACTTTTATTTTTACATCCTCTTCTACATCAGCCTTACTATTATTAGCCCCACTCTTTTGTAACTCTTTTTGCATATTATTACTTTTTCTTAACTTTTCGCATTACAGTTTTTCATTTCTTACGGATGGCAACAGTAAATCATTTCTTTTTTCTTTGCGAATGGCACCACTGGTCTCTTCATTCAGGGTTCCAGGGTTCGACTGGTTCGGGCATATGTTGTGCATTTTCCAGGTATTCATGTTTTCATTTATTTTTCCTCCTTTATGTGTGTTGTCCAAGTAGAAATAGTTTATAGATATAATCTATCTATTTCTTCAGAAACATACATTTTTTGTGTTTGCTTCGCCAAAATACATGGACCAGAAGAAGAGTTTTGCGAAGTGAACATTTCCATTTTTTAAGGCCAAGCCCTTATCCACGTGTATAGCAATAATGCTTCATTTTTTATGTTTTTCTATATTCGTTTCCATACCTTTGAAATTTGCTGATTTCCTTTAACTTGATGACTTGTAATTTGTATTTTTTTCCATTTGATTGAAGATTTGCTGTTTTATACTTTTATTTTGTGGGTGTTTTAGAAAGTTAGGTTTATCGAGTTGCAGCTTCTCGCTTTTCTTTCATCGGACATTTAAACTGTTATTATATATATATATATATATATATATATATATATATATATGAATTAAAATAAACTTTTGCCGACATATAATAGGTGGTTTAAAAAATTAAAGTCTAAAAACTTACCTGAAACTTGCATCTCACAGCTGTAGCTGATATATATCAAACATATAATACCATTCATTTAAAAAAAATCTGATGTGGGCAGCACATGACTTTCCTTATATAATGCAATGAATTTACCACTTTTACAGTAAAAAAATAGATTATTTTTATAGTAGATGTTTATATTCTTTCCAAGATATTGAATTTTCGTCAATGACTCATCATTTTCATTGATTTAGCGTAATTTTTATCCATTTGGCGAGTTTTTCGTTAATTTAGCAACATTTAAAAAAGTTGCCAAGTTGGCGACATTGCACCAAATTCGTCGCCAAAATCTCGCCAAGCGTTATGGACGTAGAAATAAGTTATTCTTACTGCAGATAAATGACTATTGGCGTTCGAATACAAAAGTATTACTCAAGGTATCTTTTCTCATGAATGGAACGAGCTAGATCCACGAGAATGATGTCACCCAATTTACCGCATGGTATTACATATGAAAAGTGAACATGTTTCTCAATAGGAAATATTTTTATTTATTTTATATGACTTTTGATAATTGTTTTGAAAAATGTGCAATATCTCGAGAACGGTTCATGTTAGCGTTCTAAAATTTATGTTAATCGTTTTATAATGAAAAATTACATAAGTAATGTATATTGTGTAACTTTATTAGAGGTTTTGATTTTTTGACGATTTTTTCAAAATTCCACTCGAAATTTTAGGGGGGTTCTGAACATTCAATTGCGTATAAAAACAATAGGCTTCCAGTGTTTACGGATTGTGATTTTTGAACCAAATTTCGTTCGAATCGGTCCATTCGTTCGTCAGTTATCGTCTCCACACTCACTGACACACACACACGCATACTTTCACACAGACATCACTTCAAAAATGTTCGATTCGTGATCAGGAATGCTTGAAACGTGCTCTCCCGTCGAAAACTCGAATTCGAATTTTCGACCCCGTTACAATACTTTGCTTATACATTATTGTATATAAGGAAAGTAAAGATAAAATAGACAGCTAGCTTCGAACTGTATGATCTAATTGCATCTACTAAATTTAAAAACACCAGAACAAACTCCTTTAAAAAGTACCAATAAATAATAAAATCTGCAGAATGAGAAGAGTATATAGTACATTAAAGGAAATAACCTGTTTCGGAATTCTAGATGAACTAGTTCATCAACAAAATCCAAATGGTATTCAGTCAACCTTCTTTAAAAACTACTATTTTTAGCTACTTTTTCGGCCTCAAAAACAGATTGATATTCCTAATCAATTGTTTACACTGCTACTAACAGAGCATTTTAATTTCAGAATATTTCAGGCAGCAATTTGTGCGATTTTTCATATTAAACACATAAAAACTGTTTTATTCTATGAAAGCCAACTTGTGCTTAGTAAATAAAGTAAAAAACACTGAACCAAGCTTGGACGTTTTCATTATTATGGCACATAACTCAGAAAATAAATGAACCTTGACTGAAATAAAGCAGACGCGTAATTAGAAATATGACATAACAATTTAGATAAGGAACTGTTGCCAACAAAAGGAAAAATATTATCCACTCTGGCAGATAAATCATGTTTCATTTATAGCGTTGGGGGTCATTGCATGCATGTCAGTTGACCCAAACCATGGAACCCATCAACTTCGATTTTCATGAAAATATTTCCTTGTTACTACCACCAAGTTACTACTCTATAGTTTTTTTAAACTATAGGCCATTATTAATTAGTTTTTTTAAACTATAGGCCATATAGTTTTTGGGATATAAAATGTCAGACTTTCAAAAAATTGCTCACAAAGGAATATTCTGAGAGTGAAACTTTCCTTTGAGAGACAGTACTTGAGAAAAATTTATATCTCTGTCTGATCTACATATCACTACCAAATTTTTACGAAATATCAATAAAAGTGTGTAAATTTCTGATAAAAAAAAATACTGCATAAATATTGCCTGCCTCTGAACGACACTAAAATTTAATTAGTTTACTTTTATTAACGAAATTTTAATAGCTAAGACATACACATTGAGTATTATGGTATAAAGCACAAAAGTTACCAAGACTCCGGTTTTTTTTTAAATCGAACCTAAAAGTATAGTTTAAAACGCTATTAAAAAAAAAGGTGGGATAAATATCATTTATGTTGGGATTACATTTATGGTATTCTTATTCTGAAATATAATTTTAATTTTACATGCCCATCATATACTGTGTTCATCAGCATATACATGTTGTACAATAATTGATTTTAATTATCTCTGTGTATATATTTTTCAAAAGTATGAAATCTATATATTTTAGACCAGGGGCCAAACAACGGCAGGCCTGATCCGGACCTATAAGAAATTGAGCTAAGCAGTTCTTAAACTCGGTATGTATGTATCATTTGATAAGATGATTAGAATTTGGGAGCCAAAAAAGAACGTTTTATTAAGTAATTGTGTCAACAAGAAGATGGTATTTTAGCAAGTGGTAAATCCGGCTCTGGAATCCAAACAAGCCGATATTCAGTGCGGTATAGAGTGAATAAAGTTGATTATGTCCCTCTGAAGATTTTGCCATAAATGTTGCAACTGGTCAGATATTTCAGAGGTATTCTGAGAAGGCTACAATTGACAACCCAGCATGTTCCAGGAGTGTTCTATTGGCGTTAGGTCTGGGAACCTGGATGGCCATGGGATGGTATCAAATCATCAAATACATTATTGAGAAAGTCGTGAAATATGTTGAGCGTTGCCTTTTTGGAAAATGGAACCTTGGCGACTTGACAGAATAAGCAGAACAATCGGCTGCAAAATATCGTCAACGTACAAAACAGCCATCAGATTGGTTTGAAGAACAGCTAGAAGAGATCGACTGTCTCACGAGATGGCTCCCCATACTGTCACACCACGTGTGATGGCCGTATGCTGTTGGCAAATAAATGTGGGGTCAGGGCGCTGGTTAGTCCTCCTCTACACATATATGTGGCGCTTATCAGCATACTTATTACTTATACCCAGCACTGGAAGAGAAACGGGATTAGTCGCTAAAGACAGCATGCCTCCAATCGGACACTGTCCAGACTAACCGAGTTCGGCACCAATCGAAACGGCTCTGATTATGTTGAGTATCAGTTGTAGGCGTCTTAATGGACGTCAAGACTTAATTCCACATTCCGCCAGCCCTCTCCGAATAGTATTATTTGATACAAGACGCATGAAAGATGACAAATGCCTTCGATTTACAGGTAGCGACTCCATTGGTGTAGACATGGCTTCCCTCCTGACTGCACTATCCTCTCGAACGGTTGTCTGTCTGGAGCATCTGCGACGATTATATGACCTTCTCTGATTCACTGTTACCAACACCGAGCAACTATCATATCACTCCGACCAAGATGGCGACTAATATGTCTGTCAGACCAACCAACTTCCCTTAGGTCTATAACTCGAACTCTCTCTAAATCCGACAGAGTTTCGTAGCGCCGTCGATTACGTCTCAAAGGAATCTTTGTAGACAACTTGCAGTATCAAAGCAGAAAGTTCAGTTCCATTTTCCGTGAATGAGAACACCGGTCGTTTTAAATGTTGCACGATGCGTTGTTCCCATGTACGTTGTATGGCCCCTATAATATCATTGGTTCTGACAGTTTGATCATTTGCATAACTCTTGAAACGATATTTGCATGCCGAGTTTCGAGTCTCAAGATCAATTTTTGTGGGTGCATTTATTTTTTGCAAAAGTGTGTATAATTCAGTATAGTTTAATATGCATCTAAATAAACATGCAAGAATTTAAACTATCTTGAAAAAATGATGTGTAATAATTTTAACACAATTCAATATTTGAATAATGCTTAACAAACAATGCATATGTTATTTTTCTTTTAGGTATTAATTTTAAATTCACCACCCTAGACTGGCGATTATGCATAATCACCGGTAAATGTCTTCAGTAATAATTCACAATATATGAAACAAGTGTATTAAACTTACCAAGATGATCGGTGATTATGCATAATCACTGGATTTATCGCTATATATATATATACTATAATAAAAGTTTGAAAATCCAATGAAAGAATAGAGAGAAGTTTCAACTCAAAGAACCCCAACATTACCAAATGCTTTACAAATAAAAGTATCAAACAGATAATCATAAATCAAGTGGAAAATAAAAATGCAAACCTCTAGTTATCAAGCTGAAGACAAACAAAAAACATCAATGAAAAGGAATCGATAAAATAATAGGAAAAAAAGTGCATTGATTAACAAGGTAGTAAGTAGATCGTAGTGACAAGTAAAAAATGTTAAATGTTTCATGAAAATCAGAGTTGGTGGGTGTCATTTCAAAATTTAATTGGATGATTTGACGTGGAATAACCCGCTGATGACTGTCAATATTGAAAATTCATCAGTAATAAAATGTTAATTCAATAATATCACAAAACTTGTTGTGTTGTACGTAAACACAAAGCTTGTATAAATACATTATTTTTTTCTGTGCATAATCAACGATTATGTGAAAATAATTACTTTTTTATCATAAATTGTTCCTCATTTATCAATAAAAAATTATAATAAATATAATTCAAAAACCAAAAAAAAACCTTTTCAAATAAAGTTGGCAGTGAACAGTTTTTTGTTAAACAAATATCATCTGCACACACATGCAGCTGTTCAGAATAACACTAAGAACAGTTTAACAGGTTTCAGTGTTGTCAACATTAGTGTTGCCAACACTATGATTTTACCCTAATACCTTATGACTAAAATCATAGTAAAGTATGACTAGATATCATGGATATCCTTAAATAGTTACAGATTTAACTTTTTTATGGCAAAATTTAGCCATTTTGGTGTGCTAAATGTTCCATGAAAAGACAAAGACTAAATCTAGCCATAAACTGGCTGAGCTGGCAACCCTAATTCCCGCGCACACACAGAGGGACCTGTTTCAAAAATGTTTGAAATAAATGGAATAAATCTCAAAACGTGCTTATCAAAATTGCGAATTCAAAAATGTTCAGGAAATAATAATCTCTAATTAATAAAAGAGGAAAATAAATATTTGAAGTGATAATCCCCCCCCCTCGAATTTCATCTACATTCATAATACAGACCGTACTTAAACGGTTTTGAATAATACTAATAAAAATATAACACTGTGTTTTCCCAGACTATCTTTAGATTGAATTCATGGATTAATGAATCAACTAAAATCCATTGGTATATATCTTAAAATAAAAAATTATTTGTTTTCTATGATGCATCTTCATGCTTTTCATTTGCATTTTTTTACTTGAATTCAAATGTTCGCATCCTAACTTTTTCTATTTTAATTTATTATAAACCATTATCATGATAAATACAACTATTATACAGTATTCTTAGGAAATTCCTTAGGCGCAGTAATAACTTTGTAAGGAAAGGCCCATGAGCGTACACGTTAGGTATATCTATATAATAAAGTGATCATGCCCGATCGAATAAAAGTGATTGCAGCGTTCCCAGCGCAAAATTTATAAAGTTTGAATCACAATCTAGGGAAAAAAGCGATATAGACAATACAACCCAAAGTTGTAGAAATCGACACCAGGAACAAACGAAACGCGTATATTGAATGCAATAAATATCTGACAAAAAGTAATATCACCAGGGCCCGTAACACGGTGATATTTGCAATGCTTGTGAAAACGTGGGATTATATTCTTTCTCGAATTGAAATATGCTTTGATGCTGACGTGGGGCATTTCAAGCAGACTGTTCATTAGACTCCTGTGCATGTAAATGTTTATTTTAGCATTCCTGAAATCAATATCAGCAATTTGTTAATAACCATATTATGCCTATTATGCATTCTCTTTTATTCTCAATTATTCCTGATGATACTACCTTTTCATAGGTATTTATTGCCTTCCGTGTAGTTGTTTAATTCTTTCCTTGTGTTGATTCCTACTCATTAGACATTGCTCTACAGCTTTGTAATTGGCTTTTTTCGTTTATAGCGCTTTCTTACTGAGATTTTTTTTTATCCTAACTTTTCTTAATTCTCCACTGCAAGCGCTAAAATCCCTTTAATTCGATCGAGCATAGTCACTTTACTATATACAGGGTGAGTCAGAACTCTTGGGCCAAACTTTAAGGGGTGATAAATCACATCTAAACATGCAATTTTTGTCATACAAAGCAGGGTCCTAACGCAAGAGGTAAACCGCTAGGTGGTAGCTCATGAAATGAGGAAATGATGACTGTCGTCAATTGAGGAAACACAAAAGTGACAGAGTAGGCACGAAGTACGTTTTACTGACAGAAATTGCAGAATGCATGGGCAGAGTTACAGAAACTGCTCAAATGTGCGACCACCAGCAGTAATGCAGGCTTCACACCTGCGAAGTAGCGAGTGGCGCACGTTAACAAAAACACACGGCATATCTTATACAACGCCGGCAGCAACAGCAATCCTAGCAACAAGGTCCTCGTCGGAGTCGATGGGGCTATTGTAGATGTAACTTTTCATATGGCTCCATAAGAAAATGTCGAGAAATTCAATGTCAGCGTTCAATGTCAGCGACATCTAGCGGTTCACCTCTTACGTTACGACCTTCTTTGTATGACAAAAATTGCTTTTGTAGATGTGATTTATCAACCTTTAAAGTTTGGTCCAAGAATTTTGACTCACCCTATATAGACTTGACGCATGGGGGCCCATAGGGGGCGGCAAGAGAAGGCACTTCTCCTGGACGTTCAAGATTACGAAAATGGGCATCAAGCTAGCTGATGCTATACATTTTATCCTTGAGTTTACACCATTGATGTCAGCTGCTTATCTCCTCCTAGGAAAAGGTTTATAGGCGCCCATGACCTAACGTAAACACTCATGGGTCCCTTGCAAAGTTTTTAATGTGCTTAAAGACTTTTTTTAAGAGACCTTTATACTTCTAAAATTTTCTATCATTTTCATCGACCTTACTAAAATGTAATGTAAAATATTAAAATGATACAATGCTTGTATAATTTTAAAATTTCTGTGGCAATAAAATGTATGAACAATTCCTTTCTTCGGATGTCATTTAATTGTGTTTACTAACTTCATATTTAGATTCAGCTTATCTGTAGAATAATAGGTAAATCGATTACAGAAGTAACAAATAAATGAATATAACAAGCAGTGACAAAATACCCATTTATGATTTTTTATTGAATTGATGATTATTGAATCACACTTTCAATGTCATCATTCACTGCAAAACATATTGCGTTCGCTGCAAGCATCTTGTTGAAAGTTTCAGGGGGATCAGCTGTCCGTAACGGGGTGTATATACATTCATTCATACATACATACATACATACATACATATATATATGGAATCATATGAATAAGAAATGAAAAAAGACATAAAGAGAGGGGAAGCTTACAGGGAAGTAGAACGGCCAAGGGGGATTGTGGCCCCTTGTTCCCGGTTGAAGCATGCTTTGATTCCAAGAAAACACTCCTGGAACCAGTATTCGCAAGAAGCAATCCTCCATCTATATATATATCTATATATATAAATATAACTATTAACCTCATCTAAAACAATCTACTGAAAATATACCCAAAGGCGCTAAGCTGCTCAAACAAGTGCATTTATATACTACATAAGAAATAGAAAATTGAAGAATGACAATGTATCAAAATTTCGCCGGGGGGGGAATGTGACCCCCACTTCCCGGTTTAGCCAGCTTCATGTCATGACGACACTCCCGGAAGCGAATACAATGTCGCAAACCTAGTACATATACTAAAACTAAAAATGTATAAAAGTTGAAAGACCAATACTGACTTTACACCTAAACATAAACAACGAGATTTACTACATCCAAACAGAAACACAAAATACATTGTAAATATCAAATATCTAACACCAATATATCAAGATAAATAAGCCCCGCATTCAGTTCACCACGCTAACCTCCAAAAAGAAATAGACTCTTACTTTGTACAAATTGAACTCCATCAGACAATTAAACAATGACATCCGCAATGCTGCGTATCTTCAGATCAGACTGAAAGTGTACTCCTATTTAAATATAAGTTGTAACTTTCAGTTACGGTTATGCTGAAAAATTTACATAAAATGTCACTAAGAAGACATAGAGGGTAACCCTTTGCAATTGCTTCATTTAGATAGCCCAGATCACTTACAAAACGATTTTCTGCACTGCTGTTTAAACATTTGCTTCTTGTTAAAAAATTTATAATAATGTTCCTGAAAACATTACAATGCAGACAAGAATGCCAATTAATTACGTAATTTATTTTAAAATTAAAGTCATTTCTTTTATCATATAATTTAAAACTTACTTTACCATTAGATTGTTTATATATAGTTAAATCCAAAAAATTCATACTATTATAAATGTTACGGGAAGTTTCTGTCAATGTCAAATTTGATGGAAAAAAAGTAAAATCCAAGTGATCCCGGTCATCGTGGCATGCATATAATATGTCATCGACATAACGAATATATACAATCTCGTTTAATATATGAGTTCCCTCTTCGTATTTGTTCAAGTATATATCAGCAAGAAAAGAGGAGCAAGCCCCTTCCATTGGAATTCCATTGCGCTGTTTATAAAATTCAGTTCCATCATAAAGCACTGTTTCAAACAAGACCATTTCGATCAGACACTTGTAAATATGTTTTTAATGAGGTTTTGCATCTCATACTTTTCATACATCTCCATTAATATACAAAACAGATCATTTATATCGATATTGCAAAAAAGGTCATTAAAATCACAACTCCTGTACTGTAAATCGTCAGAAATATTTTTAAGTTTCTCAATTACTTCACAACTATTATTTATGAAATATACACCATAATTTTTTATTTCTTTCAATATGTTCTTCAGAAGTTTTAAAAGTCTAGCATTGGCATAAGTTAAATATGTTTTATAATCATTAGTGACAGGTCTAAATTTTATGGGGGTTTTATGAAGTTTAGGTATAAGAGTTATAAATGGGAATTTGATGGAATTCATGTTGTAACTCAAAATTTTATATTTCGCCTTGATACGATTTTCAATTTCCGTTTTAGACTGATTGAGCTTTAAATATGCATTATAATCAAGGTAACTTGCTATAAGCTTTTTATTGTAAAAATGTTGGCAAGTGAAAGCATAATTTGAAGTAACTTTATCTACGTATGTTATCACAAAATCCTGTTGTAATTTATCCAAATTTTTTATACTGTACTTCCCATATTTAACATCTTTTTCCAAAACTCCATAATCAAACCCTACACTATGTATTACACAAGATTTCCATTCATCAAATACTTGAGTCGGTAGGCTGTATTTTACTGCACATTTATATATAAAAATCTCAATGTCATTCACAATACCATCTACAGTATCACGAAAATCTTCGCTTCTGCATTTAGTACCCAATTCAAAAGTTTGTTTCAAATTATAATCATCTAACAGATTTAGATCACTGGTTACAATATGGCCCAAATTAATGTTTATAAAAGTCGGATATTTTTGACATGGGCAGGTTTGTTCAGTCTTTATAACATTTTTACATACACTATTGTAATTGTATAATCTTCTTCCCAAAGGCAATGCATATTTATATGCTACTTTAACTTTCACCTCATTAATTGAGAAATTTTATAACATGTTCACGTTAAATACGTAATAAATCTATTTTATCAAAATACCTGTTTTTGTAATTTACAACCATGAATTCATTATTTATCTTTTTCGATATATTTTCACCCAGATTGATATTTAAAATTTTAGCTCTTAATTTAATGTAATCCAAAAAAACATCCAACTTTTCCTCTGCCAGACCACATGAACCATAGAACAAACACCTCGTCATTACAATACTTCCAAATCCTTTTGATAAAATGACATCTGAAACCAAATACCAAGTTTTTTATCCAGTTATTCGATAAATCGTGATTATTATTGTGTATCTTAGTAAAATTCATTATATTTTCCAAGGTTTTATCAAAATTGCTTTTATGCCGTCTACCACCTCTAAATTTACGTGGAGGTCTATGTTTATAATACTCTTGATTTAAATATCCATTATCAATGACAATATCAGAATTAAATTTTTTTATTTGATCTCTGTTATAATTAATGTTATATCTTACGGAATTTAATCCGTAAGGATAAAGAGAATTATGTTGAGTTATATAATGATTTTCCCACCATAATCTTTCCCTTATATTAACAACAATGTCCAACAAGGTGATCTGCATAGCATCAATTCCATGATTAAAAAAGTGTTTTATCTCCATCTTAGCTTCTGTAGAAGGGTTTTTCTGTAACTTATATATATGACTACGATGTAAATTAATGCGAATGTTTATACTATTTTGTGTCTGACCAATATATTTTAAACCGCATTTCATACATGTTATACAATAAATTCTATTGAAAACTTTACAGAAAGTATATTTTTAAAATCCTTTATCCCAATTTGTAAAGGGTTTGCTAAAGGACAAAATTTACATCTTTTAGATGTGCATTTTTTAAACTTTAAACTTTAAAGACCTGAAATTCCTAAAATAACACGGATCTTCATGGCTATCATCCATACGAGGCCCGTTTTTCTTTATTTCATGCACAAATACAGTTTTTTTGTTTTTCCCACTGACAGTAATGATAAGCTTTAAATATTTGTCTATAGTATTCTGCCTAGGGAAACTGTTTGACGATTGACCAGTACCCCTACTACTAGTCAACCGAGCATTCGTGGTCGTAACCCCGAAATTGCCAGTCGCTAATTCATTTATTCTTTTCATACCATGATTTAAAGTTGAGGGTTTTTACAGTACAAAAACACCCCAAAAATACATGTGATTCAACACATTTACAATGAAGAATTCATATATGTAAACCATATATAAGATCACGTATCCTCACTCTTCAAAATCACAGTAAACCCTCCGAAAATGTACCTATATAATTCGTCATATCCCCTATTCATATAACCAACAGTGAAGAAAATGTTACACAATTATTTAATTTTTATTTTTAAATTTTAATTTAAGACATTTTTATATGTTAAAGTTTTTATTTTTATTTTTAATTTTTATTTTTAATGTTTAAATTTTAAGAGTGACATGTATAAAACCACTACAAAAATAAAAAGCACTACACAAGAACAACAAATATTACGTGTACCTCCTCACGACAGTGTAACCACCTAATCATAAAGCGTGTCACACAATTATACGAGCCAACCTTTACAGAAGAGAACAAACACAATCCCCTAAAAAAAAATTTTTATATAAGATTCACTCTATGTTATTTTATTTAAGATCAGAAGCGCAATGCTGCATTTCAAGATGCTTAAAAGAATATACATATAAATATAACTATTAACCTCATCTAAAACAATCTACTGAAAATATACCCAAAGGCGCTAAGCTGCTCAAACAAGTACATTTATATACTACATAAGAATATATATACTACATGTATATACTACATAAGAGATTTTACTTTTTTCCCATCAAATTTGGCATTGACAGAAACTTCCCGTAACATTGATAATAGTATTTATTTTTTGGATTTAACTATATATAAACAATCTAATGGTAAAGTAAGTTTTAAATTATATGATAAAAGAAATAACTTTAATTTTAAAATAAATTACGTAATTAATTGGCATTCTTGTCTGCATCGTAATGTTTTCAGGAACATTATTATAAATTTTTTAACAAGAAGCAAACGTTTATAGCAGTGCAGAAAATCGTTTTGTAAGTGATCTGGGCTATCTAAATGAAGCAATAGCAAAGGGTTACCCTCTACGTTTTCTTAGTGACATTTTATGTAAATTTTTCAGCATAACCGTAACAGAAAGTTAGAACTTATATTTAAATAGGAGTACACTTTCAGTCTGATCTGAAGATACGCAGCATTGCGGATGTCATTGTTTAACTGTCTGATGGAGTTCAATTTGTACAAAGTAAGAGTCTATTACTTTTTGGAGGTTAGTGTGGTGAAGTGTATGCGAGGCTTATTTATCTTGATATATTGGTGTTAGATATTTGATATTTACAATGTATTTTGAGTTTCTGTTTGGATGTAGTAAATCTCGTTGTTTATGTTTAGGTGTAAAGTCAGTATTGGTCTTTCAACTTTTATACATTTTTAGTTTTAGTATATGTACTAGGTTTGCGACATTGTATCCGTTTCCGGGAGTGTCGTCATGACATGAAGCTGGCTAAACCGGGAAGTGGGGGTCACAATCCCCCCCGGCGAAATTTTGATACATTGTCATTCTTCAATTTTCTATTTCTCATGTAGTATATATATATATATATATATATATATATATATATATATATATATATATATATATATATATATATATATATATATATATATATATATATATAAGAAGAAAATTGGAAGTTATTAAAGATGTTGAAGTGTTATAGCATTTATGCCGGTTCCGGACATAATCCCGACAGCCGAAATCCCGACAAGCCAGAATCCCGACAGCCGAAATCCCGACATGCCAAAATCCCGACAGGGTCGTAATCCCGACAAGTCAAAATCCCGACAAGGTCGAAATCCCGACAAGCCAAAATCCCGACAGCCGAAACCCACTCTTGCACAGACTAATACAACACTAAGGCGGTCATCGCAGTGACGTCACTGGGGTTAGAATTTACTAATCAGCACCCCCACCCCCCACATACACACGCACATGCGCTGGACTCACGCTGGGCATACGCACATGGCTGTCTACGCCTATATGTATAGCTTGATCAAAATTATCGGCGTTTTTACATCTCTGCATTTTACAAATTAATAGTTTTAATCACTAAATCATAACAATTATGCCATTACTGAAATAAATTTTGACAAATTGAAATGACAAAGATTAAAATGATATAACAGGTTGGTATAAGATTTAGGAAATTCATTTTATTAAAAAAGAAAAAAATACTTACACATTCTGCATACGTTCAAATAGCATATTCAAATAGCATATGGTCATTGTCGTAGCAAGCGGATGGAGACAAGAGGGAGCGTGAGTCCAGTGCTGGGGGGGGGAGGGGTGCTGATTAGTAAATTCTAACCCTAGTGACGTCACTGAGATGACCACCTTAGTGTTGTATTAGTCTGTGCAAGACTGGGTTTCGGCTGTCGGGATTTTGGCTTGTCGGGATTTCGACCTTGTCGGGATTTTGGCTTGTCGGGATTTCGACCTTGTCGGGATTTTGGCTTGTCGGGATTTCGACCCTGTCGGGATTTTGGCATGTCGGGATTTCGGCTGTCGGGATTCTGGCTTGTCGGGATTTCGGCTGTCGGGATTACGACCCAGACCCCATTTATGCGCAAAGCAGCTACAAATACTGTACACGATATAAATATAAAAAGTATAAAAATAATTTGAAAATTTGAAAAAAGAGAAGGAAGGCTTAGCGAGAAGCTTACTTAATGGCGGTAAGGGGTTGTGACCTTACACCCCAGTTGTCAACAAGCTTGTCATAAATGCCGCGGCATTGCACTCCTGGACGCCAGCCCTGGCTGAAGCCAACCCCCGGAGTGACAATAACAATTATCACTAGACCGTGGAAAAAGAAAAGTCCAATGATAAGATGAAGACCATTACTGGATGGCCAACTAGTCCTTCAGACTACAATGACCTGTATATATCGGCGTGTTATCGTTCCGCGGTCCTGTTATTCATAGTATGCGAACCTTCATCTACTAAAATGATATAAAATTGATTTTAACTTTGAACAATATGCATTATTGTTACTATATAAATTATCAATATAATGTAGCATAAAAGGAATGGGGTATTGCTGTAGATATGCTTGTTGTAGAAATGTCCTATCAAAATCAATACGGATGTCTTCATTGTTGATAATTCTTTGTATTCTAGCCAATCCCCCCAAGAATACATTCCTAAATATATTCAAGTGAAGATTGGAATTCCAATTGAAAGAAAATCCAGCTGCACTTAAAAATGTAGTGGAATTTTTAGATTTAAATATCGATTTCAGTAAAATACCTGTAAATTTTACTATCTATGATAAAAGAAAAAGTTTTAATATACCTATCAACGGTCTGATCAATTCCCAATCGTGGGGGAACAAGGGGTCACAATCCCCCTTGGCCACTTGCTATTTCCCTGTTGGTACTTATATCACATCTCGATCTTTTTTTATCTTATATATATATATATATATATATATATATATATATATATATATATATATATATATATATATATAATTGATATTTATAATAGAAAATTATGCATAAACTACTGTAAGTACAAAATACCCATCTCTAGCATATCCGTTTCAAATAAGTAATTATATAGAAAAAGACTAAGGATAAAAATAATATGTAACTTATCGCTATAATGGTAAAATGGGGATGAGGAGAATAATTAATGGAATAATAAAAGACATGAGTATAAATGCATAAATCATTAATAAATATATATTTATATATCAATATATATATACAAAGATATGAAAGAGCAAACATGGCAAAAATGAGAAAAGTCAATAACAATTAGCTCAAGATAAAAGATCAAAACAAGGAGAAAAATTAGTTGAAACTACATAAAAATGTTGGTTAATTCGGAATTGAACACTCATCATCCATACAATCCGAATTAAAACCGAAAGAATAGCCAGTTTCTGACAATGGCGATAGTATTTAACTATAAACCCCGTTGGAACTGTCTACTGGCTAATGGAAGGAAAAATAATAAAATCCATAAGAATTAAAATACAAAAATAGAAACAAACTTACATGTGCAGTGACCACATGTAGTAGCGCTTGCAAACAGAACGTACAGCGGCATTACACTACATCCCAGGTCAAAGTGAATGGAAACCGGAATGATCAATGTGAGAACGTGAACGGAAATGTTTTAACATTATACGTTCAAAAATAGAAATTAGTGTAGGACTCAGGGCGAGTGGCAAGTCAGGTTAAAAGAATGGGTGAAATTCATAAAAATGAGTTATCTAAACAAGGATAAATAGTGCAATTGTAAAATTACTACGTGGTGCATTTGACATTATTAATAATATTATTAACAAAAATTCGGACAATGGTAATTTTGACAAATGCTTTTAAGATTATTGATGTGGAGATAATGATACTGAGGATCTGAAAGTCTATGTATTCGAAAAAGCTGATTTAAAATGATTTTTCTAAAAATTTGAATAGAACAATATGATAGCAGCTTAATGATGAAGTTATAAGAATCTGTTTCATCAAATAGATTGGTAATAACATGATTATGGAGTATATCAAAATATAAATGCAAATAATTTACAGTTTGACTAACACTGGGCTCATTAGGGATTAATTCTAGGCTAGAGGGATAAAAATCATTATTAACTGGATAGGAATCATCAGTGATAATACAAATTAAGTAGTCAACATATCGATATATAATATAAGAATTAGAGAAAAAATGACGCTCATAAATATATATATATATATATATATATATGTGTATGTGTGTGTGTGTGTGTGTGTGTGTGTGTGTGTGTGTGTCGGTCCAAAATCTTTACATTTTCCATAACTCTCCGATTTCTGTCAGAGATTTTAACACTAAAATTTATTTTGCCGTAAATATAATAGGTAGATCATTTAATTTTTGTAACTTTGCAAGTATGGGCATTTTTACCAGCATTATATCTACAACAAATGTGATATTTTTTGTGTTCTTTTGAGCATTCGAAACATTATATATTCGACCAAATATCAATCATTTTTTATAGCCTAAATGATGGCTTCGTAGAGAGATACATAATAAACTTTAACTTATCTTTCCGAGTTTTAGTAGAACAAACTTCATTAACACTTTCTTTTAAATATAATTCCAACTTCAAAACTTTGGAGTTAATATTCTAGAATATTAACCTGCCGTAAAGAGTGCCAACATTTTAGAAACCATTACGCAAATTAAAATAGTTATTAACGAAGCAAAATGAAACGACAGTTCGGAGTTCTCTTAGTGCTGTTGCCATTAATACTTAATTGCTCATAATAAATTAAGTACTTCCGTCGAAACCGATATGCCCCCCCCCCCCCACCAAAAAAAAAGTATTATTAAGACGTTTAATAGGTTTACGATTAACTTTATACTTTTACGGTAAGCCACTGGGAATTCCATTTCGGTCCCACTCTTTAAATGAAGATATTTGCTTAAAAAAATTATTTATTACACTGTTTTATTTGGGTTGGTTTCTGTGTCTGTTTGTTTGGGTCCATTCTTGAAATGGATTTTTATCCCACTTCTATCGAACCGATTTTTTTTTAGATGTTACACACAAACGTATTTGCGATGACAATACAATATTTCATCAAATTTGAGTTGATTCCTTCTCGGATTTTGACATCCCCATCCTCCACCCCCGGAATCATGCCCAGAATGGCACGTAAAAATCCCATTGTTGTAAAATAGTTTTAAAAATATTTCTCTTTAATTTATCTCGTAATATAAACACATTGATTTAACTGTCTGTTTATCTATCAATCTCTGGGTAACGCTTGGCGAAATTTTGGTGCCAAAATTGGCGGAATATCATCAACTTGGTGAGATTTTTAAATGTTGCCAAATGGATGACAATGTCGCCAAATTGATAAAAATATAGTATAACGAGTGAGCTGCCAGCGCAGCGACACCTAGAAAAGAAAGGAAGAAGAAGAAGAAGAGAGTAGGACTCACGACATCGGTTCGAAGCCCACCAGTTATGTTATGTGAAATTTTTAACTCTGTAATGTTTGTGATGTATTTGTGAAAAGTTTAATAGCGTCATTAAACTTCAAAATGTGTATCCGTGTCAATCATGTACAACTAGCGGATATAATTTGGCGCCCAAACGTGCGGCCGGTGTTTGTGTGTTCTCAAAACGACGGACAAAAAGAACTCTTGGGATAACCCCATCCTGATGTGTTCGTGTGAATGCGGTGTTGAAATATCCCTTCCATGCCAAGGATGTTAACAGATTAACAGATAAGTGTTCAACCTGTTTAAACTATTTTAAGTAGTTATACTTCTGTTTTCGCCATCCGGCATTGCAGTAGTGAAACCTATCGTACAAAAACATTCTTTTGTGCTTGCCGTTCTCGTCTGAGCGTCACTTTCATTTTCATTTGACCGGCGCGCGACGGAATGTCTGCGATCGGTCTAGTGGATTAACGGATGTGCTGCAACTGTTTTCTTTATCTTTCTCGCTTTTGATCAGAATTATTTATTACCTTTTAAAGAAGAAAAATACTGTTCTGTGTTAATTTGAAGAATTTAGAGTTTGTACGATAGAAATGGCTTATCTTGGTAAAGGACGTAAAGAAGATCTAAGATTACTTGTTCAAGAGTTAGGATTAAATGGAGCAGACACTCTTAAGGTGGTGGAGTTAAAAGATTTGATCACGAGTTCTGAAGGCTATAGTGAAGAGTTGACAAAATATATGTTGGACAATATTATTGAAAATCGCATAGCAAGGGAACAGGAAGTCAAATTGGAAAAAGAAAGAATGTTTGAATTGGAGCGTTTGAAGTTGCAACTTGAATCTCAGAGGGTCTCTCAATCCGTAACCGCAACCCCGGTTTTGGAGACGGAGCAACCCAAGTGGGACGTGAGGAGAATTCTCCCTAAATACGACCCTAAGGATGATGATATGGCATTATTTCTTAATTTATTTGAACGACAACTTAAGTTCTTAAAGATTCCAGAAGCGACTTGGGTCCCATATTTAATTGGATCTTTACCATCTGAGATCGGACAACTTATGGCTAGAGAACCAGAGGAGGAATGTCAGGATTACAATAAAGTGAAGGCAATGCTGTTGAAAAGATATAAGCTTACTGCCGATAAATACAGACAATTGTTTTCTCTGCATCGTAAGAGCCAAAACAGTACTTGGCGTGATTTTTATTTTGAATTGACCAGTTATCTTGATGGCTGGCTTACTGAACTGAATGTCAAGACATTTGAACAATTAAAGGAACTCGTCTTGGCTGACCAAATGAAGAAACGAGTACCTCAGGAAACCAGAGACCATTTCCTTGATATTTGGCCAGAGCTAACCAACCCGTTAGACTTGGCAGAAAGGTTGGATACGTATGACTGTTTAAGGACTAATCAGAAGAAAAGTACGATTCCGCCGTTTCCAAGGAGGACTAACACGGTCAGAAATGAGGTTACGAAACCTGTTATGCCCAAGAGGTGCTCTCAGGAAGGCAGAACCAATCGAACAGATGATGGATCCAACCAGGAACGACCAACGTTAATCTGTTATGGCTGTGGTAAAGCCGGATTTATAAAATCAAAATGCCCAACTTGTAACCCTCGGGCAGCAGCTCGTTTTGAAAAGATCCAAATCCATAGTCCAGGAGTACTGGAGCGGGCTGCAGTCGTGAGTGTCACAATAAATGGTATCGCAGGTACAGCGTGCGCGGATAGCGGAGCGACACACTCTATTGCGGGTGAGACCCTGTACCATTTGCTGAAAGATGAAGGAGTTGAGTTTGAGAAAACATTTATTACGATGACGCTTGCTGATGGTAACCAAACTGAAAGGAACGCTTTTACCACGTGTGTGACGGTATGTCTGGAGGGACGTTCTTTCCCAGTAACTCTTTTCGTGCTACCAGAAGCCAAAGGAAATCGTACTCTATTGGGAGCAGATTTTCTGAAGAAATCCGGAGTCGTGTTGAATCTTCAAAACCATACCTGGTTCTACAGTGATAAACCAAATGAATACTTTTCATTCGTTGAAAACCCTACTGTCCAGTCCTGTGACATTAAGGAAGGTACGATAGCGGCGAATTCTTGTCTACTCCGACCCAACGAAGGTGAATATCTAACGGAGGACCAACGCCGAAGACTCAATGCGTTGATTACCCAGTGTGAAGATACCTTTAGTCCGGGGGGAGAGCCGACGCCGTATATAGAACATCGGATCGACACGGGTGATTCTTCCCCAGTTGCCACTACTCCCTATAGGCTTTCTCCTGCCAGAAAGGAAATTTTGAAAGAACAGATCGACACCCTTCTCCAATCGGGCGTGATCGAGGAATGTGACTCTCCGTATGCTGCTCCGGTGGTGTTAATACCAAAACAGAATGGGGATTTCCGCCTTTGTATCGATTATCGGAAACTGAATGCTGTAACTAAGCCTGATCCATATCCTCTACCACGTATGGATGATCTTTTGCAAAATGCTAAGCCGACTACCTACATGTCTACCATGGACTTAAAATCTGGTTACCATCAAGTCAGAATGTACCCTCCCGATAAGGACAAGACAGCATTTGTTTGCCCTTTTGGAGTGTTCCGATTTACGCGCATGCCCTTTGGTCTAAAGACGGCCCCTGCAACCTTCCAAAGACTTATGGATCTTTTCCGAAACGGATTGAAAGTCAACATCCTAGCCTATTTAGATGACATTATTGTGATGTCCTCTACCTTCGAAGAACATTTGGAGGACCTTCGGTTAGTTTTTGACCGGTTACATAAATTTAGATTGCATGCCAATCGTGCAAAGTGCCACTTAGCTTGCCCAAAGGTTAAGTACCTCGGCCACTACATAACGAGAGATGGAATCGAGGTAGACCCCGGGAAAATAGAAGCAGTTCTACAGATACCCTCTCCAAAAAGTGTAAAGCAAGTACAAAGTTTTCTCCAGACCTGTAGTTGGTATCGACGTTTCATTCCTCAGTTTGCTGAAACCTCCAGACCGCTGAGCAACCTTACGAGGAAACGAACACCCTGGAGGTGGGGGCAAGACGAGCAAACAGCCTTTGAAACTCTGAAACAAAGTTTGGTGTCACCACCTGTGTTGAAGCAGGTCGATGAGGCCAGGCCTTTTATTCTTAGGACTGACGCTTCAAGTTACGCTCTGGGTGCGGTCCTTACTCAAGGGCAGGGCCCCGAGGAGCACCCCATCGAGTACGCTAGTCGATTGTTGACTTCCGCGGAAAGAAACTACTCAACTACCGAGCGAGAAGCTCTTGCCGTGGTCTGGGCGCTAGAAAAATTCCGCGGATACATCGAAGGAGCTGAAATAACAGTGGTTTCCGATCATCAGCCCTTAAAATGGCTGATGAGCCTGAAGTCGCCGACAGGACGACTGGCAAGGTGGTCCTTACAGATTCAATCGTATAATTTGAAGTTTGAGTATATTGCCGGTAGAGCGAATGTCATTGCCGACATGTTATCCCGCCCTGCATGTACTACACACGAGAGGCCCACCTGTGACATCTGTACTGTCATCATAGACTTACCGTCCAGGAAAGCGAGTGATATCCGGGATGAGCAGTTGAAAGATGATGACTTAAAGAAAATTATTGAATGTTTTGAAGGTGACCACAGAACTGAAAATTTCGCAAATTGGACAAGCCGCGGTTATCTTATGTCCCAAGGAATCCTGTATCGTTACTCCCCGGATACTGAATCCGAAGAGGCCCAGTTAGTGGTACCGATCCAAGAGCGCAAAAGAATCTTGCAGGAGTATCACGATGCTCCGACCAGCGGACATTATGGTGCTGAGGGTACTTACTGCAAGATTGCCTCCCGCTATTACTTTCCTGGAATGAGAAAATACATTGCGGACTACGTAAAGAACTGTGTTGATTGTAATAGATATAAGCCCAATAACCAAAAACCTGCTGGACTTTTAAGGACACCCGTGTACTCCCAACGTTTCGAAACGCTTGCGATAGACCTCTTCGGCCCCCTTCCGAAAACGCCGGACGGGAAGAAATGGATTTTCATAGTGGAAGATACCTCTACCAAGTGGGTGGAGCTCTTTTCTCTCCAACACGCCACTGCAAAAGAATGTGCGGTAATTCTACTGGAGGAGGTGTTTTTGAGATATGGATTGCCTCGCCGGCTTATCAGCGACAATGGTACCCAATTTGTTAGCGCTGTCCTTCAGCAAGTGTGCAACGTGCTCGGAGTCAAACAAGTACTGACTCCTGTCTATTGGCCTCAAGCTAATCCTGTCGAACGGAAAAATAGAGATCTAAAACCAAGACTGGCCATCCTCGTGGGAAACGATCACACCTTGTGGTCCGAAAAACTTCCAGCTATACGTTTTGCCCTCAACACCGCAAGATGTGACACTACTGCTCATACTGCAGCCTTCTTATAGTTCGGAAGAGAACTTAGGACTCTGGACGACGTCCAGCATGACATACGAACCGTGATCCATAATGACAACTTCGTTGCCGAAATTACGCCATATCTACGAAGATTTGCAGATATGAGCGCCGAGATAAAGGATTTGGTAGAACAGAAACAGGATCGGAGGAAGAAATATGCTGATAAAGGTAAAAGAGGAGCTCCGTCGTATGCGCCTGGAGACGAAGTGTGGGTAACCACTCACCCGATAAGCAATAAAGCCAGCCAGAAAACCACGAAGTTTGCACCTCGGCGAGACGGGCCCTTTGTCATACTAACTCAGCGTTCTCCAACGAGTTATGAAGTGGCTGATCCAAGTTCCCCAGATATACCAATTGGGACTTACCACTCCTCTGCCCTCCGACCTTGCTCCTTGCCTCTCGACACCGTAGCCACGCCAATCACCCCCTTGCGTAAGAGGGGCCGACCCCGAAAGACTAAAATAAAGCAGAACAGCCCTAGTTCCCCATCTACCACTTCTGGCTACTCGTCGAGTCGACTTCGTGGCCAGGGGGGGAGACTATAACGAGTGAGCTGCCAGCGCAGCGACACCTAGAAAAGAAAGGAAGAAGAAGAAGAAGAGAGTAGGACTCACGACATCGGTTCGAAGCCCACCAGTTATGTTATGTGAAATTTTTAACTCTGTAATGTTTGTGATGTATTTGTGAAAAGTTTAATAGCGTCATTAAACTTCAAAATGTGTATCCGTGTCAATCAGGTACAACTAGCGGATATAATAGCCAAATTAGTAAAAATGGTGACAAATTGATGAAAATCCAATGTCTTGGAAAAAAATATACGAATCTACTATAAGAATAACCTATTTCTCCGTCTGTAACGCTTAGCGAAATTTTGGCGACGAATTTCGACGAACAACTAAAACGGTGTAACTTAAAAAGTTCTTTATATATATTTTTATATGTAATTTTGTAGAAAACAAATGACACCATTTATAATGAAACTTTTTAAATATTGAATATATTGAACGTATATACGTTTTTTTAGATATTGAACGTATTAATCTAGAAAAAAAATTCTTTCTTAATTATATATAATCGCTACTACCAAACGAGCGAATGGTTTGTAAATACAAAAGTGCGCTATAACGCGATCCGATATAATTCGGTAAATAGTATGTTTATTGAAACAAAAATTATGACTGCAATGTGGTGGTAACGCGGGGGGAAGTATGTTCACAGACAACCGCGTTATATTGGGCTTTTATTGTACTTTTAGCCAGAAATAAATGAACACCACTGTTCAGTCACTAAAATTTTAGTTTTCAACTTAGCGAGCTATATCTTTTAAAATAATCAAACAAATTACACTTACACATAATTTTCTATACTTACACTTCAATGCCTAACAAAAAAATTTATTGATTTTCATAAAAATCATGCTATAAACAAAGCTCTAATTTGGGTTACAGCTCTCTGAAAATACCGAAATTTGTTAATACGTAAGGAAAGCAATATGTTACGCACATCAGAGTGTTTTAATAAATATACATCGAAACATTTTAAATATTATTTCTTCTTCTTAAAATAAAACTCGCTCCAGAAAATAAATTTGATAAGGGATCCATCAATTTTTCTGACATTTTCGTTGGAGTTAATACTTTCTTTACTTGAAAATCATCATCAGGGCTTTTTTGTTAGTAAGTTTTTCTCAATTTTTCGGTTTATTTTAAAGGCAGCTGTGATGATAACCATTAAGGAAGCAGCATTTATCAAAGCTCTGACAAATATTTATTAAAAATAAAAATAATTTTATTTCTGTTTCAAAAATGAAAATTTAAAAAAAAAATCTGTAGGCAGATAAAAGAAAACTAACCTTCTTTTCCTTTGCAATAAAGAAATCTCACAAGTAAAATTTTTAAAGTATAGTTTGAAAAAGGCTATTGGTGTAAACGGTATTAAAATCACACATATTATTACAAATCAGTATATTGCATCCAATTCATAGTAATTCAAGTGCTTTCAATTTAAAAAGAGAATTTTTTAAAGATATTATTTTTAGTCGTTAAAATAATGAGATTGAAAAGACACTTAAAATACATTTTCCTACTCAAATGCTGATTATGAAACAAATTATCTATATGGAATATAAATGTAAGATACATTCAAGTGAATAATTATGTTTTTAAAACTAAATAACTTAAACTGTTAAAAAATAACTGTTAAGAAACTTTATTAAAACACGTATATAGTAAAAGTTGTTAAAACTGTAGATGAAAAAACATCCTTTTTATTCAGGATGTAAAACAGAAAAACTACACAGCAGAGGCAGACACCTCACGCAGGTGTCTTCTTGTATTTGCTGGTGTGGTTGCTATGATTTTTTTCATCCTGAAAATGCAGTCTGCTTTTTACCTCCGAAATCAATACATACGGTTAAAAATTTATTATATGCAGTGTTTTAACGAATTTTTACTTCCCAGATATTTTGTTTTTATTCTCCTATAATATCAAATTGTGTTAATGTGTAAAAGAAATTATATGGGTAGGTATCACATTTCATCATTATTCAATCATCTTGAGTAATTGCACAACAAAAGAACTAACGCCATCTATCGTCACATTTTAACACAGATCTAATCAATCTTGATGTTTATTTTGTACGTCTAAAAGTCTGTGGATCAATAGTAATCTTTGGGCTCCTGTTCAAGTCGTCGTCTGCTCTTTTGTCTCAAACATATCCCTCGCATATTTCACCTTAAGAATCATCCTGGGCGCCAGTTGTTCTGGTGACTGCGTTCATTCGGAAGTTGCTGATTTTTCGTCTGCAAATACTTGCACCTGCAAAGCACAATATGTTGTCATTTCATATAATGTTTTCCTATGCATGCAAAGAATAATCCTTAAACATAATTTCAGAAATCCTTAGTTATATGTATGTAATTTACCTCAACTAAAAAGTCTAAATAATAATATTACTGCTGGACTGGATACAAATTTATACCCAAAAATACACACGAACAGAAAGAAGCTCACCATACGTAGAAACGCATGTAATAGAGAGATAGATCTGCACGGGCTGAAATTTGGACCGACCTACCACACGGACGGGGCCGAGGCTTCAATGTATTTAAAAAAATCGGTCCGGGTCGCGTCGAGCTTTGAGTGTTTTCAAACCGTGTCAGACTCGGGTGAATTACTTTGAAAAATTCTCGGGCTCACAGATCTGGTCAATTTTATAATTTCCCTGCCGGGCCGGTTCAAAATTTTAAAATAAAGCCTGTGCAGACCTCTAGGTTAGGAGACAGCAGTGCGGAACTAGCTGACCTCTCGGTTTACAGGCTTAGTTCCGCCCCCCTGAGGTTCGTACGGACCCACATGTTTAACGTGATCGTACTCCGCGTGAATACGGCGGCAGTATTCTCTTTTTTTTTTTTTTTTTTTTTTTTTTTTGCAGCGGAGGGAATAGAACCCGCGGGTCTACCGGGTGCAATTCCCGCGCGCTGACCAGTGGGCTACCGCGCTCTCAACCGTGCAGACCTCTAGACCACAAACAAACGCACGCAAAAAATAACTCAAAAATTATTGTATCATTTTCTTTGATACTTCAAATGTTTAAACTAGACAAAAAATCGGGTTATAAATTTCAAACCTTTCACAATATTTTCCCTATATATACACTGCAAAACATTCTGCAAAATTTGCTCATTTTTTTTCCAGCTACTTTGTTGATAATTTCGGCAAACTGATAAGAAAAGCCACAATTACATATAGAGAGAGAGAGAGGGTGGCCCAAAAAGTTTGAAACGCGCTTTAATTCTTTACCTGTTGGAGATAAGTGGGCAATGTAAATTGCAAAAAAGTTGAAAGTAAGGTAGGAAATAAGAATATGTTAATGAAATAGTCCCCCCATTCTTTTTCAAAAAGTTACACTTTTAAAATTTTTATATGACCCTCTCAGACAAATTTGGTCCATCAGAAAATTTGTATTTTTAATGCAGCATGATCATTAAAAAATCCGCATATCTGTATCTTTAAAATCAACTGAATTATAATAAAGAAAAAAACTGACTTATGCCAGTTTTCCCATAACATGTGAAAGGCTGTTTCATCAGTGAAAATAGGGATCATAAACAAATTGACGAAATTGTTTAAATAAAAAATACGTTAATATGTGTCAAAATTTTTTATCACAAATGCATCATTTTTTATCACAAATGCATATCAAAATGAAATTTTAGTATGTTGTTCAGACGGTCTGTGGGACCTACGGGAATATAAATGAATAATATCACCCAATTAGTTTTAGATTGAACCCAGATTGAAAAAATGAAATACACTGAACCCTATTGGACCTAATTTTTAAAACATTTTTTAAGCGAATTTAAAATTCTCAAATTACTTCGAAAGTTTTAGAAAATATACAAATTATCCCATAAAATATATAAAAAAAAATTTCAGCAAAATATATTCCATGGTTTTTTAAATAAAAATTAAAATAATAATTAACCCCCTTATATGAAGCAATCACGTGACCATTATATGAAGAGATCACGTGACCCACTTCAAAATAAAATATGTCATCCATCTTGTGTCAAAATCATGATTTTTAAAGTTCTTTTTAATTCATATTTAGTGTTGTATTCGTCCTAAAACCGCTTTATTTTTGCTTAAATTCTGTGCATCTACATCCTGACACAACGCAATTACAATATGTTTGAGTTTAAATGACCATTAAACTTTAATTATTTCTAAAACGAAGCCTAATTTTCCCTTATGGAGGATATAAACACCAAAAGATGTAGAATGAGTTGTATAAGAATTGCTGCATTTCTTTAATGCAAAATTATTTAGCTCATGAAGTCTGCAATATAGTTGATATGAATGAAACATTCATTGATTTTACATAAAGAACGACGACTTTTTCGATGAAGTTTTAAGCATAGAGTTAAATTACTTGTACCTCCATGGTTTTAAGTTTTTAAATAAAATAAATTATTGCAGTATTGTGATGAATAAAAGGAATAGAAAAAGTTTATGAATGAAATGCTGCTTTTATAGAGAGAGCCAGGCGATTTATATTTCGATGACGTCATTTGAATAATGTTCATTTCTTTTTGATGAAGTTTTCAAATATAATAAATTATTGTAGTATTGTGATAATTTTAAAAATATTACCCCTGAATGTATCGTATTTAATGACGTCAGTTGAATAAAGTTCATTGTTTTCGATGAAGTTTTAAGTTTTCAAATATAATAAATTACTATTGTGATAATTTTAAAAATATTACAGACGAATGTATCGCATTTTAGAGATGTTTAATTAAAATTGCATTGCAGTTGGAAAGTTTTTTATAATCAATGCTTTATGCATAATTGATCTTTCTTATGAGATGTCACAAATTTATATTTCTAATATGATGTATGGTTCAATGTTCAATTTTCAATTAAATATAACTCGCTCAATTTTTAAAGATACAGATATGCGGTTTTTTAACATTTTACAATATAGTTGAAAAGTGTTTATGACTTTGTTCATTCTGTCTGTCTGTCTATCCTTTAGCACGAAAACTGCCGTAAAAATTACTTTATCAAAATGAAATTTCAGTATGTTGTTCAGACGATCTGTGGGACCTAAGAGAATATAAATGAACAACATCTCCCAATTAGCTTGGGATTGAACCCGGGTTGAAAAAATGAAACACTTTGAACCCTATAGGACCTAATTTTTCAAACATTTTTTAAGCGAATTTAAAATTCACAAATTGCTTCGAAAATTTTAGGAAAATATTCAAATTATCACATAAAATATATAAAAAAAATGTCATGAAAATATATTCAGTAGTTTCTTAAATAAAAATTCTAATAATCACATCCTTTATATGAGCACGTGACAATTATATGAAGAGATCACGTGACCCACTTCAAAGTAAAAGCTGGCATCCATCTTGTGTCAAAATCGTGATTTTTAAAGTTTCGGTGAAGTTTTAAGCACAGAGTTAAATTACATTTATTTCCGTGGTTTAAAGTTTTTAAATAAAATATTAATTGTAGTATTGAGATAAATGAAAGGAATACAATAAATGTTTATGAGTGAAATTTTTTCTACTTCTTCATAGAGACCCAGACAGTTTATATTTCAATGATGTCATTTGAATAAAGTTAATTTTTTTCGATGAAGTTTTCAAATATAATAAATTATTGTAGTATTGTGATAATTTTAAAAAGATTATCGTTGAATGTTTCGCATTTTAGATATGTTTAAATAAAATTGCATTGTATTTGGAAAGTGTTTCATAACCAATGCTTTATGAGTGAATGAGTGATTGATCTTTCTTGTTTTTAATGATCATGTTACATTAAAAATAAAAGTTTTCTGATTGACCAAATTTGTCTAAGGGGGTCGTATAAAAATTTAAAAAGTGTAACTTTTTGAAAATTAATGTGAAGACTATTTCATTAACGTAGTCTTATTTCCTACCTTACTTTCAATATTTTTGCAATTTACAATGCCCACGTATCTCTAACAGGTAATAATTAAAGCGAGTTTCAATCTTATTTTTGGGACACCCTGTATGTATATATATATATTATAATATATATATATATATATATATATATATATATATATATTATCATAACTATCAGAAATCTTACTCCTCATTACCGATAGTTGATTCAACTGAAATTTTCAGTATCGTGCTTACAAGTGTTTTATACTGTACTATTAGCCTATGGGTTGGTCGTGTGGCCTGGGTTTTCTACACTGTACTATTAGAGCCGTACCGTGCAGAAAACGGCCGTACCGTGCAGAAAACACCGGTTTTCGTTAGATCACCGAAGTCAAACAGCATCGGGCGTGGTTAGTACTTGAGTGGGTGACCACCTGGGAACACCGCATGCTGTTGGCACATTTCGGGCGCCGTAGCCCGGTGGTTTGCGTGCTGGATTTGCACGCTGCCACAACTGCCGCCGTGTTCATGCGGAGTACGAGCACGTTAAACATGTGGGTCCGTAAGTCCTTCCGAGAGGTTGGTGGTAGGGGAAGGAGGGTACGGTCCCTGTGGATGCCTCCCCCACTGGGCTGCGGTCTAAATTGGGTGGCACTTCCCAGCCGCCCAAACAGTTACCTTACACCTTTCTGGTAGGTCGGACGGTCTGTGTCTCAACAACAACACCCTGGGGGGTCTTGTGGACGTGGTGCATAGGCGCTCCTTCACCACGGGAGAATCAGTACATTTCCACACATTAATTTAGTTCGCTATCTACGGACAAAGTTCTAAGAACTTACAAATTACAGGCGCTCATTTCTAAAATTATATACCAGGATGCTTGCGTATTAAAATTCTTGCATGGTGAAACTTATGCTGATTGAGTTCCAAGTAACTACAATCTCCATTTTAGATTACTATTACTAAAACAGAACATGGTTATTACCTCCAAAGATAGATAAAATAATGGGGCTCTTAAGATATTATTAAAGTGAAAAAAAAATCTCCATATAAAACATCTTTAATTTTATAAAATATGCATTTTAAAAACACATTTCCTTCTAGTGATAAACCTTTAGTGATATTTCTTTCAGTGTACAATTTTTTAAACTCAATAAAAAATTATTATTTATAGAGAGCTGTAAACTATTAACCATTTGTCGAATAAATAGCAGGTATGCTCAGTTCTGATTGAGCCTTGAGTTTGAAGTGCAGGAGGCCGACGTGCAGATTTTAACTCCGATCACACGAAAACAATTTTTAAAAATTTTCAGTCAAAACCACCGCAATATGTTCTTTATTTGAATAGATCTTATGCGTATCTACGTATGCGTACTGCATAGTATGCGTAGTGCCTAGTATGCATAATGCGTGATATCGAGAACTTTAAATCGATACCACGCACAGTCGTTTTGCACGAATGGTTTTTCAGATAAACCGCGAGATTTCCAAAAGCGTTCACTGATTCACAAGAAAACAATTTTTAAAATGTTCCAATTGTGGCATAAAAAATAATATTGTTGCGAACGCTCAATATTTCCTTTGGCGCCTCCTCTTTCGTCTGTCTCGAAGGCTAGGCACAGCTCATGACGTGAATATGACGTCAGTGTGACATGAGGATGACGTGAGACTAGGGTTGCCAGGACTTCCCAGAAAGACGGAGGATTTGAAGATCCGACTATTTATCTCCAATTTGGCGGCAGAATAATCCAGAAAGAATAATCCAGGCAGAATAATCCAGAAGAGGCGACAGAATAATCCAGAAACTTCACGAAATAACAATTAATCTAGGTCCTAGACAAATCGTTATTTCGTGAAGATTCTAGAAGATATGGAGATATTTTCAGAAGTTTCTATAGAGAGACTATAAAAAGGATTCATCACTCCGTTGGAGTGGAGTTGACGAGTTGGCGTGACATGAGCAGCAATGGACGGTGATTTTCGTCAATGTTTTAATAATAGTAGCAGCTGTTTTATTGTTGTTGAGACCCAGACCGTCCGATCTACCAGAAAGGTGTTGAAGACCCAGACCGACCGACTCGTCGACAAGGACAAGAGTAGCCATCTGGTCGGCCGGTACCAGAAAGGTGTAAGATAACAGTTTGGACGGCCGGGAAGTGCCACCCAATTTAGACCTCAACCCAGTGGGGGAGGCATCCATAGGGACCGTACCCTCCTTCCCCTACCACCAACCTCTCGGAAGGACTTACGGACCCACATGTTTAACGTGATCGTACTCCGCATGAGCACGGCGGCAGTTGCGGCAGCGTGCAAATCCAGCGCGCAAACCACCGGGCTACGGCGCCGAAATGTGCCAACAGCACGCGGTGTTCCCAGGTGGTCACCCAAGTACTAACCGCGCCCGATGCTGCTTGACTTCAGTGATCTAACTAGAACCGGTGTTATCAGCACGTTAGGGCCGTTGGCTCAGCAGCAGTTTTGTGAAATTACTTTCGTCAGTATTTTGATAATAATATCGCTTAATTTGGGTAATGTGTGGAAGACCCAGACCGTCCGACTCGTCCAGAGGACTTAGAGTATTTTTTTTTTTTGTGTAATGTGTGGTTTAATTTGGGTTAATTTGGTTTAATTTGGGTAATGTGTGGAACATTTAAGTACTGTTTGATTTTATATTGTTCCTGTTTACTCTGCTTGTAAATAAACGTAAGTTATCCAGAAACTTGGACTCGTTCTTGTACCCTGAGTGTACACCCATGGTTCAAGAGCATACGTTCATAACAATATAAAATATGGCTTACCAACATGTAGTGAAATAAAATTGTTGGTCTAATATTATATATCGAAGACGAGTGGTAAATTAAGTTTCCCTTACGTCCATGACAGAGCTGCTTTGTGAAATTGCGAACACTGCGTTGAGAAATTGATAATTGCATACACTGCAATATTTTCAGTGAATAACCCTCCAAATTTATCTTAACAGTGAGAGTCAGCTGAATCTGAAAAGTAAATTATTGGTCCTTGACTGCTATATTTATCTTTTTAGATTATAATATTTATTTGGATAACATTCAAAGATTATATCATAGCATTTACAAAAAATCCGATGTGGGCAATACATGAATTTCCTTATATAATGCAATGAATTTACCACTTCTGCAGTAAAAAACTAGGTTTTTCTTATAGTAGATACCTATATTCTTTCCAAAATATTGAATTTTCGACAATTAGTCGCCATTTTCATTGATTTAGAGGCATTTTTATCCATTTGGCGAGATTTTCGTTAATTTGGCAACATTTAAAAATGTCGACAAGTTGGCGACATGCCACCAAATTCGTCGCCAAAAACTCGCCAAGCGTTATGGAAGGAGAAATAAGTTATTCTTACGGCAGATAAATGACTATTGGCGTTCAAATACAAAAGTATTACTTAAAGTATTTTTTCTCATGAATGGAACGAGCTAGATCCACGAGAATGATGTCACGCAATTTATCGCATGATAGTACAAATGAAAAGTGAACATGTTTCTCAACAGTTAATGTTTTTTTTTTTAATTTATAGGATTTTTTGATACATTTAGTTGAAAAATGTGCAATATCTCGAGAACGGTTCATGCTAGCGTTCTAAAGTTTATGTCAATCGTTTAAAGAAAAATTACATAAGAAATGTCTATTTGCGGAACTTTATTAAAGGTTTTGATTTTTTGATGATTTTTTCAAAATTTCACTCGAAAATTTAGGGGGGGTTCTGAACATTTGATTACGTATGAAATTAATAGGCTTTCAGTATTCACGGAATGTGATTTTTGTACCAAATGTCATTCGAATCGCTCCATTTGTTCGTAAGATATTGTCTCCACAAACTCACTGACACACACACACACACATACTTTAACACACACACACACACAGACAGACACAGACATCACTTCAAGAATGTTTGATTCGTGATCAGGGATGCTTGAAACGTGCTCTCCCGTCGAAAACTCGGATTCGAATTTTCGACCCCGTCACAATACTTTCCTTATACATTAGGTGTATAAGGAAAGTAATAATTGACATTATAACAGAGCATTTACAAACAACTTCATTCAGAAACTCATTCAATCATTTATGAATCAGACTTAGATGTGGGACCAAGCAATTATTTACCGAAATGTTAAAAGTTCTGCGCTCGACCCAGTTGTTAAAATACAGAGCTGGTACGCATGCACTAGAGAACAAACACTTTCGCTGCTGACTTGGGGCACTAGAGGGAGTTTAGACACTAGAGAGCGAATTTGTTCCATTCCGCATTTCATCTGAAGGGGATTCACAGGACTAGTACTTTAACAATTTTACACATTGAATCTTTATATATCTCACCCATGGCGTTAGAAAGAAGGAGATAAAACTAACTCCTATGCATTAAACGCTGGAAAATGCCATAATGATTTGAGAATTACATATCTAGGTGCCGCTAGTGTTTGTAAAGTAGCTGCTATTGTTATTTGACACAACAGAAAGACGTATCATTTATTATATTTTTGATTATATTTAAATTAGAGTTCCCTAATTATGAGTATAATTAACCAGTATTTTTCACAGTTGTGCGATAGAGTGCAGAATATATCGAGACAAAAGTATATCGAAAGGTAAAATAATTTTGAATACGTAGGAATATTTTGAACACTTTACAACATAGTTGAAAAGTGTTTATGACTTTGTTCATTCTGTCTGTCTGTCTGTCCGTTAGCACGATAACCGTAAAAATGACTTCATCAAAATGAAATTTTAGTATGCTTTTCAGACGGTCTGTGGGACCTATGGGAATATGAATGAATAATATCACCCAATTAGTTTTGGATTGAACCCGGGTTGAAAAAATGAAATATATTGAACCCTATGGGACCTAATTTTTCTAACATTTTTAAAGCAAATTTAAAATATACAAATTGCTTCGGAAATTTTAGGAAATATTCAAATTATCTCATAAAATATATAAAAAAAATTTCAGTAAAATATATTAGGTAGTTTTTTAAATAAAAATTATTTAATATAGGGAGAAAAATAAATTCAATTAAATTCTGACTCTTGCTATATCCTCCAGAAAGAAAAAAGATATATATTATATAATAAATATCTTTCCAAGAGTTTAATTATTTTATATATAAGTGAGGTTTCACATTTTAAAATAAATATGGTAGATAACAATTTTTCAAATTTTTAAATAAATAAATTATTATAGTATTGTGATGATTGGAAAAATGTTTATGAATGAAATGCTGCTTTTATATACAGGTGATTTATATTTCGATGACGTCATTTGAATAAAGTTCATTTGTTTTCAATGAAGTTTTCAAATATAATAAATTATTGTAGTATAATGATAATTTTAAAAATATTACCGAGGAATGTATCGCATTTTAGAGATGTTTAAACCAGGCAATTTATATTTCAATGCCGTCATTTGAATGAAGTTCATTTTCTTCAATAAAGTTCTCAAATATAATAAATTAATATAGTATTGTGATAATTTTAAAAATATTACCGAGGAATGTATCGCATTTTAGAGATGTTTATATAAAATTGCATTGAAGTTAGAAAGTGTTTCATAATCAATGAACTATGCATGATTTTGGGCTGTAACTCCAGGACCTGAAATATTTTTGGCTTTATAATTATAGGGTTTTTCATGCGAATTATTGTGAAATGTTCAGAAAATTTATATTTACATATATATTTTTCTGAAAAAATTCAAATTTTTTAATGTTTAATCCCTTAAACACTTTGCAAGGCGTAGATTGGTAAAATAATAAAATCATAAATATGAAATAATAATAGCAATAATAAAGATAATAAAATAATAAAAAATTGAGTAACAATTTGTCTTTCATAACATGGAAAATAATAGCTAAAAACGTATAATACATCACATCCATGACTAAGTTGGTTTGTATATTTAGCATACCAGTTTTCTGAAACATTCTGGGGTTGCTTTGGCGTTATTTATTTACAGCCATGCTACATTCTTAAATATATCGCTATATATATTTACAGTTGTGCTACAATTTGGAATATTTCGCATGTTTTATTGAATCGTAAACTTGAGCCATCAGTAAGCACAACCGATTGTCAAATGAAACTAATAACATAAAAATACCCTTAATGGCTACATGCCAACGTATATCTTGATCTTACAACTTATAAAATATTGACGTTCTTTGTGCTCTTTGTAGTTGTCTGTGGCTGGGTTTCCATAGTAATGACATATAAAAATGACGCTTGTGTTCAACAAAACAAATCAATTCTTTCTTAAACTAATTCATATTCAGAACTATTTTGTGTCCATTAAACTGTCACACAGGTAAATAATCTTAAAGTTTCACTGTTCTTGGTGCTTTTAGTAGCCCACAGTAGCCTACATTTGAATTTTATCGGATAATTGAAGCTCCATTCAACATCTCAGAGAGTCGTGAAAACATAATCTAGCAGAAACAGCATTAGTAAAATAAGACGCCTATAACGATTAACAACATGATATATTTTCAATGGATTCCTTCACATGTTGGTCTACAAAGGAATGAAACCGCCAACTTTTTGGTTAAATACTCTAAAACATTTACAAGCATGTTTCCGAAAGTTTCATCGGAATTAGCTGTCCGTAATGAGGAGTAAGATTCATGATAGTTATGATAATATATCTATAACAAGAAAGATGAATCATGCATAAAGCATTCATTATGAAACATGTTCCAACTGAAATGCAATTTTATCTAAACAGCTCTAAAATGCGATACATTCAGCTCTAAAATTTTTAAATTATCACAGTACTATAGTTATTTATTTTACTTCAAAACTTAACTTCATCAAAAAAGGCAATACTATAAAATCGTCTGCTTCTCTATGTAAAATTAATGAATATTTCATTCATATCACTTATATTCCAGACTCCAGAACTAAATAATTTTGCGTTAAATAAAATTCAGCAATTCTTATACAACGCATATTATTTACATTCTGTATAAGTCAAAATTGGGCTTCGTTGTAGAAATAATCAAAGTTTAGTGATCATTTAAAATCAAAAATATTGTAATTGCGTAGGCACAGAATTTCGATACACAGATAATATACAAAAGTAAAGAGGTTTTAGGACGGGTGTAATACTAAATATAAATATAAGCTTTCTTTAAAAATCATGATTTTCGCTAAGTGAAAAAAAAAAATGGATGCCATCTTTTATTTTGCAATGAGTCAAGTGATCTTTTAATATGATATGGATCGAAAGCCCAGACCATCCGACTCGTCCAAAGACTAAGAGCAACAAAATGGATGGCCGGAATAAGATATGGGTCGAAAGCCCAGACCATCCGACTCATCCAAAGACATAGAGCAATTTAATGGATGGCCGGTGAATATGATATGGGTGTAATTACTATTTCAATTTTTATTTAAGAAACTACTAAGGTACCCAAAAAATCCCGAAATGACTCAATTTTTTCTTTTTATTATTTAAAAAAAATTCATTATTTTCTGATTACAGTGACATCAAATTCATCTTGCTACGTTAAATAGAACCGATTATATTACAATGCTAAAAATTGAGCTACTGAAGTTGTCCCTAACCATGTTAAGCTTTAATGCCTTTTTTCTCAAAGACGTGATTTTCGACATTTTTATAAATTTAAATTCATATAAGTCAAATTCTACTGCACGGATATGAATGAAATTTGGAACAATTGTTGTATATATACTTTTCATTAATTTGTCTTCAGCAATTGCTGAAATATGTGTTTGTTTATACTTTCCTTATATACATAATGTATAAGGAAAGTATTGTGACGGGGTCGAAAATTCGAATTCGAGTTTTAGACGGGAGAGCATGTTTCAAGCATCTCTGATCACGAATCGAACATTTTTGAGGTAATGTCTGTGTGTGTGTGTGTGAAAGTATGTGTATGTTTGTGTGAAAGTATGTGTGTGTGTGTATCAGTGAGTCTGTGAAGACGATATCTCACGAACGAAAGGAGCGATTTAAATGAAAGTTGGTACAAAAATCACAATTCGTGAATACTAAAAGCTATTGTTTTAAAACTCAATCGAATGTTCAGAACCCTCCTAAATTTTCGAGTGAAATTTTGAAAAAATCACTAAAAAATCAAAACTTTGATTAAAGTTACACAAATAGACATTTCTTATGTAATTTTTCCTTAGAAAACGAGTGACATAAATTTTAGAACGCTAGCATGAACCGTTCTCGAGATATCGCACATTTTTTATCAAAAAGCCCCATAAATTAAAAAAAATATTAACTGTTAAGAAACATGTTCACTTTTCATATGTAATATCATGCGATAAATTGGGTGACATCATTCTCGTAGATCTAACTCGTTCCATTCACGAGAAAAGATACTTTGAGTAATACTTTTGTATTTGAACTCCGATAGTCATTTATCTACTGTAGGAATAACTTATTTCTTCATTCATAATGCTTGACTAGATTTTGGCGACGAATTTAGCGGAATGTTGACAACTTGGTGACAATTTTAAATGCTGCCAAATTAACTAAAATGTCGCTAAATGGATATAAATGACGCTAAATCGAAGAAAATGACGACTAATTCAAGAAAATTCAATATCTATGAAAGAATATAAGTATCTACTATAAGAATAACATTTTTTTAACTGTAAAAGTAGTAAATTCATTGCATTATATAAGGAAAGTCATGTGTTGCCCACATCAGATTTTTTTATTATGATTTTCGAAAACAATATTTGTGGTGTAAAATCATGTTTTTTTACATTATTTTTTATTAAACTTTTTCTGATTCATATTTACAAAAACTGTGAAGACAATTTATTTCTTACATATTTTTAAGTTAAATGTTTAAATTAAAATTTTAGAAAAATTATTTTTCTATTTATATAAAAAAAAAACTTGTCAAATTTTTGAAATTTTAATTTTTGAAAAATAATTATTTTTAATTTTTAAAATTTTAAATATCACATTTAGTTTACTATACTTAAAATCTACCTGAATGCAACAAATTACAACTATAACTTCAAAATTGCAGATTTCAGCAATTCGGGTACCATAACCCCTTAACATATTTTGATGAAATGTTTTACTCATTCTACGTGATAATTTACATATTTTCTAACATTTTCAAAGCAATTTGTGAATTTTAATCCCACTTAAAACATGTTTGAAAACTTAGGCCCCATAGGGTTCAATGCATTTCATTTTTTCAACCCAGATTAAATCCAAAACCAAATGGGTGATATAATTCTTTTACATTCCCCTATGTCCCACAGACCGTCTCAATAACATACTAAAATTTCATTTTGACGATTAAAGTCATTTTTACGACAGGTTAGCAAACAGACAGAATAAACAAAATCATAAACATTTTACAACTATAATGAACTCAGTGTGGAAAATTACTCCAACTCATGACTGGTAAAACTCTAGTTTCATGTACTATTTCAATTTCTTGGTTCATTGCATAATCTTAGGATTTTATTTCCACGAATGTGTGAATATGTGAATTCTTTGAAAAATCGAAATCGAATTTACAACCCCAATCGAATTCCTAGAATTCTTTCACTATACAGGTTTGGTTTTCAATGAATCATTGGGAAAGTAGAATTTCCTTTTACAACTTTTTACAATAACAATAGAATTAGAATGGAATGCATTATCTTCTCTTTATTAGGTTTAGTGCAACGCCCATGGGCAAAACTCCAAGAACCTTCAAATTACAGGCGTTCGTTTCTAAAATTACATGCCAAGATGTTTGCGTATTAAAATTTGTGTGTGGAGAATCTAATATTGGCTGAATTCCAAGTAATTGTGATCGCCATATTAGATTACCATTGCAAAAACGAAACATATATTTTCCCTTCAAACTTAGATAAAATAATTCTCTAAATAAACATTTTCCAATGTTAATCAACAACAAAAAAAATATCATTTCTAAACAAGTAGAATTTTTAAGGACTTATGTTTGCAGAATTTGCGTAAAGTGATTTAAATAAACGCAAATCAGCTATGACATGCGAAGCAATTAATAATATATATATATATATATATTATATATATATATATATATATATATATATATATATATATATATATATATATATATATATACATTACATATATATATATATATATATATATATATTATATATATATATATTATATATATATATATATTATATATATATATATATATATATATATATATATATATATATATATATATATATATATATATATATATTCATTATATATATATATATATTTTATATATATATATAACTATATATATATATATATATATATATATATATATATAAAAGATAAAATTAAAAATAAAATAAAAATTGTTAGACTAATTTAAAACATGATCAGTGTCATAACCTGGTTCAGAAAAAATACGGAGGAAAATTAAGTAAAGATGATATGAAATGAAATATCAGACAAAAGGAAAACAATGCTACCATAAAAGACAAAATGATCTTAAATTTAAATATCAATAATACATATGAATATATCAACATTCAAGAGCGATGCATACAAATCAAGTTCAAACAACAAATGATTATTAATGTCTGGAAGTTCAAAATATTAAAATTGCAAAATAACAAAATAAGAGAAAAGCTACAATCCAAAAATATGAAATTGGATAAAAGCTCTGTGGATACAGCTTATCAAGGATCTTTGCATCCACAGAGGTTCCAAATATATATATATATATATATATATATATATATATATATATATATATATATATATATATATATATATATATATATATATATATGTTTATATGTATATATGTATATATATATATATATATATATATGTATATATATATATGTATATATATATATATATGTATGTATATATATATATATATATATATATATATATATATATATATATATATATATATATATACATGCAGACAGACAGACAGAGAGACAGACTAGTCTGTCTGTCTGATTGTCCCATCATCACGGGAGAACGGCTGAACAGAATTTGATGAAATTTTGTGGGTAGCCTAGAAATAGGCCCACTTAAAATTTAGTCTGTGCTTTGAGTTTCTACGAGCAGTGGTTCTCGGGATATTCGTAAAAAACGAAATTTTCGTTTATCTCATCATCACGGGAAAACGGCTGAACCGAATTTAATGAAATTTTGTGGATAGCCTTGAAATAGCCCCCCATAAATTTTGTCCAAGTTTCGAGTTTCTAAGACCAGGGGTTGTCGAGATAGTAATGAAAAACGGAACTTTTTCTTAGGAGATCTACTCTCCAACTCCGTGGTTTATCCAAACGGAAAGGATGAAAATCGTTTGTTTAAAACGCCAAAATGAAATAGAACTTTATTCCCGAGTTTGATGCAGGATTTTTGCATTAATTAGTCACTATCGGAAACCATGAATTGTTTAAAACATGAATTTAAATGGAAAAATCTATCTCCATGGGTTATCTTTCACAAGCTTTTACTTAACGATGAAAAGTATAAAGAAATCAAAATGGCTATTTAATTCCGCATTTTATGAGGAAGATTCTATCCAATATCATGTTGCTCGGCAACGGAATGAAATTAAATGTGTTGTTAATATTTATTATTATTCTTTCTATTTGAATAATAAATAAATGGATGTAAAAATATATTTTATAAATGAACGGTTTGATTGTTCTTTTAATTATATAAATTGCGGACTGCGTACATCACTTTCATTTATTTTAGCTAAGAAGTTTCAATCTCATATATTGTGTTTAGCTAATAAACTCATATATTGTGTTTACCCAATAAATTCATTTAGCCGATTGTTGAAACAGAAAAAGAGTAGAATGGGTGTATCTTATACAATTTTAGTGTTTTCATTTAGTATATACAAACGGGATCAGGATATTTTATTCCTCAGATCTGCAAATTCAGAGCTACGAATTTGGCGGAATATCGCTAACTTGGTAACTTTTCTTAAACTTTACCAATTTAGCGGAAATGTCTCCAAATTGATAAAAATGAATCAAATCAATGAAATTAAATTTGTTTTTTTAGAATAGAGTACTAAAATGATGTTTCGGTAGCATTTGCCGGTCAGTCCATCCATCCTACTTAGTAACACATTTAATGAACTTTTTTAATATCACCAAATTGATAAACATATTTGTAAATCCATAAAAATATCATGGAATTGATAAAATTGCGCTTAATAAATGAAATTAATTGTCTTTTTTTAGGGGATAGTATTGTTCTGATGTTTCGTCAATTTTTTCGCAAAATCGGACTATCAGTTCTACAGTCCCACTTGGCTATAAATTTGGCGATTTTTTCAGTTATCGCTAAATTGACGAAAATGACGCCAAACCTTCCATGGAGATAGCATTATTCAGACGATATGATTTTCATCAATTTATTTGAAGCAAGTGATACCATGACGCTTAGCAACGGATCCAATGTGTTATGTGCCATACGATTTTTATTAAATCTTTTCCGATTTGATTAATAAAGACATATACCGGGTGGTCAGAATTAAAAAAACCCTACTCTGCTCTCTATACATCGAGCTACTCAGTGTAAAGGCTCCAAAATTGTTGAACCTACTATTCAAGACATGGGGAAAGGGGTTACGCGAAAAAAAAAATTAGTTCCAGAAACACCGATAGGTGGCGCTGTACAACAGAAAATATGCTGAAAAAAGACACAAAATAATCACAAAAAAACAAACACATGCGATATGGAATTTTTCCTTTTTAATTTCTTTTGCTGATATGAAAAAAAAGAAGATAAAAAAGTGAAGAAACTTAAACTGTCATTGTAACTGCAATTTCGCACTGTAAGCACAAAAATTTGCATAAACCCTTGGTTTGCAGCTACTATGTTCTGGGCATAAAAGGGGATAAAGCTGGGAAATTTTCATTCTTATCAGCGATGGCTGTCACACTGCCAGAACACGCTTTGCCTGTGAAGCTGTTTTATGAAAACAAAGATCATGCTGCAGCTGCACTTCGAGAGTTTTGTCGACTTAAGAATTTGCGCAAAGGACCATTACTTCCACAAGCTCTCAGGAGAATGATCGCTCGATTCGAGAAAACTGGACATTTTGGAGTTCAGCTGGGTCGAGGACGCAAATCGACTCGTTCAGATGTCGTTGACGATGTTGCCACCGCTATTGTTGAACAATCAATGGATAACGTCATAGGCTGTAGTAGTGCACGTGGAGTGACACGACACTTGGGTGTTCCCTACTGCACAGTGCGGAACGTACTGAGAAACAAAGTGCATTTTTTTCCGTACAAAATTAGTCACAATCACCACTTGCTGACCATCGGCAGGGAGAAGCGACTGACCTTTGTATTGACATTTCTGGCTAGAGTTGAAGTGGATGCATCGTGGCCATGGCAAATTCTATGGAACGATGAAGCGCATTTTCATCTACGTAGAACAGTCAACACCTATAACTATTGCATTTGGGACACGGAAAACCCTCGCACCTTCCAAGAGATTCCACTTTACTCACCGAACGTTACAGTCTGGTGTGGATTCACAGCCACATTCACTCTTGGACCTTTCTTTTTCGAAGAGGCTACTCCCAATGGCACTGTGACATGCACCGTGACGGCCAGGAGGTACAAAAACATGCTCGAAAATTTTGTTGCACCCCAACTGCAACAGCACCAATGTCTTGATTCAATTACCTTTATGCAAGATGGAGCGCCTCCACACATTGGACTCTGTGTACAGCAGTTTCTTCGGCAACATTTTACTAATGGTAGAGTAATTAGTCGTGCGTTTCCGACAACCTGGCCATCTCGTTCTCCAGATCTTAATCCCTGTGATTTTGGGCTGTGGGGATACTTAAAAAGTCTTGTTTATCGAGGACGTCTGGTAACCTTGGCAGATTTAAAAAACAGTATCACTTTGCATGTGAGAAGCATCTCAATCAACCAATTACGATCCGCAGTTGAACAAGCTGTCCACAGACTGCAGATTTTACATCTTGAAGAAGGGAACCATATTGAGCAGCATTTCCTGTATCGATAAGGTCCTTGTGATATGACTGTTTAGTACGTTCGAATAAAATGTGTTACACATGTGTATTTTGTGCCTTTTCAGCGTATTTTCTGTTGTACAGAGCCACCTATCGGTGTTTCTGGAACTAACTGTGTGCGGAACCCCCTAAAGTTGCAAATATAGAAAAACTAAAAGTGTACACTTACTTCCTTCTAAACTATCTACCCGTACATTAAATTTGAAATCTCTATCTCATCTAGAAGCAATTTGTTTAGAAATTCAACTTTTGAATATTTTGTGGGGTGTACCCACCCCTAAAATAAAATTAACATTCTTGAAAATTTTCATATTTTAAGGGGGGGGGGGGGTTTATCAGATGGTTGCTCCATATACCGAATCTCAACCCTCGATCCCATTTTAACGGATGCGTATCTCATTTATTCCGAATATTGAACATTTTGGTGTTCGGCACCCCCTGAAGTAGAAAATATAGATAAACTGAAATTATACACTTTCTTCCTCCCTAATTATGTACCCGTATACCAAATTTGAAATTTATATTCCATCCCGAAGAATTTTTTTTTATCAATTCACCTTTCGAACGTTTTTCTTTAGAGCACTCCCTTAAAAGAACATATTTGAAAAATTTTATTCTTCTCGGGTGTTTTCATCAAATGTTTGACCACATACCACCTTTCAAGCCTCTATCAAATGTTAATAGAGTCGTTTTTCATTTATTCTTTAAATCGAGTATTTTGGCGTGCGGCGCCCTCTTAAGTAAAAAATATTGGAAATCTGAAATTGCACACTTTGTTCCATCGAACGATTTACCAGTGCACCAAATGCGAAGTTTCTGTCTTAGAGCAAAGCGTGCTTTTCTATCATTTCACTTTTCGAACGTTTTGGCGTGGAGCATCCCCTATAGAGAATATTTTCGAAACATTCGATTTTTCCAGGGGGTTTCCTCGAACGTTCGATCCGTGTACAGAATTTCAAGTCTCTATCTACTTGGGAAATGTAAAACAAAAGCGGGACAGACGGACAGACGAACACTTGACAATTAGTATATATAGATAGATAACAGAAAATTTGATGCGGATAGCACGTGACTTTGCCTATATACTACAATTAATTTACTTCTTTTGAAGTAAATAAATTAAATATAATATCCACGGCACGATATTTTTCACATTGAACTGTACATTTGGCGCTTTTCCGGATGACAATATATAAAGCATTTTCAAAGTACCCAATTAACTTATATTTAGCTGAACTCTAAATTGACAATTATCGATATTTATAGCATTCGTAGTAAGCAATACTGTCCATTTATTAAAATATTTATCTCATATATTCATTCATTTGGAGCCATTCTTGTCATTGTAGTATCATTTCTGTAAATTTAAACATAGTTTCTTCAGTCTGGGCAACATATCCTCAAGTTGGCTAAATTTCGCAAAAAGATCCACAAAATTCACCTGATTTATCGCCAAGCGTTACACAATGACGGAGAGAAGAGCTCGTCTTATATAGTAATGGCTATTGGCGAATCGTTGGACATAAAAATACAAAATTGTTAAGCGAAAATCTTTTCTCGTTTATGGAACAAACTAAAACCAAGGAAGTTATGATAACAAACTTTCCGCATAATTGTATATAAAATGTATTTTTCTAATTTATTTCTAGTCCAGAAAAATTTGACCCTAGTGAAATTTTTTAAAAAAGAAATATACGATATTTAAAATCTTTGATCGGTGAAAACTTATTTAACTGAAATAACAATATTTTTATAGAAAATCTCTCCTTAGTCTTTTTTTTTCACTGCAAGTATAATAGCAGTCTGAAGTATTGTTGATAAATACGATTGCGTAAATATCTAGGAAAGAAACTCATTTAAATAATTAAAATATAGCTACCGGTTTACATTTCATTCAGAGAATCAATATTATTAATAGCACAGCAAACAATGAAGATTGGAGTTTGTGGTGTTTTATGCGTTGTTATGATTCGGCCATATAAGGTGCTGTTCGTTGGCCAACAGCGCAGATATGTCCGTCCGATCTCTCATATTCATGAGTCATGGCTCCCCATATACATTACAATATCCGAGTCTTGAAGCTGGAATCGCACGTTATGATGTTATATGCTTGTTCTCTACACGGTTCCCCCGTATTTGAACTAGAGCTAGCTAGTGATCACCTAGTGAGATCCACAGGATCCAATCGTGTGCGATGTCTTACAAATCACGCTCAGTGTTCCCGTGATAGGTTGAGTTGGCATATTCTTTGCAATGTGCTTGAGAAAGACGGAAAGGGCTCTTTTTACTTTCTCATGTTATGAAATAGAGAATAAAGAAAGTAATGTTTCCACGAAAAGTTTCGAATTTGTAGGCTATTGTATCTTTTACAAACCCCAGACTACGTTTTGACTGTATTTAGAGTGGTGACCGTCTCTCTGTCGTCTGTTTGTGATTGATATATTGTGTACACAATACATGTAGCAAATAATCATGTATTTTCATAAAACTTTATATCAGCATTTTTTTTTAAATCTAGAACTAGATATGATTTTATGATATTCGAGCGGAAACTTCGATATTTATTCGAAATTTTATATTGCTTTAACATGGCGGCAGACTTCAAACTTTGACATGATTATGCATAAAAGGGATTATTTATGGCTCAATGATTAAGAAACTTAACAGTTTCAATCATCGTAATGAAAAATAACTGTGCTACAATATTACGTTTGTCAAACATGGTGTCAAACGAAATATTTTGCAATCCCATTAAAATAATAACAGGCCATAGCTGATTATATGGACCTGTGATACAGATATATTTAATTTTTCTTGTAAATTCAAAACAAAATTTCACTAGCTACTTAAAAATAAATTCTGGTATAAGAACATCGAGACAAGCAAAATACAGTTTTCAGGCACGTATCTGATATGTTTCACCTGTAACAAATATGGTGTTTTGGACAATTCATGCTAGATTTTAATGTATTTTTCATACGAATATCACAGAGGGCATCCTGCGTAGAAGCATCATATAAAATATCTGTAATTGTCAGAAATACCGTATCTTGACCTTATCTAACACAAATTTCATCCCTCCTTTAAAAGTTAAAATGTAGCTTCTATGTCACTTTTTACTTTCTTTATATGCATAGCGTAGTGTGTAGGGAAAGTATAGAGACGTCTACCGAAATTAAAATTCCAGTTTTCGACGTGTGTGTGTATGTATGTGTGTTTATGTGTGTGCGCATGTCTGTGTACGTATGCTTGCCTGCGTGTGTCTGTGTGCGTGTGTGTGTGAGTGCTTGTAGATGTGTGTGCGAGTGCTTGTGGATGTGTGTGTGAGTGCTTATGGATGTGTGTGTGAATGTGTGGCAAACCCAGACCACTCTACTGAACCTAGGGTTTGTAACAGATGTTCGAGTGGTCGGGGTGTACAAGTCTGTGCCGGTATCTCTTGAACGAATGGAGAATTTCAAATGATTCAAAACTCTGATGAATATTATACAATCAATGAATATCGGAGGACATTATTTCACTTAACATATACAGTGTATTGTAGAATTTTAAATGTATCAGTTTTTTATGCGTTGTTATGATTCGGCCATATAACGTGTTGTTCTGTGGCCAACAACGCAGATATGTCCGTCCGATCTCTCATATTCATGAGTCATGGCTCCCCAAATACATTACAATATCCGGGTCTTGAAGCTGGAATCGCACGTTATGATATTATATGCTTGTTCTCTACACGGTTTCCCCGTATTTGAACTAGTACTAGCTAGTGATCACTTAGTGATATCCACAGGATCCAATCGTGTGCGATGTCTTACAAATCACGCTCAGTGTTCCCGTGATAGAGTGAGTTGGCATATTCTTTGCAATGTGCTTGAGGAAGGCGGAAAGGGCTCGTTTTACTATCTCATGCTATGAAATATAGTATAAAGAAAGTAATGTTTTCACGAAAATTTTCGACTTCGAGTTTTTAGACTATTATATCTCTTAGAACCTCCAGACTACGTTTTGACTGTATTTAGAGTGATGACCGACCGTCTCTCTGACGTCTGTCTGTGATTGATATATTGCATACGTAATACATGTAGCAAATAATAATGTTTTTTCATAAAACTTTATATCAGCATTTTTTATTTTTTGAAAAATATAGAACTAGATATGATTTTATGATATTCGAGCGAAAACTATGATATTTTTTCGCTTAGTACATAGAAGCATCTTATAAAATATCTGTAATTGTCAGATATACCGTATCTTGACCTTATCTAACACAAATTTCATCCCTCCTTTAAAAGTTAAAATGTAGCTACTATGTCACCTTTTACTTTCTCTATATGCATAGCGTAGTGTGTAGGGAAAGTATAGAGACGTAGACGGAAATTTAAATTCCAGTTTTCGACGTGTGTGTGTCTGTGTGTGTGTTTATGTGTGTGCGCATGTCTCTGTACGTATGCATGCCTGCGTGTGAGTGCTTGTGGATGTGTGTGTGTGCGTATGATTCAAACCCAGACCATTCTACTGACCCTAGGGCTTGTAGCAGATGTTCGAGTGGTCGGGCGTGTGCAAGTCTGTGCCGGAATCTATTGAACAAATGGAGAATTTCAAATGATACAAAACTTTGATGTACCGGGTGATCAGAAATAAAACACCCCTACTGTGAGCTCCCTATACATTGAACTACTCAGTGTAAAGGCTCCAAAATTGTTGAACCTACTATTCAAGACATTGGATTACGCGAAAAAAAATTAGTTCCAGAAACACCGATAGGTGGCGCTGTACAACAGAATATATGCTGAAAAGACACAAAATAATCACAAAAAATCAAACACATGTGATATGGAATTTTTCCTTTTTATTTTTTTTTTGCTGATATGAAAAAAAAGAAGATAAAAAGGTGAAGAAACTTAAACTGTCATTGTAACTCCAATTTCGCACTTTAAGCACAAAAATTTGCATAAACCCTTGGTTTGCAGCTATTATGTTCTGGGCATAAAAGAGGATAAAACTGGGAAATTTTCATTCTTATCAACGATAACTGTCACACTGCCAGATCGCGCTTTGCTTGTGAAGCTGTTTTATGAAAACAAAGGTCATGCTGCAGCTGCACTTCGAGAGTTTCGTCGACATAAGAATTTGCGTAAAGGACCATTACTTCCACAAGCTCTCAGAAGAATGATCGCTCGATTCGAGAAAACTGAACATCTTAGAGTTCAGCCGGGTCGAGGACGCAAATCGACTCGTTCAGATGTCGTTGATGATGTTGCCACCGCTATTGTTGAACAATCAATGGCTGACGTTATAGGCTATAGTAGTGCACGTGGAGTTTTACGACACTTGGGTGTTTCCTACAGCACAGTGCGGAACGTACTGAGAAACAAAGTGCATTTTTTCCCGTACAAAATTAGTCACATTCACCACTTGCTGACCATCTCACAGGGAGAAGCGACTGACCTTTGTATTGACATTTCTGGCTAGAGTTGAAGTGGATGCATCGTGGCCATGGCAGATTCTATGGAACGATGAAGCGCATTTCCATCTAAGTGGAACAGTCAACACCCATAACTATCGCATTTGGGACCCGGAAAACCCTCGTACCTTCCAGGAGATTCCACTTCACTCACCGAAAGTTACAGTCTGGTGTGGATTCACAGCCACATTCTTTCTTGGACCTTTCTTTTTCGTAAAGGCTACTTTCAATGGCCCTGTGACATGCACCGTGACTGCCAGGAGGTACAAAAACATACTCGAAAATTTTGTTTTACCCCACCACTCGAAAATCTGTTGTACAGCACCAATGTCTTGATTCAATTACCTTTATGCAAGATGGAGCGCCTCCACGCATTGGACTCTGTGAACAGCAGTTTCTTCGGCAACATTTTACTAATGGTAGAGTAATTAGTCGTGCGTTTCCGACAACCTGGCCATCTCGTTCTCCAGATCTTAATCCCTGTGATTTTTGGCTGTGGGGATACTTAAAAAGTCTTGTTTATCGAGGACGTCTGGTAACCTTGGCAGATTTGAAAGACAGTATCTCTCTGCATGTGAGAAGCATCTCAATCGACCAATTACGATCCGCAGTTGAACAAGCTGTCCACAGACTGCAGATTTTTCATTTTGAAGAAGGGAACCATTTTGATCAGCATTTCCTGCATCGATAAGGTCCTTGTGATATGAATGTTTGGTACGTTCAAATAAAATGTGTTACAAATGTGTATTTTGTGTCTTTTCAGCGTATTTTGTGTTGTACAGCGCCACCTATCGGAGTTTCTGGAACTAATTTTTTTTTTTGCATAATCCCTTTCACCATGTCTTGAATAGTAGTTTCAACAATTTTGGAGCCTTTACACTGAGTAGTTCGATGTATAGAGAGCTCAGAGTTGGGGCGTTTTAATTCTGACCACACGGTATATAAAATAAATTTCATTGGCATTGCATTTTTGACTGGATAATATCAATTACGGTCTTCAGGTTTAAACATTACTATCATTGATATTTTCGGGGACTGTTGATTTAAGGATTATTGATATTTCCAAATTATTATGCCATTGTTTATTTATGACGAAAATTGTTGAAACTGATATATAGTACGTTGTACGAGTAATCTTCTACAAATGCACGGATATATCTTCTAATCTACGAGAATATAAGTTGTACAGGTATATTGGCATATATTTTGATATATATTGGCATATATTGGAATCAATTACGACCTTCGGGTATAAAGATTACGGGGATTATTGATATTTATAATTTATTACGTCATCTCTTTTATTTTGGCAAATATTTGTGAGACTCATACTATAATACGGATAATCTTCTACTAATACTCTGGCATATTTTCTAATCTGCGACAATATAAGTAGTACGCGGTTGCATATATTGATTCAAATCTTTTTTTTTTGTAAATTTGCTTACAAAAGGGGCCAGGATGTTTTATTCTTCAGATCTGCCCGTGAAGATAATTTTGCATAGTGAGAACAGATATTCTTAAACTTCTCTTTAGGAGCAATAAATTTAATATTTTAACTGAATTTACACATGATTGCAAATTATAAGATTCTTTATATTATATATTCCTTACGAAGAAAGGGTATGCTGCTAGTAGATGTCTAAGATCAATAGATTAATATTTAAGGAATAAAAGTCGAGGTCAATGTTTTTGGGACACACTGCATATATATATCTATATAAATAAAATTGAAAATTTGTCTGTCTGTCCGTTTATCCCGTCATCACGGAATAACGACTGAACCGAATTTGATGAAATTTTGTGGGTAGCCTGGAAATAGTCCCACTTAAAATTTTGTCCATGTTTGGAGTTTCTACGATCAGTGGTTCTCGCGATATTAGTAAAAAACGAAATTTTCGTTTGTCTCATCATCACGGGAGAATGGCTTACCCGAATTTGATGAAATTTTGTTAATAGCCTTGAAATAGCCCCCCATAAATTTAACCCAATTTTCGAGTATCTAAGACCAGGGATTGTCGAGATATTAATGGAAAACGAAACTTTTTCCCAGGAGTTCTACTCTCTAACTCAGTGGTTTTTCCAAACAAAAAGCTTGAAAATCGTTTGAAAATGAATTAAAACGTTATCTCTGAGTTTGATGGGAAATTTTTTGCGCTAATTAGTCACTTTCTGAAAACATGAATTGTTTGAAACATGATTTAATGGGAAATCTATCTCCATGGTTTATTTATCACAAGCTTTTACTGAATAATGAAAAGTATAAAGAAATCGAAATGGCTATTTAATTTCGCAGTTTATGAGGAAGATTCTGTCGTATATCACGTTGCTCAGAAACGCAATTATATTAAATATGTCTGTTAATTTTAATTATTATTTTTTCGATTTGAATAATAAATAACTGGATACAAAAATATATTTTAGAAAAGAACGATTTGATTCTTTTTTATAGCATTTTTGACTGGATAATATCAAGTACGGTCTTTAGGTTTAAACGTTATTATTATTGATGTTTTCGGGGATTATTGATTCAAGGACTATTGATATTTTCAAGTTATTATGCAATTGTTTTATGATGAAAAATATTGTTTAAACTCATATATTGCACGCTGTACGAGTAATCTTCTACAAATACACGGGTATATCTTCTAATCTTCGAGAATATAAGTAGTGCAGGTATATTGGCATATGTTTTGATATATATTCGTATATATTGGAATGAATCAATTACGACCTTCTGGTGTAAAGAGTACGGGGATTATTGATATTTTCAATTTATTACGTCATCTCTTTTATTTTGGCAAAGATTTTTGAGACTCATATTGTAATACGGGTAATCTTCTACTAACACACTGGCATATTTTCTAACCTGCGACTATATAAGTAGTACGGGGTTGCATATATTGATTCAATTCTTTTTTTTTTATAAATTTGCTTACAAAAGGGGCCACGATATTTTATTCTTCAGATCTGCCCGTGAAGATAATTTTGCATAGTGTGAACAGATATTCTTAAACTTCTCTTTAGGAGCAATAAATTTAATATTTTAACAGAATTTGGGTATGATTGCGAAATATAAGTTTCTTTATATCATGTACTCCATACGAAGAACGGGTATGCTGCTAGTATATATATATATATACAGGGTGATTATAATTAAATTTCCCGGTTTGAAATTGATCTCAAATAAAATCACTGGTCAGAATGATTTGAAATTTTGCGTGAACACTCGTGGAGCAATGGAATTTTGTTTGGTGAAGAAAAAAACAGTAGTTCAAAAAGTCGCCGCCAGGAGAATAATTGGCGCTTTACTACACTAGAATGCAATACAAAAGTAACAAATGTTGACTTACTCACTTGCTAATGACGTAATAAATGTTTAATATGCTATCCTTCGCATTCTGAAACAAGCTGAAAGCGCAAAATAGCGTGTTCAAGAACAGATTTGAGTGTTTCTGTAGAGATGTTGTGGATGTGATGCCTGGTGCTAGTTGTATGCTCCGCTAAATTGGTAATGTGTCCATTAAACACCACATTCTTCAGATGCCCCCCAAAGCCAAAAATCACATGGATTGAGGTCAGGAGAACGTGCTGGACATCTTACAGGAAAATATCGGCTGATGATTCTGTCATCAACCTGCGAAGTAGCCGCTTCACTGGTTTTGCGATATGTGGTGGAGCCCCATCCTGCATGAAAATAGTGTTATCGATACACTGATGCTCTTGCAGTGGGGGTATAACGTGACTTTTCAAAAAACGTTCATATCGATGGCCATTGACAGAACATGTGACAGGACCATGAGGTCCATCTTCCTCAAAAAAGAAAGGCTCGATAATAAACGCTGCTGTAAATTCGCACCTTACAGTGACTTTGGGAGAATGAAGAGGCACCTGGCGTAGCTTCTGTAGATTTTCGGTTGCCCAGATTCTGCAAGTTTGCGTATTAACAGTTCCGTGGAGATGGAAGTGTGCTTCGTCTGTACACAAAATGTTCCAGGGCCATTCATCGTCCACTTGTATCCGAGCCAGAAATTGAAGTGCGAACATTTCACGTGCAATATTGTCCGCAGGTAGCAACTGTTGAACGTGGGTCAGTTTGTAAGGATAACATTTCAAAATGTGTTTCAAAATTTTTTGCACCGTACTAGAGGGTACGTCTAATGATCGGGCAATTCCACGTGCACTCGTAGATGCATTAACGTTACGTTCTTCTTCTAACGATGCAGTTACGTCTTCCACTATCTCTCCATCGACTGCTTTCCGTCCCCTGCCAGGTTTGATGTCCAAATAGCCAGTCTCTTCAAGTTTTAAAATCATTTTGTGCAAGCTTTTGCCACACAGAGGACCAGATTTTAACTTTTTCAACGTTCTGAACTTTCGAATAATTTGAAACTTTCGAATAACTGAATAATTTGACAAGAGCACGATCTTTTAATGATAGAATTTAACATTGCTTCGTTGAAATTTTTTTTTCATTACTTGCATGCATATGATGATGAAAGATCGACTTTTAATTCAGTATTCGAAGGACGGCATAGTGAACATTTATGACGTCATTAGCCAATGAATAAGTCAACGTTTATTACTTTTGTATTGCATTCTAGAGTAGTAAAGCGCCATTTATTCTCCTAGCGGCGATTTTTTGAACTACTTTGTTTTTCTTCACCAGACGAAATTCCATTGCTTCACGAGTGTTCACTCAAAATTTCAAATCATTCTGACCGGTGCTTTTTATTTGAGACCATTTTCAAACCGGGAACTTTAATTATAAACACTCTATATATATATATATATATATACATATATATATATATATATATATATATATATATATATATATATATATATATATATGTATATCACAAGACATGTTTGTACCGAACCCACTTCATCGTAAAACATTTTAAGGCATTTTTACGTTATTTATTTACACAGTCATGCCACATTCTCAGAGATATTGCGATATATATTTACCGTCGTGCTAAATTTTAGGATGTTTTGCTTGATACGTAGAGGCAAACTTAGTCAATGATGCTGATAAATGGAAAATATCCATTGTGGCTATGTGCCAACTTGTATTGGGATCCAACAAGTTAATAAATATGAAACATTTTGTGTATTTTGTGGGCGTCTTGGTTTCCATGGTGAAAGTATTATTTAAAATGACTAGAGCTTTTGTATATAAAGAAACTACAATCATTATTATTTCGAAAATAATCACTATGCTTCAAATTATTCTTTCCTATGTCTAACTTTCTTGCAAATCGATAACTCCTACTTTTTATTATTCCTGCGAGAAAAAGTATATGTAAAGCGAAACTATTGTGATAGTGTCAAAATTTTGATGGATTTACCTGCCATTGATGGATTTACATGATACTGAGCAATGCAATGCATTATGCTGTATCTGTCTCTGTGTGTGTGTATTGTTGCGACGTATCTAGTATGGTATTCTGGATGTATTCTTAGGATACACGCATAAATGCTAATATCTGAATAACTAACGCTTTATTAAAAACACCTGTAAACTTAAACAGGTACAGTATACAACTAGTAATTATCCAGCTAACTCACAAGGTCACAACATAATAGTCGAGTACTATAAAACAGCAATTGACTGCTCAACAAAATCACAAAACAGAAGATTATATTTTCAAATAACTGACGCAACACATGTTTACTCATATCACGTTAACACCTTCTACCTGAACGATAACCGGCCTATTTTCTCTTTGTGAAAATTTCTAGAAAAAGCGACGTAACTTGAAAAATTCTTATCCAAACTACAAAATTCGAGAAGTTCCCAAAACTCGCCAAATGTCGCCAAGTTGGTGATATTTTTCCAAATATGCCGATAAGTTCACTAAATTTGTAGTCAAGTTCAAACAATCGGGGCCTACAAATAATAACAATAGTTGACAATAGTGTGGTTTTCTCCTCTGGTACAGGCAATATGTAGTGTAGTTATTTTAGGTATTCCTAACAGTATGTATATCTGATTGTCTATAAATCTGTGAGCAGGAAATCTTTCGAGCCACAATTGAACAAATCGAATGAAATTCGGTACGATTATTTCAGTCAATAAACGAATAGACGCCTGTTGACTTAGGGAAAATATATTATTGACTTAAGGATAACTAGGCCATGAATTGTTCAAAAATAAATTTTCGTAAATCAAAAATAAAGTCATAAAAAGTCGGTGATTCCAGCCAGATGGAGCCAAAATGGTTTTATATTTATGACATCAGTTAAAATAAAACTCCTTCAAAGTAGTTCTAATTATTTAAATATCAAAACTATATAAACACCTTTTCAGAATAATTAAAAAAATTAAATTATCAAAATTATAACCACTCTATTTCAAAAACTAAGAACCGGATCGGAATTAAAAAATCCCACCTCAAACATCTGATATTAAATTAAACTCGCAACTAATGTTTTTATAAAAAAAAAAGTTCTAATCTCTAAGCTGCCAAAATGCTAGATAACCCTTAGATCTGCATCAACCCCCAAACTGCTTAAACTCTAAATACGCAACAAACTGCCACACTAGGAGCTAGGACAAATAATAACAAGAAAGATCAATCATGCTTAAAGCATTGATTATGAAACACTTTCCAACTTCAATGCAATTTTATTTAAAAAAGTCGAAAATGCAATACATTCCTTGGTAATATTTTAAAACTTATCACGATACTACATTGATTTATTATATTTGAAAACTTAAACCTTCATTGAAAAAAATGAACTTCATTCAAAAGACGGCATTGAAATATAAATTGCGTGGTTTAAATATCTCTAAAATGCAATACATTCTACGGTAATATTTTTAAATCTATCATAATACTACGATAATTTATTATATTTGAAAACTTCATCGAAAACAACTGAAATTAATTCAAATGACGTCATAGAAAAAATAACACGCCTGGATCTCTCTATAAAAGCAGGATTTCATTCATAACTTTCTCCATTTTATTCATCACAATACTATAATAATTTATTTTATTTAAAAATTAAGACCATGGAGCTACAATTCATAAACTTTATGCTTAAAACTTCATCGAAAAATATCGTCCTTCTGTTTATAAAATCAATTAATATTTCATTCATATCAGCCATGCAGACTCCATGGACTGAATTATTTTGTGTTAAAGAAATACAGTAATTCTAATACAACTCATTCTACATATTTTGCTGTTTACATTTTACATAGGTGAAAAATAGGCTTAATTGTAGAAATAATCAAATTTGAATGAGAATTTAAACTCAAATATATTGTCATTGTGTTGTTTTAGTATGTAGATGCACAGAATTTAAGCAGAAATAAAGTAGTTTTAGGATGGATACAACACTCAATATGAATTAAAAAGAACTTTAAAAAATCACGAATTTGAAACAAGATGGATGCCATATCTCATTTTGAAGTGGGTCATGTGATCGTTTCATATCATGGTCACGTGATCGTTTCATATAAGATGTGTAATTATTATTTTAATTTTTATTTAAAAAGCTACTGAATATATTTAGCTGAATTTTTTTTTATATATTTTATGGAACAATTTGACTATTACCTAAGATTTTCGAAGCAATTTGTGAATTTTAAATCCGCTTAAAAAATGTTAGAAAAATTAGGTCCCATAGGGCTCAATGTATTTCATTTTTTCAACCCGGGTTCAATCCAAAACTAATTGTGTGATATTATTCATTTATATTCCCATAGGTCCTACAGACCGTCTGAACAACATACTAAAATTTCATTTTGATTAAGTCATTTTTACGGCAGTTATCGTGCTAACGGACAGACAGACAGACAGACAGACAGACAGACAGAATGAACAAAGTCATAAACACTTTTCAACTTTGTTGTAAAGTGTTAATAATAAAAAAGTAGTAAATAAAAACCTCGAACCTTCAATTAGGGTCACAGAATTAATGTCACAGTTTGACGATAAGAACCACATATTGAAACTGGAGATTAAAGGCGCTTCGCGCCTGGTGCTCTGTCCTGTACGACACTCATGTACGATGATTTTCATTGTATGATGATTCATTGTACGATGATTCATTGTAGGATGATTTTAGTAAAGTGTGGTCCAGTGGTAGTTAGCTGACTGTGAATCAGCAACTGTAACTTGTGATAACTCCTATTTTTCGGCAATTAATAAATTTGAATTTAAATGAAATTATGAGTATTTATTTGTGTTGATTTAAGTGTTTTCAGCTGCTGGTGAAACCTTCAAGGTAAAGGTAACTCTTTGTATATGTTGGAATTTGGTGGGTTTCCTTTGCAGGTCATCAGTTGGGATTCTCCAACTGACGGGAGGTGTGTTTAGAACCTGGGTTGTAAATTCTCTGAGAAAATTAGACTTTCTCGGTCAGCCGTGTCTGGCGGGAACCCGTTGCGGTTTTTGATGCCGTTGGATCCCGTTGTGACACTGTATATGACCCCGCCAGAATGTTATGGAAGAATCCATTTGTTATGTGATGTTTCTCTATATATTAAAAAACAGCTAGGTGCAGCAGCCGCTGACGAAATCCTTTTAAAATAGAGAGATTTTCTGTCAAGGCCAGCACCGGACGTATGGCATCTAATGATTTGAAATTTAGCATAATGATTAAGAATACATTGCCATGTCTTGCCTCCTACTTTGGTTGCTATTAGTTAAAAATTACGCTGTCGCCATTTCAAAAGAATATATAAGGTAGAATCAAAAAGTTCAGAGACTGTGTTGATATCGCCAACCCTGATTGGAGAAGAGGGAAACTATTTTACCGTGCCCGTAGAGGCACATGTGACGCGAGATGTGAGAAAGAAGAATAAGGTGTTTTTCCATACAATGCGTGTCATTTAACTGTAGTCGTTCGCGTTCGTCGGAAACGGAATTAACGTTTGAAGAACAACGTGCTAATATCAAATTCTACCATCGTTTCGGAGAAATCGCAGACAGAAACACTGCACCAAATCGCCGACAGAAACACTGAACCTTCTACAGCAGATGCAATGTTTCTGTTGGCGATTTCCCCAAAACGCTAGCGAAATTTGATATTCGCACGTTGTTCTTCAAACGTCATTATCGTTTTAGACGAACGCGAACGACTACAGTTCACTGACACACATTGTCTGGAAAAACCCTGCATTGCGGACCGGATTCTTCCTTTTCACATCACGCGTCACGTGTGCCTCTACGCCACGGTAAAATAGTTCCCCTCTCCTCCAATCAGGGTTGGCGATATCAGCACAGTTTCCAAACTTTTTGATCCTACCTTGTATAAATTATTAATTGAAACAAAAGAAACGCGAATTTTTGTCACTGTATTTAGAACAAGCGGCAAAATGTATATCTAGCTAAGCGAGATTTAGGGTTGGTGAGTACCAGCGAATAAGGGATGGGTCCCAACGGTCACATTATGCCTGCGTAGCAGGTGAAACAAATGAGCTCGCGACGCGAGCTCATTTGTTTCACCTGCGACTAGGACCAGCAAGTCGAACGCGAATCCTCCCGACTCGCAAACTGTATTACGGATTTGATGAGCATCAGCAAGCAGAGTCGGACAGCCTAGTTATTAAAAAGAAAATTATATCAGTTAAAGAAAGACATTAAGCTAAGTATAAGGAAAATTGTGTAGTTACTTTGAGAGAAATCATGCCAAATTTGTTAATTCGTATTCGAAGATGATCAACACCAATATATCTATAGCTATAGATGATCAAGACCAATATCTCTTATAGTCGAATCTGTGGCACAATCTCAATGCTTTCCCTTTACATATACTAATAGAAATTAAAAATCAATATCCATTAAAACTCACTTATAACTAATGGGCATAATAATTCATGGGCATACTAATATTAAAATAATATTCTCTATAAACGATTAATATCCATTTCACCCTGAACAATTAATGTTATGGAATCATACTTCTTTTGCAACAAGCGATGGGAGGTTTTAGGCTCAACAGCACACAGTTTCTGCAACGTTAGGAATTTCCGCAAAAAATAAATTTGTTTAAGAACTAGAGAATGATGTAGCGATGTAAGTCATAAAAATGAGTAAAATATGCATGCAGCATAAATTTTAAAATGAAAAGAATATAAGGAAATGCATTATAAGTTTATTGTTTTTTACTTGTAGGGAAAGTGTGACACTCCCCCCCCCCCCACACACACACACATTTTCATTGTGATGCTGTTCTGTGAAGACTAGTAATTCTGCTGCTGTACTTAAAGAGTCATCGGACAAGCAATTAAATGTTTCTTTCATTCATCTCAAAATTTACGGTTTTTGATACATAACATTTTTGGGGAGTTATGCCCACTTCAGGACCAGATCCTTCCCCCCATCAATTTAATTTTAAACTACATTTTTGTAAAATCACTTCGACGTGTTTTTAAATTATAAATGCTGAGTTTAGTTGAGTTTGAGCTAATACATACTTCTGCAGAAGACTTTGAATAAGGAACTTTTAATTAAAATAATATTTAAGGGATTCTCTCTAATCATCGTTATAACCGATATTTGCTATAATCGAATTCGCTATAAGTGAGCTCGATTCAGTTAAAGCTTCTAGAACGAAATATCAAATTACCTGTCCAACCAGTATTCCATACTGATTTCTTTGTCTTCTTTCACGTCCCTCCTCCACTTGTTGGTTGTCGGACAACTTGACAAGATTTTTCTGGGAATATTTTCACGCCAACCGTTTGCATCACTTTTGCAATTGCTCAAGCGGTTCGACAATGTAGAAAGGTCCTTTCTCTTCAAGTCTATTTTATCCTTATATACCTGATCATGTGAATTCGTACCATTTTCTGTTGGTTCCAAGTATGTATATGGGTGTTTTATTATTGTTTTCTTTGTTCTCCTATGCACAGCCTCTGCAAATTTATCAGATCCAGAGTCTAATGAGGTTTGAAGTTTTCTCCGTCCATCTTCTGCAACAGTGCTGTCTTTGCTTAGAATATTTTCCTCAAAAAGTTTTAAATTTGCCTCCGATAAAATACCATTTTGGATAATAGAATTCTCACAGATATTTTCTAACTTCCACTTTGAAATTGGCTTCACAATGTTCTTTTTCGAACGCATAACAATTCCGCCATTTTCATCCGCACAATTAGCTCCTTGAAGTGGAATATTCGAAGAGAGATAATCTGGTGATCTTTTTACGTCCACTACTGAAGGATTTTTACTATCTGCACCAATGTCCTGGATAAGTTCTTCAATTACGCTTTTGTTTCTAATTTTAGAAAATTTCTTCGTTTTCCTAGGTGATTTTAAATCTTTCTGATCTGGAGATTTTGATCTAACACTAACATTTTTATTGCTATATATTTTTGCTGCCATCCCTGGCAATTTAGTAATATTTTGATTTAATGTTCCCTGGGAAGCGTCATTCTTTGATTTCTGCTGAAGAAGCGTTTTCTTAAGGTTTGTTTGTTCATTTCTTCTATTGGCGACAATACGATCATTTGGCTTCAGGATATGAATTTCTTTAGCAGGATATCTTTTAACAATAGGCTTTTTATTCTGTGGATAAGTGGTTTTATTTCTCTTAACATCTATAACGGGCATAAAAACTTCGATTTCTATTATGTCCTTGGAATTTCTTTTGGGTCCAGTTTTTGAAAAATCGACTGCTTTAGAAACGGTTCCAAAATTATTTTCTTTATTTCCGTTTTCTGATTGGCGGTAATTATTCATGGAGAAATATGGGATTTGAGAGAATCCGGATGTTTTTGACGATGATCCAATTCTAGTCATTGGTCTTGGGGTTAGCTTTACTTTTTCTGTGAAAATTTTGAGACTGTTGTTCTTGGTACCAGCATCATTTTCTCGGGACAAAATACTGCATTTGTCTGTACGTGGATTGAATACTCCCATGCTTCTTAGACGATTTTTCCTAGACAGTCTCCTTAATTTCTCGATATTATTAGGTAGAGAACCGTTTCCATTTCTGCTGCATTTTTTCCCCATAGCGTACTCTGAAATGTTCAAAATATTTTAAGTTATAAGATAGTTTTTGTAATGATCAAAGTTGGGTAATAAACTGAATAAAGGTAATAGTTTGTCTTTATCACTCATAACTCAAAAACAGCTCAATATATTTATATACTTTTACTTTCCCTGCAATACACGGTAATGTATAGGGAAAGTATTGGAATCATGTCGAAAATCGCAACTCGAGTTTTCGGCGGATCTACACCTTTTGACACCTTTGGAACACGGAAAAGTTTTATAGTATGACGTCTGTGTGTGTTTCTGTCTGTGCAATGTATGTATCCAATCTAACTCAAAAACTAATGGACCAAATTTCATAACATTTGGCAAATAAGTCAGTTGTGAAATAAATACCTTAATGCTGATTAAATTTTGGTACAATGTGGAAAATAAGAACCAGCCATTTTTTGCAAAATGGTCTGCAAAAATTGCATGTCCAAGCAAAAAGTCACAAAAATCACTTTTTGAAAATACTTAAATGATTTGTTTTGTATTTTTCTTGCAAATGTAAAAAAAAGTGAAAAAACAAAACTACACGTTCAGTCTAATATATAAGATTTGCTTTACGATAAATATATTTTTAATGTATATAGTTTAGGCTATATAGAAACAAGAGAGATCAATCATGCATAAAGCATTGATTATGAAACACTTTCCAACTTCAATGCAATTTTATACAAACATCTCTAAAATGCGATACATTCCTCGGTAATATTTTTAAAATTATCATAACACTACAATAATTTATTATATTTGAAAACTTCATCGAAAACAAATGAACTTTATTCAAATGACGTCATTGAAATATAAATCGCCTCTATAAAAAAGCAGCATTTCATTCATAAACATTTTTCTAATCGTTTCATTCATCACAATACTATAACAATTTATTTTATTTAAAAATTTGAAAAATTGTTATCTACCGTATTTATTTTAAAATGTGAAACCTTTTTCATATGTAAAATAATTAAACTCTTGGAAGGATATTTATTATATAATATATCTCTTTTTTCTTTCTGGGGGATATAACGAGAGTCAGAATTTAATTGAATTTGTTTTCTCCCTATATTAAATAATTTTTATTTAAAAAACTACCAAACATATTTTACTGAAATTTTTTTTATATATTTTATGGAATAATTTGAATTTTTCCTAAAATTTTCAAAGCAATTTGCGAATTTTAAATTTGCTTAAAAAATGTTTGAAAAATTAGGTCCCATAGGGTTCAATGTATTTCATTTTTTCAACCCGGGTTCAATAAAAAACTAATAGGGTGATATTATTCATTTATATTTCCATAGGTCCCACAGATCGTCTGAAAAACATACTAAAATTTCATTTTGATAAAGCAATTTTTACGGCAGTTATCGTGCTAACGGACAGACAGACAGACAGAATGAATGAACAAAGTCATAAACACATTCAACTATGTTGTAAAGTGTTAAAAATGCTAAAATATGTAGACTAAAGTCCCTTTCTGCACGGAACTATCGAATTGAACTTTTAATTATCAAAATTTGCTATTACTTTTAGAAATAAATTTAAATAAAATAAAATAAAAATGGAAACCACGGTTAAAGCGATAAAATATTAACGATTCCAGTTTTTCAATTTAGGAAATACATAAAAGATATAAAGCCTTTAACGCTTTCAGACGTCGAGCACCCATCATCAGAAGACATCGAGAAAAGCACCATTACATGGGAAATTTATACAATACCAAACATGAACGAAAATTTGCATATTACTGTGATCCACAGCAAGAGGCCAAAACAGAGCCATTATGAAGCGTATAAATATGTACATAAATTCTTGACCCACCTTTTGACTTTGTTCAATGTTTTTCAAAATCTCAAAAACCATCTAATATAATTTGCAATAATAACTTAAATTTTAATTTTAAATTTAATATACATTATCCTCTGCTTTCATTAAAGTTAAACCTTCATTTAATAAAGAATAATTTCTAGTAATTGTCATTTACCCCTGTCTCTAACAGAAAGCGAGGTAGTCCGCCCATATACTGCTAAACAAAAAAGTCAAGCAGTTGTCTCATCTTTAGCGCCATTGGGAATTCCCCTACACTTACATTAAAAGCAAATCTGATGTGGGCACCACATGACTTTCCTTATATAATGCAACGAATTTACTACTTTTACAGTAAAAAAAAAAATGGATTATTTTTATAGTAGATATTTATATTCGTTCCAAGATATTGAATTTTCGTCAATGAGTTGTCATTTTCATTGATTTAGCGTCACTTTTATCCATTTGGCGAGTTTTTCGTTAATTTAGCAACATTTTAAAAAAGTCGCCAAGTTGACGACATTCCACCAAATTCGTCGCCAAAATCTCGCCAAGCGTTATGGACGAAGAAATAAGTTACTCTTACAGCAGATAAATGACTATTAGCGTTCAAATACAAAAGTATTACTCAAAGTATCTTTTCTCGTGAATGAAACGAGCTAGATCCACGAGAATGATGTCGCCAAATGTATCGCATGGTATTACATATTAAAAGTGAACATGTTTCTCAATAGGAAATATTTTTTTTTTATTTTATATGACTTTTTGGTAATTTTTTTTAAAATGTGCAATATCTTGAGAACGGTTCATGTTAGCGCTCTAAAATTTATGCCAATCGTTTTCTAATGAAAAATTGCATAAGAAATGTCTATTTGCGTAACTTTATTAACGGTTTTGATTTTTTGACGATTTTTTCAAAATTTCACTCGAAAATTTAGGGGGGTTCTGAACATATAAAAACAATAGGCTTCCAGTGTTTACGGATTGTGATATTTGTACCAAATTTTATTCGAATCGGTCTATTCGTTCGTCAGTTATCGTCTCCACAGACTCACTGACACACACATCACACAGACATCACTTCAAAAATGTTCGATTCGTGATTAGGGATGCTTGAAACGTGATCTCCCGTCGAAAACTTGAATTCAAATTTTCGACCCCGTCACAATACTTTCCTTATACATTATGTATATAAGGAAAGTAAAATTATATAATAACCTTAATACGTCTTGAGTTATTGACCTTATTCATGACTTTGCTTGACTACCTGTACAGTATGTATTGTAAACATTTAAATAGGAAATGTATATCAATATGTTATTACTAATGGCTATTTATGTGGAATTTTGAACGGCATGACACTTACCATTGTACTTATCTTTGCTAGCACGAATACTTAACAGAGAATCAGGCGAAAACGAAAAGACAGACGATTCGTCAGAAGCTTTCGATGCCTTCATGATCAATCAGAGACTTGCCTAGTCAGCCATCAGAGATTTGCTTGATTGATTGGATGTGCGCCTGAAAATAAATTATAAATATCCAATTAATGCGTGAAAATATCGATTTACAATCCCATATTTCAATGCATAATTCATGCATATCATTTACACATAACGTTTATACTCATCATTAACTCGTTGCAAGTAACTTCAAGAGACAATAGTGGATTTGCCAATAGGCAAAGTAGGCAGTTTGCAAAAACCCTTGCTGCCCCAACTGGGAATCGAACTAGGAATCGGATCGCTGCCCCAACGAGGAGTCTTCGTATTGGCCAGCCGACGCTCTACCGTTCAGCTACTGGGGCGGAATTGCTGGCTCTTATTGTCGAAGTGGATTCTACAAGTTGCTTAAGACGACCGTATTATAAAAGGATGGATAGAAAGTAAAAACAATTTCAATTTGCACCTCCTGAAGAGTGAAACCCATGCATCCTCTCTTCTGCTGTTTTGGGCTCAGATTAAGTACAATTTTCTACAATTTGCGTCCGAACTAAAATACACTAGGTTATCACTCGAGACCTGAAGCAAAGCGGGATTTCTGGATACATGTTTAAAAATCTGATGTGGGCAAGACATGACTTTCCTTATATAATGTAATGAATTTACTACTTTTACAGAAACAATAGGTTTTTCTTATAGTAGATACTAATATTCTTTCCAAGATATTGAATTTTCAACAATTAGTAGTTATTTTCATTGATTTAGCGTCATGTTTATCCATTTGGCGAGATTTTCGTTAAGTTGGCAACATTTCAAAAAGTCGCCAAGATGGCGACATTCCGCCAAATTCGTCGCCAAAATCTCGCCAAGCGTTATGGACGAAGAAATAAGTTGTTTTTCCAGCAGATAAATGACTATTGGCGGTCAAATACAAAAGTATTACTCAAAGTATCTTTTTTCATGAATGGAGCGAGCTAGATCCATGCGAATGATATCACCCAATTTATCGCATGGTATTACATATGAAAAGTGAACATGTTTCTCCATAGGAAATATTTTGTTTTCATTTCATATGACTTTTTGGTAATTTTTTTTTAAATGTGCAATATCTCGAGAACGGTTCATGTTAGCGTTCTAAAGTTTATTTCAATCGTTTTCTAATGAAAAATTACATAAGAAATGTCTTTTTGCGTAACTTTATTAGTGGTTTTGATTTTTTGACGATTTTTTCAAAATCCACAGACTCACTGACTCACACGCACACAGACATCACTTCAAAAATGTTCGATTCGTGATCAGGGATGCTTGAAACGTGCTCTCCCGTCGAAAACTCGAATTCGAATTTTCGACCCCGTCACAATACTTTCCTTATACATTATGTATATAAGGAAAGTAATAACTGAGACGTTTATTTCATGAAAGTAGTGAAAAACTCAAAATATTAAATCAAAAATATTAAATATTAAATTATTCATGATCAAAACAGCCTAGTAACTTGTAAAATTGTTCAAGTTATACAAACAAATAGAAAATTCTGTTTGACGTGCGAATTTTTACTTTCTCCCACTATAGAATATAGTATGTTTTTACGTTAATTTTCGATTTCTAGATTTTGATGCCAATTTAGGACCTCCTGAACACCTTTTGACTATTTTTAGAGTAGTGTCCGTCTGTCTGTCTGTGCTTAATTTCTTGTATGCATGATAGCTATCCCAAATATTAATGGATTTTCACGAAATTTTATATCCAGCTTTATTAACGAAAAATCGAGAACTAGATAGATCATTTTTAAATTCGTGCAAAAAGTACAAAAATGCATTCAGAATTTTATATTTTCTTAACATGGTAGCATAGGACAAAATTTGGCATAAATATGCATAACAGGGGTAATTTATAGCACAATGATCGTGAAACATAACAGTTTCAGTCATTTTAGTGAAAAATAGCAGCTATACAGTTTTTGCGCTCGTGACGTCATAATCCCTCTTTGGGGATGGGGCAGCAAGTTACTCCCCCGAGGGTCTACGTTGTCATACTTGATATCAATCGAAATATGTTTTCAACCAATTTAAAATAAAAAAAACAGCATGCTATAATTGAGATCATTTTGACCAACAATAGAGATTTTTTTTCATAATTTTTTCTTGCAAAATTTGTAAAAAATAAAAAAAAAGAAGACGCACTACTTAAAAATGGATTCTGGTATGAAAAATTAGGTTTCGGTTCAATTACACTCCGGTTAATTTTTAATTACTTTTCCTCCATAGACTTCTCCATATCTACATAGATGGAAATTTAAAATTCGGACTTCGTCATGGCTTAAAGCAAGATTGTTTCAAGCTATGTACAGACTTTTATTCGTATCGGTTGATTTTTTTCTCTGCCAACAAAACTTTAGCACACTATCAGATTTGAGTCAATGTTAAGAAAGCTATACTTCGAATTTGCTTCTTTTCAATTATGGAATCGGACGAATGGGGTTGGGATCTGTAGCGACAACTGACAGTCGTAGGTCAAAACCCCAAACCACTATTGGTTAAAAGTGCAAGACTGAACAATTAGACCAAACGATATCTTCAGGTCCGACTTTCTAATTCAACATACCGTTCACATGAGAAATTAAACTGGTCGATCAATGACCAGAATAGAAAACTGGCGCTGCATAGGTCACTTTAAATCTTGTTTTAAAGGGGAAAATTAAAAATAATTCAAGGAACTTCCACTCATGGCTGGAGGAGTGTTGTTAGTAGGGGATCTGTACGCTATCCAAAAATTCCAGATTAAATCTCTGGTTCTAAGAAATGAAATGTTCAATAAACACGCATACTTTGAACATAAATTCAAAAGCTATAACTCAAAGCTCAGCTTCTACATCTAAACGGAAGTAAGTTTCCGTTTTAAGGAATTTCGTTTTGAAAAAGTTGCTTAATAAAAGTAGTTTAATAAAAGTAGATTAAAGTAAAATGGCAGTAAAATTTCAATAACTCTTGCATAAAGAGAGGAATGTTTATTTTTGGCATACAGAATTTCAGTGAGAAATTGAATCACCATTCTTGTCAGTCGACGCTCTACTGCCATTGAGCGACTGAGATGATATATTTCCTTCTGTATCTAAAGTGGACCCCACTAAGTTCTATACACTGTAAAACATTTGTAAGCATGTTACTGGAAGTTTCAAGGGACTCAGTTGTCCGTAATGGGGAGTAAGGTTCCTGATAGTTATGGTAATATATGTATAAAAATACAAAAATAACGCTTCGGTAGAGGATAATTAGCTGAACGTTTCAGAAATGAAGCTTGAATTTTAGTTAAGAATTTCCATTGCCAACAAAGTATCTGAAAAAAAAAATGAGCAAAATATTTTACAGAATGTTTTACAGTGTAAAATCCATTTTTAAAAGTTTTTGCATAACTGCTACTATACTGAGAAAGTGGTTTAGCGAACAATAAAGACAAAAATATTACCTAAACACTGAAGAACCCTTAACATCCAAGCAACAAACACTTTTAGGATAATATATTCTACATAAAAGCTAAGGAAAGAACTTCGTTTTCTGAAGAAAACGTCACAGAGTTAAGCAGCTGCAAGGAGCGGCGCTAATTTATTTAAGATTTGAATAATTAAGGTAAAAAATTAATGTTGTCCTGAAGTAAAAAGAGACCAGAACTGAATTTTGAACCAAAAACTTAATCGTATTTTCTCGTTTCAAGAACATCCGAAGGTAATAAAATGGCGCACGCTAGGTTGCGAAAATTCACACACGCAAAAGACGTTATTTTACGGAAATGAAGTTTTTTCATTTTTTTAGTAGTTTTCTTTTGTTATGTTGTAAAAAATATATCACATTAAACTTTGAAATATGTTTTTATTTTGCATAGAATACAGAAAGTATTATTAATTTCGGCAAAATTCACCCCAGGGACAACACTTAATAAAACGGAAAATAACTTAGGTTTCCCCTCAAAACTGACGGCAGTTGATATACGTAACATCTATATTAATGAAAGGAAGAATCTGTCTGTCTGTCCTTCTTTTCTTAAGGAAAGATGTATTCTTTGGAAGTTCAGAAGGGCACCCTTCTTTTTAAAAAAAAAAAAAAAATCAGAAGTATTTTGTTGACATTTAGAAGGCGCACCCTCTTTTTTAAGCAAAACCCTTATGTTGGCATTTAAGCGGACCTCCCGCTTTCTTTTCCATTAAATGAAGAAGTAGGTGTCGTTTTTTGTCATTTGCGGTCATTTTCAGCGTATGTATGCATTAATGTCAGGGGACGTTTTTAATGGGTATCAATGGTTCAATGTAGGTCTTTGATGTTATTTACACAAAAATACTTAATATTCATCATCAAGAACTGCAGGATCTAGAACACGGAACCACTGCATCAGATCTTCGACCACTGTGGATCAGAAAAACCGATAATTATGATGCTTTTATTCCCTGCAGGATGGAAAGCGAAGCATCCAAGCAAGCATTCCAGCGAGCAATTATTTACACAAAAATACTTATTAATCGTCAGGAACTGCAGAATCTAGAACATGGAGCCACTGCATCGGGTCTTCAACCTCCGTTGATCAACGAAACCGATAATTATGATGCTTTTATCCCCTGCAGGATGGAAAGATAAGCATCCAAGCAAGCATTCCAGGGAGCCATTATTTACACAAAAAAAACTTATTCATCATCGGGAACAGCAAGATCTAGAACACGGAACCACTGTGTTGGGTCTTCGATCTCTGTTGATCAGCGAAACCGATAATTATAATGTTTTTATCCCCTGCGGGATAGAAAGCGAAGCATTCCAAGCAAGCATTCCAGTGAGCAATTCGTTATGCACCATACAGAGATTCATTGTGTACGTTGAACCAGAAATAACAAGTAAAATAATCTCTGGCTCGCAGCTGGTTATCACAAAATGTTTCACTAAAGTAAATGGCGACATTAAAATGATATCTACTACGCAGATTTACTTTCTTATATTTGGCTGCTTTCCGAAACTATAAAAAGCTTTTCTTAAACAAGAATTCCGTAATTATCACATGTTAATGAACACAAACTTCATTGCTATTTCATCTCATGTACTATTTTCGTGTAAGAAAGGAGTTGCTTGAGTTGTTGCCAGCAATGGAGCACATTGGAACTAAAAGGGAACACATGGGTTGTCAAATCGAACATAGCCACTGCCCATACAGGAAACATTTACCACATTTTTCATAACTTATAAATAATAAGAAATATGTAAAAGGGTAGTGCATGTCAAATGATTATGTATCATGAGTTTAAATCTGATAGTAGATAATTATGATAAAAATCTCTGTGTTGCGCATTTTGAAACATTAACTATATTTTACTGGTAAATAATCAACATATTGCACTTTGATAAGGAATATTTACAGCACCGTGGATATGGAAAATATGTATAGAGAGCTAACCTTCTCCTTTACACATAATTAGCATTAAAACTTAAGAATCAAAAATTCTTACCATTTTTTAGTGGATTCTGTAATTTATTTTGCGATTTTTATGTCTATTCATCTCAGCAACAAAATTTTGATTAGACCATATTACTTATTAAGTTACAACTACAGTTATATATGTAACTGGAAGCAATCGATGAAAAATATAACTTAATGATCAATTTAGTTTCAGATACAGTTAAATGTGCAGTCGTAAATTGAACGTATTCCTCTACAAAAAGATATGTTTTACTAATTCCATTTGTCCAGCATATTTAACCTTTTGCTTACGGGTGGAACAGCGTCAATCCCAAACGAAGACCCTCTCAAAAAGACAGGCATTTGACATACCCTATCCCAAACAGTTCGATCCCCTTTTGAATCCCAAACGAAGAACCTCTCAAAAAGACAGCAGCAAACTTTGCAAGCAAAGGAGGATCGAACTGTTTGGGATAGGGTATGTCAAATGCCTGTCCTTTTGAGAGGTTCTTCGTTTGGGATGGACACCAATGTCTGCAAAGGAGGATCGAACTGTTTGTGATAGGGTATGTCAAATGCTTGTCTTTTTGAGAGGTTCTTCGTTTGGGATGGACGCCAATGTCTGCAAAGGAGGATCGAACTGTTTGGGATAGGGTATGTCAAATGCCTGTCTTTTTGAGAGGTTCTTCGTTTGGGATGGACGCCAATGTCTGCAAAGGAGGATCGAACTGTTTGGGATAGGGTATGTCAAATGCCTGTCTTTTTGAGAGGTTCTTCGTTTGGGATGGACGCCAATGTCTGCAAAGGAGGATCGAACTGTTTGGGATAGGGTATGTCAAATGCCTGTCTTTTTGAGAGGTTCTTCGTTTGGGATGGACGCCAATGTCTGCAAAGGAGGATCGAACTGTTTGGGATAGGGTATGTCAAATGCCTGTCTTTTTGAGAGGTTCTTCGTTTGGGATGGACGCCAATGTCTGCAAAGGAGGATCGAACTGTTTGGGATAGGGTATGTCAAATGCCTGTCTTTTTGAGAGGTTCTTCGTTTGGGATGGACGCCAATGTCTGCAAAGGAGGATCGAACTGTTTGGGATAGGGTATGTCAAATGCCTGTCTTTTTGAGAGGTTCTTCGTTTGAGATTGATGCTGTCCCACCCGTAAGCAAAAGGTTAAATACGCCAAGGAACAAAAAGTTCGAGGTAAAAGTGAGAAGTATGCAACATCTGTTATGGTCCAAGAACTTAGCCCCATCCAATATTAGAAAACAGAATTTTCCGCAGAAAAGTGGGAAAGCCATCATGGAGTGCAATCCAAGTTCCAAAAATCCTGCATTTGAACTAAACGCAAGGAAAATCTCGAAAATAGCCAGACGTGGCATTGGATTGTGCCGCAGCAATACTATTTGATACCTGGTGCGAAGTAAATTTGACTTCACCTATTTTACTATATACCATACCAATGAAGGCGCTGTGGTGCCTCCATCTACAGCACCAAGTATCGTATAGATATAATGGCGCTGTGACGCCTTCATATCCATAAAGCTCCTGGTGCAGAGGTACTTTTTGATGGGTCTCTGCATTTGGGAATGTTGAGAAACGAACCTCAATTAATAAGTCTATCTTCCTTGTTTAACCTTTTGTTTACGGATGGGGTCGCCAACGCCTACAAAGGGGGATCGAACTGTTTGGGATAGGGTATGTCAAATACCTGTCTTTTTGAGAGGTTCTTCGTTTGGGATGGACACTGTCCCACCCGTAAGCAAAAGGTTAAAGTGGTGCCAAAGACAACTGGACCACGGAAAAACTTTAAGAAAGACAACGGTATACAGTGTTTTCAGAAGGTAACTAGAGAAAGATCAATCATGCATAAAGCATTGATTACGAAATATTTTGCAACTGAAATGCAATTCTATTTCAACGGCTCTAAAATGCGACACATTCAGCACTGATATTTTTTTAATTATCGCAGTACTACAATAATTTATTATACTTTGAAACTTAAAACTTCATCAAAAAAGGCAATGCTATAAATCGTCTGCTTCTCTGTTGTTGTTGAAACCCAGACCGACCGACCTACCAGAAAGGTGTAAGGTAACTTCTCTGTGTAAAAACAATGAATATTTGATTCATAGCGCACTTATATTCCAGACTCCAGAGCTAAATAATTTTGAGTTAAAAACATTCAGCAATTCTTATACAACTCATCTTACAATAGCTTGATCTGTTTACATTCTGAATTCTATAGAAATTAGGCTTCGTTATAGAAATAATCAAAATTTAGTGGTTATTTAAAATAAAAAATATTGTAAAATTGCGTTGGCACAGAATGTAGATACACAGATAATAAGCAAAAATTAAACGGTTTTATGACGGATGCAGCACTAAATATAAATTTAACCTTCATACGTTGTTCAAATTTGGTATACACCTAAGGTGTTCGGGTCAAAAATGACCCATGGTGTAATTTTCAATATTATTGAATTGAAGTCACATTTTATAAATATTAGTAATGTAAATATATAATATATATAAATGTAATGCAATATATAAATACATAATGTAATTCAATCATTCATTCCTGCAAATCACTGTAACCTTTCAAATACAATTCAATGAAGTATTTTTCCTGTATTTATTACATACATTTATTTTATATAGTAGATATTTTTATATTTTAGAACATTCGTTTGATGAAAGCAAAATTACACAGTACAGACTAAATATTTGTGAAATATTTAGCTTACTGCCAACAATACAATTCTGGAAGTTGCTCCGTTTATTACAATTGTTACACACTTGAATGAAATGTTTCTTACAAGTGAAATGTACACATTTGAAACACTTTACATAACTTGTGTTGTCAGTCTGTGGGCACAAGTGACATCTTCCCCTTTTGCCAGCAGTTACTACACTTCCGGATGCTTCAGGTCGGGATTCAGGTTGTCCTGAGTTTCGAACATTCACCTCCAATTCTCGGGCTGCCCTTGCTCTTGGCAGATGTTTTCTTCCGTCAATGTGGCGGGTTACCAAAGTCATACCAAGCTTCTCAATGGAGATTCTCCTTTTGCGAAATGACTTCATCTTCCATGCTGGATTGATCTTGATAAACAATAGGAATGCATTATACGCGGAAATGTCCAGGATGTTGGAGAAAACTAAAATGGGCCATCTGTTTGTCTTCCTCCGACAGGAACAGTGGGAGACCAGTTTATCTAACGTGTCTACCCCTCCTTTGGTGCTGTTATAGTCCAAAATAATTTGCGGTTTCTTTGTGTCTGTGTCTACTGTTTTACTGTCATGGTGAAGAGTGCTCTGGAGAACCACACACTTGCCTCTCTTAAAGATGTACGATACAAGAGTTGTATCCTTCGTGAATGCAAATCTCGATGTGTAGTTTGGGGCCCCTTTTGCAAGCAACTGTGGAGAAATTGCTGGCTTATTCTTTCTCATTGTTCCAATCATTGTCAGTTTTTTTTTCAGAAGAAGCTGTCCAAGTTCATACGACGCGAAAAAGTTATCACATGCTACATCATGTCCATTCAAACCTTGAACGCGATCGTTGACAACTCTGAGACCTTGGTTTCGTTCTGGTGCAGAACCAGACTTCTTTCCAAGGTAGGGATGTATATTCCAGACATAATTGGTAGCGTTGTCACAAAGTACCCAAAATTCTATGCCGTACATGGCTGGTTTCATGCGCATGTACTGGCGGAATGAGCACCTTCCTCGGAAAGCTACCAGTTGTTCATCCACAGTAACGTACATTTCAAGGTTATACAATTGTTACAGCAATAACAATTAATAGGGGCATTGTCACAGCAATAATAATTGAATAATATATTGAATTTTATATATTTTATTTTTCCTATGCACTAAAAATTCAACACTGGTCAAAATTGACCCGAAAGACTTATGTGTTACAATTTTTACTGTAAAAAACGACCATTTGAAAAAAAATTACACATAACAGAATATTTACTATGACTATGAAAACAAAGTCACAAAATATTTTTGAAAAATTCCCAAAACTATAATAGATCTATACGAAATAAATTTGATATGGGTCAAAAAAGACCCGAACACTGTAGGAAGGTTAAAAGATCTTCACACATCACGATTTTCACACAGGGGGGAAAAATGGATCCCATATTTTATTTTGAAATGCGTCACGTGATTTCTTCATATAATGTGGATGTAATTATTATTTCAATTTTTAATTAAAAACAACCTAACATATTTTTATGAATTTTTCTTTAGATATTTCACGTGGTAATTTGAATATTTTCTAAAATTTTCGAAGCAATTTGTGAATTTAAACCCCGCTTAAAAATTTTTTAAAAAATTATGTCCCAGAGCAAAATGTATTTCATTTCTTCAATCCGTGTTAAATCCGAAACTAATTGGGTGACATTATTCATTATCATTCCCATATGTACCACAGACCGTCTGAACAACATATTAAAATTTCATTTTGATAAAGTCATTTTTACGGCAGTTATCGTGCTGGCAGACTGACAGAATGAGCGAACTAGAAACACTTTACAACTATGAAAAACAACCGATCCGATGATACCATCTAAAGATGCAATTCAATTATATTAAACCCTTAAGCTTAATTAAGCATTATATTAAACTCAAAACTAACTGGAATACACTATAGAATCTACGAGTTTCTTTATACGGTAAAACCTGCTTGAAACGGATCCAGCAGGAAACGGAACACTGTCAAAAGCGGAATATAATTTTTAGCCCCGTCCACATATGTAGGAAATTAAATGATCATTTCTTGCGTAATATTTCATTAGAAAACGAATGATATACACTTTAGATTATAGCACTAGCATGAACTGTTTTTAACATATTGCACGTTTTTCTAATAAATTTATCAATATTACTACATAAAATAAAAAAAATCTGATGTGGGCAGCACATGATTTTCCCTGCAGACTTATATCCACGCTCTCTTCATTTTAATTAAATTTAATTCACTTTTAATTCAATTTTCGTTCTCATTTGGTAACTGGACTCATTTTCAAAGGTAGAGAAAATACGAAAAAACTAAAATATCTCGAGAACGGCTAGTCCTAGTGTAATGGGGTTGGTCTTATTCTGTTCTTCGTTAAACATTACATATAAAACAAGCATTTAATGGATATATTTGAACACACATAGTTTTTTATTTAGTTTTTGACGATTTTTGGGTGCCATTTTGCAAAAAAAGGCTGGTTATTTGTTTTCGAATCATACCAAAATCTAATCAACACCAGGGTGACCTACAAGCGACTTATCTACTGAATTTTGTGAAATTCGGTCCATTAGTTTTTCAGCGAGAGTGGATACAGACTTTTTCGGACCATTTCGCCAAAAAGGCGAGTTCTTTTATCCTGAATCGTACCCAAAACTAATCAGCACCAGATTCGCTTACAAGTGACTTACCTACCAAATTTTAAGAAATTCGGTCAATTAGTTTTTTAGTTAGAGTGGATACAATATCTGCACAGACAGACATACAGACAGACACGCACATACAGACAGACACATAGACTCACACACAGACAGACTTCACGCTAAAAATGGTTTTTTCGTATTATAGAGATCTCGAAACGTATAGATCTGTCGAAAACTCGAGTTGCGATATTCGGCATGATTCCAGTATTTTCCCTATACATTACCATGTATTTGAAGGAAAGTAAAGAAGTATTAACTATCGTGAAATATGTTCATATTTAATGCAATATTATGCGACATGTTCACATTTAATGCAATATTATGTGACAAGTATGGTAATATTATTCTCAGGAATTTAGTTAGTTCCATTCACGAGAGAACATATTTTGTGTAATCGTTTTGCATTTTTACGACCAATAATTCGCCATTTCAGCATGAAAAAAGTCATTTATGCATGCAAAAAGCTATTTTCTCAGTCTGCGTGTAACGCTTGCCGATAAATTTAAACTTGGTGATTCATTTAGCAAAATATCGCCAACTTAGCGATATGTCGACCTAGATTGATGAAAAAATATAGTCATAATTGCAAAAATGAAACTAAATTAACGGAAATGGCTCCAAATGGATGAATTAATTATTAAAATATTAAATTTATGGACTATATTTCTTATTGTGGTTGTTATCAATATTGATAATTGTTAGTGTAAAGTTGCGAGAATTATAAATTAATTGAGTCCTTCGAAATAGTTTTAGAAGTTGACGTGTGTAAAAACGCCCACTGTATAAATGTTAAAACATCATGATGTGGATGTTATACATCATTTTCTCACTGTGAACGAAGTAAATTAAAAGCAACATATGGAGAAAGTCAAGTGCTGCCCATATAATACTTTTTGGTTGTGTCCCGATTTTTTAGGACCAAAATTGCCTGATCAGAAGTTGATCACCCTATTTAAGAGGTCTTAAAACGCAATTATCCGACAACATCTCGAATTCGATCATTTTCTAGAAAACAATACATTCTGTATATACAATAGTTTGGCGATTGGGAGTCGCCAGTCCCGAACTCGGGACCTAGTGCTTACAAGACCGACATTATAATCACTGAGCAAAAGTTAGCCTCTCCTCCGTTCTTATAATTCGGGTACAAGTTCCAAGCATCTTTGATCAGATGTCTTCGCTGCCGCACACTCTCTCACCTGATGAGAAGGCCGGCGAGGGTAATTTCGGCGAGGAGGGGGGCCGCTGAGAAAACCCCCGCGTGTCCCCCCGAAATGCAGTTGAGGGGCTGAAGGCCGGGAGGTGTGGTGCCTCGGGCGCGTGACGTCAGTCGTTGTCAACCAGGAAGGAAGTGGCAAGGCCTCTGACTCCGTATGGTGCTGCCATCTCGTGTTGAGAGGTGAGATCGTTGGAAAGGAAGGTTGCGTGTTTCAAACGCCCAGTCATCATTGTGGCGATTGGGAGTCGCCAGGACCGAACTCGGGACCTAGTGCTTACAAGACCGACATTATAATCAAGCAAAAGCTAGCGTCTCCTCCGTTCTTATAAATCGGGTACAGGTTCCAAGCATCTTTGATCAGATGTGTTTGCTGCCGCAATAGTATCAAAAATCTGATGTGGGCAGCACATGACTTTCCCTGCAGACTTATATTCACGTTTTATTTACTTAAATTAAATTTAATTAATTTTTAATTCAATTTTCGTTCTCATTTGAAAACTGGACTTATTTTCAAAAATGGTGTAGGAAAAATACGAAAAACTAAAATATCTCGAGAACGGCTAGTCCTAGTGTAATAGGGTTGGTCTTATTCTTTTCTTCGCTAAAAATTACGTATTAAACAAGCATTTAATGGCTATATTTGAGCATACGTAGTTCTTAAGTTTAGATTTTGATGATTTTTGCGGGCCATTTTACAAAAAAAGGCAGGTTATTTTTTTGTCGAATTATACCAAAATCTAATCAGCACCAGGGTGGCCTACAAGCGACTTATCTACCAGATTTTGTGAAATTCGGTCCATTAGTTTTTCAGTTAGAGTGGATACAAGCTTTTGCGGGCCATTTCGCAAAAAAAAAAGGCGGGTTCTTTTAACCCGAGTCATACCCAAAACTAATCTGCACCAGATTCGTGCACAAGTGACTTACCTACCAAATTTTATGAAATTCGGTCAATTAGTTTTTTAGTTAGAGTGGATACAAAATCTGCACAGACAGACACACACACAGACGTCACGCTAAAAATAGTTTTTTCGTATTCTAGAGGTCTCGAAACGTGTAGATCCGTCGAAAACTCGAGTTGCGATTTTCGACATGATTCCAATACTTTCCCTATACATTACCATGTATTGCAGGGAAAGTAAAAAGTAGAAATATTTTGTTACTATATTTTAAAATTCCACTAGACCTTTCCAAGTTCGATTTTCACGTCTGGTGAACCAGCAAATGACGCTGTGCATCACAAGTTGCCGAAATTCCGATCGAATAGAAGGATTCTGTCACGAAATAGTGATTCCATATTCTTGAAAGATATTTTCTCTGTCGTTTCTACCTTTCCATTCATAAGTGATGAAATATCGAGGTATGTTAAAATATTTCCTTTGAATGCGAAAGGATCGTTTTCAAGGAGCGGAAATTGCTATTTCACAGAGAAAGAATTCTTAAAGACGAATAGGGAAATATATCCAATGTTTCACATTTTCTGCTCAGAAAGCATTTTAAAATTTTCTCTGCTTACAATGCTTGCACAAATGCTCTAAATAAAATTTTATTTCTCGTGTTTACTTTCCTTGCATATATGTAGGAAAAATATTGTGACGGATCGAAAATTCGAATTCACGAAGGAGCATGTTTTAAGCATCTCTGAACTCGGATCGAACGTACCTGGAGGTGATGTCTGTGCATGTGTGTAAGTGTGTATATTAATGTGTGTATGCATGTTAGTGTTAGTGTATGTTAGAATGCGTATGCATGTATGTTAGGGTGTGTGTGTGTGTCCGCGTGAGTCTGTAGAAGTGATATCTCACGAACGAAATGCTTTGAAAATAATTTGGTAAGATTATTACAACTATTGTGTATGGTTGCTCAAGTCGTTGGACGATCTGGGTCTTCAACTATTGTGTATTGGAAACCTATTGATTTTAAACGCAATCAAATGTTCGAATACTCCCAACTTTCAAACGAACTTCCAAAAAAGTCATGAAAAAAATAAAGGCCGTCATTAATGATAAATGAACAATAATTTCATACGTAACTCTTCATTGGAAAACAAATAATGGAATCTTTATAATGCTAGCGTAAACCATTCTCGAGGTATTACTGTCTTTAATTCAAATAAATTTATCAAAAATTACATAAAATAAAAAAAAGTAGCACGTATCATCAAATATATTCACTTTTCATATGCAATATTATGTAAGAAATCTGTTCTATTCAAGATAGAATATACATTTTGCAATAGTTCTGGATTCTGACGCCAAAGAATTTACCAACATTCATTTATTCCACTGGATAATACAGTAAATGTCGATTTCATTTAGATCAGAATTTCGCAATGAATAAGTCATTCTTTTTAGAGAAATAAGTTGCCAAAAGCGCCAAATTTCTATTTATATGATGTTAAATCAATGCCAAAAATATTGCGCCGCCGATTTTGTACACCATTTCTTTTTGATCTGAAAGAAGTAAACTCGTTGCATCCAGTTAGGAAATTCGTATTCTGATCACATCATATTTTTTATATTTCAAATAAGAATCGCCTTTCTCTGAATTCTGAATACATTCTTTAATGAATATTTTATAGAAGAAGGGGATTTTTACTTTTTCTACATACATTTTATAATGCATGCGAAAAGTATTGTGATGGAGTCTAAAACTGAAATTTGAATTTTTGACAGATTTAGACATTTTTACACATGGTAATATACAGGGTATCCCAAAAATATTGACCTCGGCTTTTATTCCTTAAATATTGATCTTAGATATATATAATAAATTACAAAGTTGCGTAAAAAAAGGTACGAAATTTTTTGAAATCGATAAAAATTTTCAGGAGATTGAATTTGAAGAAATATAAAATTTAAATTTTTATACGGTCTCCGTACAAAAACATTTCCAATGAATAAAATGTGCCCCATACACTAATAAGGTGATGTACAAAATTTCAGCATTTTATCATGAAAAGTCCCAGAGATATGTTTAAACAAAGTTAGTGAGGGATTAATCACAAATTAAAATGAAAATATTTACAGCAAGAGTGCAAATGATGCAACGCAGAAATGCATCATAGACAAATAATATCTGACCCTTATCTTTAGATTTATTTACAATTTTTCAAAAATTTGCTTCCTGAAAAATACCTTGAAATTTTGCATGATTAATTGCAAAACGAAACTTGGAAACGGCACAATCAAAATGAACATTAAAACAGCTTAGAAATATATGCATATGCAAATATCAGAGTGCAAGTGACGCAACGCAGAAATGCATCATAGGCAAATAATATCTGCCTATTATATTTAATGGATCTTTGGCATGGATGAAAAGCATTTTGAACAAGCTTTGTAATCTTTGTGTAAAGTTATTATTTCTATACAGTGTAGATACTTTTGTACCAATAAATAGCAAAATTATTATTTATTTATGTAATCATTGTTTTCTTTCGTAATTTGTATATGACACCTGAAACGCGATCTACCGACATGATTTTTTCCCTCTGAGAACCCATGTCGATGCATCGAAAAGTGGTTTAAATCAGCATTTTTGTCTTTTCATATCTCTGGGACTTTTTATGATAAAATGCTGAAATTTTGTACATCACCTTATTAGTGTATGGGGCACATTTTGCTCATTGAAAATGTTTTTGTACGAGGGCCGTATAAAAATTTAAATTTTGTATTTCTTAAAATTTAATTCCTTTGAAAATTTTAATCGATTTCATAAAATTCTTACCTTTTTTCACGCAACTTTGTAATTTATTATATATGTCTAAGATCAATATTTAAGGAATAAAAGCCGAGGTCAATGTTTTAGGGACATCCTGTATAGGGGAAAATATTGGAATCGTGTCGAAAATCGCAACTCCAATTTTTCTACGAATCAACACGTTTCAAGCATACTAGAACAGCGGTTCTAAACTAGAGGTACGTAGGTAATTTGTGCAATATACAGTCAAAAAAGTCATGAAAAAAATAAAGGCCGTCATTAATGATAAATGAACAATAATTTCATACGTAACTCTTCATTGGAAAACAAATAATGGAATCTTTATAATGCTAGCGTAAACCATTCTCGAGGTATTACTGTCTTTAATTCAAATAAATTTATCAAAAATTACATAAAATAAAAAAAAGTAGCACGTATCATCAAATATATTCACTTTTCATATGCAATATTATGTAAGAAATCTGTTCTATTCAAGATAGAATATACATTTTGCAATAGTTCTGGATTCTGACGCCAAAGAATTTACCAACATTCATTTATTCCACTGGATAATACAGTAAATGTCGATTTCATTTAGATCAGAATTTCGCAATGAATAAGTCATTCTTTTTAGAGAAATAAGTTGCCAAAAGCGCCAAATTTCTATTTATATGATGTTAAATCAATGCCAAAAATATTGCGCCGCCGATTTTGTACACCATTTCTTTTTGATCTGAAAGAAGTAAACTCGTTGCATCCAGTTAGGAAATTCGTATTCTGATCACATCATATTTTTTATATTTCAAATAAGAATCGCCTTTCTCTGAATTCTGAATACATTCTTTAATGAATATTTTATAGAAGAAGGGGATTTTTACTTTTTCTACATACATTTTATAATGCATGCGAAAAGTATTGTGATGGAGTCTAAAACTGAAATTTGAATTTTTGACAGATTTAGACATTTTTACACATGGTAATATACAGGGTATCCCAAAAATATTGACCTCGGCTTTTATTCCTTAAATATTGATCTTAGATATATATAATAAATTACAAAGTTGCGTAAAAAAAGGTACGAAATTTTTTGAAATCGATAAAAATTTTCAGGAGATTGAATTTGAAGAAATATAAAATTTAAATTTTTATACGGTCTCCGTACAAAAACATTTCCAATGAATAAAATGTGCCCCATACACTAATAAGGTGATGTACAAAATTTCAGCATTTTATCATGAAAAGTCCCAGAGATATGTTTAAACAAAGTTAGTGAGGGATTAATCACAAATTAAAATGAAAATATTTACAGCAAGAGTGCAAATGATGCAACGCAGAAATGCATCATAGACAAATAATATCTGACCCTTATCTTTAGATTTATTTACAATTTTTCAAAAATTTGCTTCCTGAAAAATACCTTGAAATTTTGCATGATTAATTGCAAAACGAAACTTGGAAACGGCACAATCAAAATGAACATTAAAACAGCTTAGAAATATATGCATATGCAAATATCAGAGTGCAAGTGACGCAACGCAGAAATGCATCATAGGCAAATAATATCTGCCTATTATATTTAATGGATCTTTGGCATGGATGAAAAGCATTTTGAACAAGCTTTGTAATCTTTGTGTAAAGTTATTATTTCTATACAGTGTAGATACTTTTGTACCAATAAATAGCAAAATTATTATTTATTTATGTAATCATTGTTTTCTTTCGTAATTTGTATATGACACCTGAAACGCGATCTACCGACATGATTTTTTCCCTCTGAGAACCCATGTCGATGCATCGAAAAGTGGTTTAAATCAGCATTTTTGTCTTTTCATATCTCTGGGACTTTTTATGATAAAATGCTGAAATTTTGTACATCACCTTATTAGTGTATGGGGCACATTTTGCTCATTGAAAATGTTTTTGTACGAGGGCCGTATAAAAATTTAAATTTTGTATTTCTTAAAATTTAATTCCTTTGAAAATTTTAATCGATTTCATAAAATTCTTACCTTTTTTCACGCAACTTTGTAATTTATTATATATGTCTAAGATCAATATTTAAGGAATAAAAGCCGAGGTCAATGTTTTAGGGACATCCTGTATAGGGGAAAATATTGGAATCGTGTCGAAAATCGCAACTCCAATTTTTCTACGAATCAACACGTTTCAAGCATACTAGAACAGCGGTTCTAAACTAGAGGTACGTAGGTAATTTGTGCAATATACAGTTTGAAAATTTAACCGTTCAAAAGTAGTACTCATTTCCCATAATATTTATTTTCTATGTTAGCATGTACAGTTACCTCAGTCCTAAGTAACTAGCATTAAGGCTCCTAAATATACGTAAATTTAGTAGCCTTAACTAGCATGGAGTGGGAATGGCGAAAATATGCCCTTGATGTCACCCTCTACCACCAGTTGACATTGGTTAGTTACAGCAACCGATGTCGGTTTGTACCAAAGGCTGATAGCATGTGCAGTTCGCTAATGAAATTCCAGAAAGAGCAATTATATTATTAATGCCGTTTTGTTTAACGTACTAATATGAAAAATTAGTTTCTTCAATATTATACTTAAAAAAACAAATATAAAGCCAAGTTTACAATTAAACTAGAACTCTAGAAGTTAACCTTTTGCTTACGGGTGGGACAGCCTTAATCCCAAACGAAGAACCTCGCAAAAAGACAGGTATTTGACATACCCTATCCCATTGGCTTCCATGGGCGCCAATGCCGGCAAAGGGGAATCGAAGTTTGGTATAAGGTATATCAAATACCTGTCTTTTTGAGAGGTTCTTCGTTTGGGATTAACGCTGTTCCACCCATAAGCAAAAGGTTAATATCTAGTTATAGTTTACCTGTAAATTTGACTCTATATTTGTTTTTTAAATATAATATTGAAGAAAATTATTTTTCATATAAGTACGTTGAACAAAACAATCATACTCTTAATCATATTTGCTCATATTTATTATTTATGTTCAATTTCTTTTATTGGAAACAAAATAAAAAAAATCTGATGTGGACAACACATGACTTTCCTTATATAATACAATGAATTTACTACTTTTACAATAAAAAAATAGATTTTTCTTATAGTAGATACTTATATTCTTTCCAAGATATCGAATTTTCGACAATTAGTCGTCATTTTACTGATTTAAAGTCATTTGTATCCATTTGGCCTAATTTTCGTTAATTTGGCAACATTTCAAAAAGTCGCCAAATTGGCGATATTCCGCCAAATTTGTCACCAAAATCTCGCCAAGCGTTATGGACGGAGATGTAAGTTATTCTTATAGCAGATAAATGACTATTGGTTTTCAAATAAAAAAGTATTACTCAAAGTATCTTTTCTCATGAATGGAACGAGCTAGATCCACGAGAATGATGTCACCCAATTTATCGCATGATATTATATATGAAAAGTGAACATGTTTCTCAACAGTTAATATTTTTGTTTAATTTATGGGATTTTTTGATAAATTTATTTGAAAAATGTGCAATATCTCGAGAACGGTTCATGCTAGCATTCTAAAATTTATGTCAATCGTTTTCTACGGAAAAATTACATAAAAAATGTTTATTTGCGTAACTTTGATTTTTGTTGATTTTTTCAAAATTTCACTCGAACATTTAGGGGGTTCTGAACATTCGATTACGTTTAAAAACAATAGGCTTCCAGTATTCACGTATTGTGATTTTTGTACCAAATTTCATTCGAATCACTCCATTCGTTTGTGAGATATCGTCTCCACAAACTCACTAACACACATACACACACACACACTGACAACCCCTCAAAAATGTTTGATTCGTGATCAGGGATGCTTGAAACGTGCTCTCCCGTCGAACACTCGAATTCGAATTTTCGACCCCGTCACAATACTTTCCTTATACATTATGTATATAAGGAAAGTAATATGTGACAATAACTTAACTAAGTGTATATGCTTGATTTCTTATTCATATATGACATATTTTTGTTGGTGCTATTGAAATTTATGAATTTTATTTTGGCAGTACGCATTCATGAAAAGGTTAGGAACCCCTGCACTAGAACACGAAAAAACTATTTTCTGCGTGACGTCTGTGTAAGTGTGCGCGAGCAATGTATGTATCCACTCTAGCTCAAAAACTAATTGACCAAATATCACAAAATTTGATCGATGAGTACGGTGACTATATTTTCTGAAAGGAAATAAAGTAAAGATCCTGGCATTTGTTCCAACACATTTCTAAATGAGTTTGTGACTGTGGGGAAGGGGGGGGGCAGACCTAAAATGACAGCTGATAAAGAAACGTCCTACTTATCGACCAACCACACATAATTATGTTTTGTACTAACTCTATCGTAAGGGACTTTTTCTTTAGTTTTAATAATACATTTTTTACAACATGATACACTTCATGGGTTCCTGGGGGACTGCAGCCCGGTAGCCTATATACGCCAAAGGATGTGCTTGCATGGTGAAATAGGTTAGGGAATAAGTTAGATTGGAAAATATAATTAAGACAAATTATATAAGTAAATATATATTTTAATTATAGTAATGAATTATAATTGATTGATAAAAAAAAATAATGAACATTAAAAATGTTTACTGTTAATATTTCTCAGATGAATATATTTTTTCTTTTTTTTTTAAAGAGTGTGTTCAGATTTCAGAAAATCATAAAATTATAAACAATTCATCTCATAGCTTCATTTTGTATAAATGCAATAAGCTTCTAGAAATTTTTTTCACTTGCCCAAAATTATTTATGGTTGAAAATGTTCTCTTCAGTTGTAGCATTTGATCATTCCTTCATGGAAATAAGTGTCAAATTTATGTTTCGAAAAAATAAACAAATATAAAGTATAGCTATTTGAAAGAAAGGATAGTCCTTTAAAATAAAAGGCTTGTGGTCACCGTATCGATAAGTCACTTGTGGGTTACCCTGGTGCAGATTAGATTATAGAACGTTTCAGATATAAAGAACCTGGTCTTCTTTTTTTTTTGCGAAAATTTTCAAAATTAAAAGTTAAGGACTACATATGGTCAAATGTACCGATTAAATGCTTGTTTTATATGTAATGTTTGACGACGGAAATAGTAAGACCAACTCCATATCGCTAAAACTAACACTACAGGGTCAGTCAGAACTCTTGGGCCAAACTTTAAGGAGTGATAAACCACATCTAAACAAGCAATTTTTGTCATACAAAGCAGGGTCGTGACGCAAGAGGTAAACCGCTAGACGTCGCTGACATTGAACGCAGTGACGACTGCGTCAGAACTAGCCAGGGTTTAAGCTGATCGCCTGATCTCTCTTGTCTCGACTTTTTCTTATGGGGCCAAATTAAAAGTGCCATCCACAATCATCGACTTCGACGAGGACCTTGTTGCTAGGATTGCTGTTGTTGCCGGCGTTGTCCAAGTTATTGCTGGTGTTTTCGTTAACGTGCGCCCCTCGCTACGTCGCAGGTGGGAAGCCTGCATTACTGCTGGTGGTCGCACTTTTAAGCAGTTTCTGTAACTTTGTCCATGCATTCTGCAATTTCTCTCAGTGAAACGTACATCGTGCCTACTCTGTTATTTTTGTGTTTCCTCTTTTCACGAGAGAGTCATCATTTCCTCATTTCATGAGCTACCACCTAGCGGTTCACCTCTTGAGTTACGACCCTGCTTTGTATGACAAAAATAGCAAGAGGTGCACGTTAGCAAGAACACACGGCATATCTTGGACAACGCCGCAGCAACAACAATCCTAGCAACAAGGTCCTCGTCGGAGTCGATGGGGCTATCGTAGATGAGACTTTTCATATGGCCCCATATGAAAAAGTCGAGACAGGAGAGATCAGGTGATCAGCTTAAACCCTGGCTAGTTCTGACGCAGTCGTCAATGCGTTCAATGTCAGCGACGTCTAGCGGTTCACCTCTTTCGTTACGATCCTGCTTTGTAGGAAAAAAATTTCTTATTTAGATGTGATTTATCACCGCTTAAAGTTTGGCCCAAGAGTTCTGACTCACTATATATATATATATATATGCAGGGTGTTGCCTTGAAGTTGGCGACAAACTCAAGGGGGAGATATTAGACATCAAGAGGAAAAAAATTGCCATAGAACATGATATCGCAAACCACGTTTAGTCGATGAATATCGCAAAAATAAACGTCGAGAGAACAGGGAAAGATATTGTCGGTCGATCACTGATTCCTCGTCATTCATGGGTTGGCTCACAGTACCTGGCGTAAGTAGTGTCGAAAGCCCAGACCACCCGACTCGTACGTAGACTAAGAGCAGCTGTTTGGATGGCCGGGAAAATTTTTGATAGCGGAGACCGACCACCATGACCCCGGGCCCCCGCCCGGGGCCACCAACACCAATCAGAGGTCTCAGTTTATTAAGTCTAAATAAAGGGAGGTTACATCTTCTGGGATAGGGTAACATAAAGATCAGCTTTTAACAATAGCTGAGATCGCTAGGTTGATTTTGACAATATTTACAATAATATTTGTTTACATATAATTTCTTGGCGTAAGTAGTGTGGCAAAACGAATGCGCTGATATAGGAGCACTGGTAGCCACATGCAGCACTTACTTTGCAGCTGCCATTTTCCTTTGAAGCAAACACAGCTACTGGAGCCTTTCCTCTCTGCACAGACAGCGCGGTCGAGAAGACGAAACCATCTCTATGTAAATTTCTCATTTGTGTGGGGAAAATAGAAGCAGTGAGCCAGCGTTGGATTGGACGCGCCGGACCTGTTGCTTGGCCTCCAAGTTTCACGGACCTAAATCCCTTGGGCTTCTTTTTTTGGGGACACCTTAAATCACTCCAGTATCAGACTCCTGTGGAGAAATTGAAGGATTTCATACCACGGATCGTCGTCGCCGCGGCAGACATCGCCAGCACACTCGGTATATTTGAGCGCGTCCGACAATCGTTACTCCGTGGCTGTCGGTTGTGCAATGACCTCCGCGACCGCAACTTCGAACAACTCCTGTAATCATTTCTCTCCGTCTCCTTTCTGACATTGAACTGTGCTGCACAGGCTGTGTTGTAATCATGCTGTCAAGTAAATGGTTTTTGTATTTATTTATTTTACTTTTTGTACTTATTATTGTACTTTATTTTGTGCAACACAAGCTGTGTTGTAATCATGCTGTCAAGTAAATGGTTTTTCTACTTATTATTTGCCTTGTTGTCCCACTCGACGTCACATCCTTCATAAGTATTTTTGTGATTTTTGCCGACTGAACGTGGTTTGCGATACCATGTTCTATGACAATTTTTGTTCCCCTTGAGGTCTAATATCACTCGTCTGAGTTTGTCGCCACTTCAAGTCAACACCCTGTATGTATGTATGTATGTATATATATATATATATATATATATAGATAAATATACATATATATATATATATATATATATATATATATATATATATATATATATATATATATATATATATATATATTAAAATAGTAAATCCAATGTTAGAATGGAAGAAGTAACTCATAATACACTATCTTGAAAAAAATTTTAAAGCCTACAGAATACAAATAAATAAAATGAAATTCGACAATAAAGAGGAAATTATAATACATATTGCATTTCAGAGAGCTAAAAATAATCAACAAATGTCAATGGAGAGGAATCGAAAAAAGGAATACCAAAATAATCAAGCATTAAAGCTCGCACGTGGAACAGCTCTAGGCTTAAGAATAATTCATTTCGATAAAACTATTTATCAAGTCCTAATATTTTAAACGAAATGAACACAAAAATGTTTATTTCTGAAACACAAGATATATATATATATATATATTTGAATTTCTTTTATTTCTTTGTATTTTGTAGAAAAAATTTTGGAATAGTGTATTATGAGTTACTACTTACATTCTAACATTGGATTTACAATTATATATATATATATATATATATATATATATATTTCGCATTTCTGTCGCGATATCTTTCAGTCGCCAAGTGAAAGTGAAAATTCAAATAAAAATGCAGATTCAGAGTCACTTCAAATAATTTTTTGTGTCACATTGGGCAATTAAACTCAATGTAAGGAATTATGAAATAAATAAAGAGTAAATTAATTTGAATCTGTAGAGAAAGTCGCGTGTTGTCTACTACATTTTTTTTAATTTTAAAACGTACTTATTTGCCAACATCGCGAATTCAAAAATTTGTTATGAAAGTAAAAATATTTTGTTACTATATATTCAAATTCACTAGACCTTTCCAAGTTCGATTTTCATGTCTTGTGAACCAACAAATGGCGTCATGCATCACAAGTTGCCAAAATTCCGATCGAATAGTGGTATTCTGCCACGAAATAAGCAATTCCGTATTCCACAAATATCCTTTGCTACAAATGTTCCATATTCCTTTCATAAGTGATGAAATATCGAGGTATGTTAAAATATTCCCTTTGAGTGCAGAAGAAGGCGTTTTTCAGGAGCAAAAATTGCTATTTTATGTTGAAGAAATTTATAAAGATGAAAAGGGAAATATCCAATATTTCACGTTTTCTGCCCATAAGGCATTTTGAAATTCGCTCTGCTTGCAATATTTACACAAATATTCTAAATAAAATATTATTTCTCGTTTATAATGTGAAACATCTTAGGGCGCGGAGTAAAATTAAGAAAGAAACCTGACAGGGATGAAACGGAAGTATGTAATGGAAGTGACATCACATTGTTACGAATACATCATAGAAAGCCATTGTTATATTTTGGAGGTTCAAGTAGCTTGATCTTGACAACAATTTTAACGAAATATAGACAACGTGGTGACTTTGTAAATGACCTTGCTGCCAAAACCGGGAATCGAACTCTGGATCTCCGAACTACCCAGCCGACGCTCTACCGTTGAGCTACTGGGACAAAATTGCAAGCTCTTATCGTCGAAGTGGGCTCTACATTCTCCACCCTCTAACCCTCTAATGCCAGATTGGCGGGCAACTGGCAATCTAACTGACCACCTCCTGCTATTTTTACCTCAGGTTAGCCTCCTGCTACTACTATTTTTACCCAGGTTAGTATCCTGCGTGGTCGTTACCTTATCCTCTCAATTTGAAATCGGCGCTCAATATTCCAGAGTCCACTGAATCCATACTAGTCATATTAGAGTCACTTTCAGACCTCCGACATCCTCTCGCTCCTCTCAAAATTTTGTAAATCTCATATTCTTAATCTTTGGCAAAATTATCTTAATGATTACATTTCCACCAGGACTGGTGATCCGGCTAGAATCCTGTCTTACCTCCCTATCGTGAATCCTAATTTACAAATTTTTAATAAATATCTCATTTACTTTCTTACTGGTCATGGCCCCTTTCTTGATTACTTATACTTTTTCAAAATTAAATCCACCTCTAACTGTATTTGCAATAAATTCGGTGACGTTGACCATTACATTTTCGATTGTCCTTTTTCTAAAAAATTTCATCTCTGCAAACCTTCCCCCTCTAATAAACCAATTTGGTTCTCCAAAGTTCGTTCAAATCCCTCTTCAGTAGATAAAATTAAAAACTGTATTCTTGTTTCCATGGAAATTTCTAATAAAGTGACCTAAGCTTATGAGTAGATTCTGCTCTCAATTAATTTTGATCAATGAATCCCTTTATTTCATTCTTATTATCTTATATGAACTTACTGTTGTGTTCCCTCCATATTCTGTTTTAAAAAAAAAACAAATCTATGTTAAGTGTTCTTATTTCTCGGTTCTTTCTTTGTCTTTGGACCCTTTTTATTTGTTATTTTTTCTAATTTTTCTTTCCTAAATTTTATTCTAAATTTCTGTTTTGGTTTTTCATGTGCCTAAAATTTTTTCCTTTTCATATATTTTCTAAATTTTACTTTAAAAATTTTATTATTTTCTTTAATTTTAATCTATTTTTCATTGTGTTGTTATACCTCACTCTAAATTTTACTTTTCAATGATCTTTTTATCTATATTCGCAATCAGATCTCCGACATTTTTGCACTAACCTACAGGGTTGATTTGTTCGGGCGCCATTATAAAGAACCTTGCTGCCCCAACCGGGAATCGAACCCTGGATCTTCGAACTGGCCAGCCGACGCTCTGCCGTTGAGCTACTGGGCCGAAATTGCAAGCTCTTATCGTCGAAGTGGATTCTACTACTTTTAGCGAGTTCTGAAAACTTCTCACATTCTATAGATCGGATAATAACTTCACGAGTTACGCTTTTTTTTTTCTTTATTCTGCAAAATTTTTCCCAGAGTATATAAGCTCGTTATAGTTCAATTGAGTAGTAGACGTGATAGGCGTAAAAGTATCTTCTAAACTCAATGTAGAACCCAATATGTATTTTTTCTTTTGATTATATATGCTTTTTAAGCTAGTGTAACGAACTCGGCTCTCATTTCCAATTGCTGATCGCCTTGAGCCCGTTCGGTGGTTCGTTTTCTATACTAAGCAAAACACTTTCATTTCACACTAACACATTTATTACATCTAAATATTTACAGATATATGTACACATCTTCCCAGATTCAAATTGACTCATACATCTTATTCCGGACTCTGCGAGTCCGATCGTCTGTTCAGTTCAGCATCTCCGAAGCAACTCCTCTCTTCTTCAAAATGCCATCGCCCTCCCCTCCAAAATCTGGCCCTTGACCCCCCGCAGTCCGCAGTATCAAATTGCGTGGCCAGCTGCAAAACTCTGGAAGACATAAGATGGCGGGCCGAGAAAAACCTTTCCCAGTCTTCTTGGCATGGACAGAGAGGGGTTCGTAACACCTTCCCCCCACTTTTCAGTCCATCCGTTGACCAACGATGACTGGAAAGTCCAAATCCTGCACCCCCTCCCAACAGTGGAAATTCCCACACACAGGTCATGCTCTCTGCAACCCGGAATTCCTCTATGAGCCAGTGACAGGATCGAACCATTACATAATAATTATCCAAATTGAAATTTCACAAAAGTAAATTTCCATAGACACTAAATTTGTCTTAAAACACTAATTATCAATTTCCGATTCAAATGTTTACACTTGAAACAAAATCATACATTAAACCAAAATTATTCTTAAACACTAATTATCAGTTTCCACTTCTACTGTTTAGCACTTAAAACAAAATCATACTACAAACCAAAATGATGCTTAAAACACTAATTATCAATTTCCACTTTTACTGTTTACACTTAAAACTAACATATAGAAATACCTTAATAATATGAAACACACTACAATTCACATACATTTTTCCATAATTTCACAATTTTTAGATTACTGGCTCAAAACTTTATTCAAAGAACACACAATATATCATTATAGAGCCAGTAACCCCCTTCGTCATTTCACCTGCCCGGGAGTCCATTCTAGTAACCCCCACAGATTTAAACTCAACTTCTTTTCATCATCCAATATCCACTTTCTGATCCCACAAATCGAGACCCACTCTTCCATTCTTTCCACTGACCATGTAATTTCTCTCTCATATTTCATTTTCATCTTCGGTTTCCTTCCAAATCTCCCAAATTCCCCCACTAATAACTTCATTTCCACCCGTGAATAATTACACATTTTAACTCTTGACCAATTTCCTTCATAACATTGGTCTCGCAGGGAAGCAATCTTGCTTCTAACCCCAGCATATTTCATCTTCGGTTTCCTTACCAATCTCCCAAATTTTCCCACTAATAATTTCATTTTCACTCGTGAATACCTGCACCTTTTCTCTCTTGAGCCATTCCCTCCATAACATTGGTCTCGCAGGGAAGCCAACTTGCTTCTACCCCCACTAACCCTTTGCTTCTTCTCACTGACCGAACCCATAACTACCTCCATAATTCCTGTTCCTTCACATTTCCCTTCCAACATTGTTCCCACTTTAACTAACATGACTTCCTCGTGACTTCCAACTGAGCACACTTCATTCCCTTCCGTTCCCATTGTCTCACGTTGGTCTGTAACTGACTCTCCAGTTCCCCATCTTTCGTTCATTGTCTCCGTCTCCTTTCTCTCACACTCCGTAAACTCCCGACTCTTATCCATAGCTTTTGAATTCTTCAAGACCCCCAAGGTCTCTAAACTACTCGTAACATTTTCCTTTTCGGTGATAATTGGACTCACCGATATTGGAACCCCAGAATAGCCTTTCTCAGCCCCTTTCCTTTCCTTACAGTCCCTAATATATTGCGCACTATCGGACTCGGAACTTGAGGTTGCCTGCTCGATCGCCCCTTTTCCCTTCAAGGACAACTGTGACCTAGACATATCTATGATCAGGAAACTCTCAACTCCCCCTGACTTTTCTTTCTTCAGCGCAGGGTCCACTCGCGAAATTGTATCACTCCTCCCCCTCACCATCTTTTCTCTTTCTCTCCGAAACTTGTTCACGGGAAACCCCTCTCTCTGAGACTTTCCAACCCCATTTTCCATATCGGAATTCTCTCTTCCCATTCTGAGACTCGGGAGATCGGATACCCGAAAAGGCCGCTTAATTTTTTCAACGCTTTTCGCCCCTGTCTGAATATCTAGGCTTGGCAATTCTGGTTTTTCCCAAGTCTCCTCAAATATTTCAAATTGAGCTTTTCGCGACTTTTCCGAATTAAGCTTTGTACTTTTTCGCGACTTTTCCGAATTAAGCCATTTACTGTTAAGCGCACTACATATTTCTGGGCATTCATACCTATAGTGTCCTAACTTTTTACATGCGAAGCACAACACTGTGCTCTTATGCACATTTTTCACTGTTCTGCCAATTTGGCCGCTAAAGTTCTGGGTAGTGGTATTTTGTCCAATTTGGGTTTCACTATTATCCTGGTTCATTCCCAGTTCCCACATTAACCATTTGATCTCGCTTTCCCTCTTTTGCTGCTCTTTTCTCTCCAACTCTCTCAACTTTCTATCGAACTCTAATTTTCTTTTCTCCCACTCTTTATTCTCTCTATCCCGTTCTTCATTCTCTTCTCTCTCTTCCCTAATAGAATACAATATATTCCTTATCGCTTCTTCCTCATACTCCTTGCTCCCACAAATTATATTTTTTAATTCCACCACCTCACACTCAGAATCCGCCGTCTCGCCTATTTCATAACAAAGCCTCACAAGATCAATTTTCTTCTCTTCCAATAAATATGCCATCCTAAACCACTGCGTGAGAACCAAAAATTACCTACACAATAATAGCTCACCCTAATTTACACCATACCACCCTCTTACTACACAATATTGCCTTTTCCCCTTCATCCAAAATACATAATATATACACATGTCAAATCACTTTTATCAATCACATATATCATTTTTTCCTTTACAGTGAAATAGTTTATCTATATAAATAAAATTGAAAATCTGTCTGTCTGTCTGTCTGTTTGTCCCATCATCACGGGAGAACGGCTGAACCGAATTTGATGAAATTTTGTGGGTAGCCTAGAAATAGCCCCACTTAAAATTTAGTCTATGGTTGGAATTTCTACGACCAGTGGTTCTCTAGATATTAGTAAAAAACGAAACTTTCGTTTGTCTCATCATCACGCGAGAACGGCTGAACCGAATTTAATGAAATTTTGTGGGTGGCCTTGAAATAGCCCCCCATAAATTTTGCCCAAGTTTCAAGTTTCTAAGACTAGGGGCTGTCGAGATATTAATGAAAAACGGAACTTTTTTTATAGGAGTTCTACTCTCCAACTCCGTGGTTTATCCAAACGGAAAGGATAAAAATCGTTTGTTTAAAGCGTCAAAGGGAATTAAAACTTTATTTTTGAGTTTGATGCAGGATTTTTGCATTAAATAGTCACTATCTGAAAGCATGAATTGTTTGAAACATGAATTTAAATGGAAAAATCTACCTCCATGTATTTCACAAGCTTTTACTCAACGATTAGAGGTATAAAGAAATTAAAATGGTTATTTAATTTCGCATTTTATGAGGAAGATTCTATCTTATATCATGTTGCTAGGCAAAGGAATGGAATTAAATGTGTTTGTTAATGATTATTATTATTTTTTCTATTTGTATAATAAATAAATGGATGTAAAAATATATTTTATAAATGAACGGTTTGATTGTTCTTTTAATTATATATATTGCGGACAGCGAACATTACTTTTATTTATTTTAGCAAAGAGGTTTCAAGCTCATATATTCTGTTTAGCTAATAAACTCATAATAAATGAACGGTTTGATTGTTCTTTTAATAATATATATTGCGAACTGCGTACATCACACTTTTATTTATTTTAGCAAAGAGGTTTCAAAGCTCATGTATTGTGGTTAGCTAATAAACTCATATATTGTGTTTACACAATAAATTCATTTAGCCGATTGTTGAAGCAGAAAAAGAGTAGAACGGATGTATGTATCTTCTAATACAATTTTAGTGTTTTCATTTAGTATATATACAGACGGGATATGGATATTTTATTCTTCAGATCTGTAAATTTAGAGCTACGAATTTAGCGGAATATCTCTAAATAACGTGGTAACTTTTCTTAAACTTAACCAAATTAGAGGAAATATCTCCAAATTGGTAAAAATGACCCAATTCAATGAAATTAAATTTGTTTTTTTAGAATAGAGTACTGAAATGATGTTTCTGTAGCATTTGTCGGTCAGTCCATCCATCCTACTTAGTAACGCATTTAACTAATTTTTTTAATATCACTAAATTGATAAAAATATTTGTAAATCCATAAAAATATCATGGAGACGAAAATGTCGCCAAACCTTCCATGAAGATCACATTATTCAGACGACATGAGTTCCATCAATTTATTTGAAGCAGATGATATCATGTCGCTTAGCAACGGATCCAATGTTTTATGTGTCATACGATTTTTATTAAATCTAATAAAAATATGTATATAAAATAAATTTCATTGACATTGCATTTTGGACTGGATAATATCAATTACGGTCTTCAGGTTTAAACATCATTATTATTGATATTTCGGGGACAGTTGATTCAGGAGTTATTGATATTTTCAAATTATTATGCCATTGTTTCATTATGACAAAAATTGTTGAAACTCATATATAGTACGTTGTACAAGTAATCTTCTACAAATGCACGGGTATATCTTCTAATCTACGAGAATATAAGTAGTACAGGTATATTGGCAAAATTTTTATATATGTTGGCATATATTGGAATCAATTACGACCTTCTGGTATTAAGATTACGGGGATTTTTGATACTTTCAATTTATTACGTCATCTTTTTTATTTTGGTAAATATTTTTAAGACTCATATTACAATATGTTTAAGCTTCTACTAACACACTGGCATATTTTCTAATTTGCGACAATATAAGTAGTAAGTGGTTGCATATTTGATTCAATTCTTTTTTGTGTGTGAATTTGCTTACAAAAGGGGCCAGGATATTTCATTCTTCAGATTTGCCCGTGAAGATAATTTTGCATAGTGAGAACAGATATTCTTAAACTTCTCTTTATGAGCAATAAATTTAATATTTTATCAGAATTTGCACATGATTGCGAATTATAAGTTTTTTTATATTATATACTCCGTACGAAGGACGGGTATGCTGCTAGTCTTTAATATAAAACCAAATACCCTAGAAGTAATATAACTTAAATTTCTCTTAATAGTAAAATACCCTATGCATAATATTAATTATATTTCCACATACAAATATCTCATTAATATTAAATGTAACACAATTTCATGCAAAAATTTACCATAATTTCTTATCAAAACAGCATTTAACCACATTTGTATATTAAAGCAAAATCTTTATCCATATATTACTTATGTCACTGCTCATCTAGGAATTTCCGTTATTTATTAACAAAACTTTAAAAATCATAATTTACTCCCATCAATAATTTACTCCCCACAAACCAAATGACTCCCTTTAAACTCATTACTAATTTTACACGTTAATTTAAAATCCACTCTAGCCCAGAGAGCATCACCCATGAATTATGAAAATTTCCACTTACCTCTTCTTCTGTACCAGATGTCATCATACTTTCTTATGGGTTGGGGTCTTTGTCACAGGCTATATCGATAATCCATTACGTACATTAAACACACACATAAATTAGTCTCATATGACTCACTCCGATCCAATTTATTCCAAAGCCAATTCCACCTTTCCATTTACTTAGCATTTATCCTATGTCGGCTGCGACAGTGTAACGAACTCGGCTCTCATTTCCAATTGCTGATCGCCTTGAGCCCGTTCGGTGGTTCGTTTTCTATACTAAGCAAAACACTTTCATTTCACACTAACACATTTATTACATCTAAATATTTACAGATATATGTACACATCTTCCCAGATTCAAATTGACTCATACATCCTATTCCGGACTCTGCGAGTCCGATCGTCTGTTCAGTTCAGCATCTCCGAAGCAACTCCTCTCTTCTTCAAAATGCCATCGCCCTCCCCTCCAAAATCTGGCCCTTGACCCCCCGCAGTCCGCAGTATCAAATTGCGTGGCCAGCTGCAAAACTCTGGAAGACATAAGATGGCGGGCCGAGAAAAACCTTTCCCAGTCTTCTTGGCATGGACAGAGAGGGGTTCGTAACAGCTAGGTTTTAAAACAATTTTACGCTGCTGCATATGGGGCTCCGAAGAAGACAGATGGTAACTGCAGCTATGCTAACGAAGTTATATCTGCAGAAATGGCTTACATTCATAGGAGCCCACTTGAAAAATCATCGGGGGTTTCGGAAATTATAAATCGAATGATCCATCCATGCATTTTTTAAAGGATTTAAACCTAGTTTTAATTTTATTCAGTCAAATTATCTGGAACAAGAAGACGTCTGAAATGCTATGAAGTGAATTATAGTTAAAAACAAAAAAACATTTTTTTTCTATATATAATTATTTATTTCATTTATTTTGTTTTTATGGTCGCAATATTATTATATACAATATACAGATACTGTGTGATTTTCCAATTTAATTATATTTATAAAATTGACAAAAAAAGTAAATTCATTTTTAGCTATTTTTTACCAATGTTAAAATTGTCCATAAAATCCTCTTTAAATCGTTTCTGAATTAAAACCGTGTATACAGAATACAATAAACAGCAGAGGGAGGAAATTTCTATACACACGGCTTTGTAGTAAACAGGGAATGGAACATGAAAACCTTGAAGAATTAATAACACAAAGTAAAATTTATGAATGTATGTGTACATTTCCCCCGCTAAATAGAAACAAAAACATAGGGATTCGAGGAACCCACAACAAAATTATTGGGGATTTAAAAAAGTGTCTGGAACCCACGAAGTCGGCGCCACTGCTTACATTTGCACAACAGTATTGGAATTGGATCTCTGCTGATGGGCAAACGATTGCCTTCTCAGATGAGTCATGTTTTCTGATTCCCATTGAACGAATAGACGTTGGCCTGTAAGGCGTGAAAAATCGGAGAACAAACACTCAGCAACCATTACTGGAAGAACAAAAGACGGTGAGGGGCAGCGTTATGGTCTGGGAAATGTATTCGTGGCATTCTCTGAGTCCATTCATACATGTGGAAGTTACTATGAGCCGAATTCATTATGAATCCATCCTTGCAGACCACCTACACCCTTACATGCTGATTGTCTTCCCTGGGGCGGATAGGATCTACCACCACGACAATGCAACGTGTCACACAGCGAGAACTGTCTGAGAATGATTGGAGGAGCACGATGAAATGTTAATGGTAAATAAATAGCATAATAAAGTGTAACAAATTAATCAGTGATCTGATTCCTAACACTTACTTTTTATAGTAGTCAAAACACTTTATTTCAGAAAGACTTCAAAGTACTTCCCCTAGCACCCTAATTCCTCAGACTTAAAAACTCAATTAAGCATCTGTGGGACGACGTCGATCTACTCGCTCTATAGATTCTTCACTACGCCCCTCCAGCAGATGTCAGGTGCAATGCAGTCAACATGACTCCACATATCTGTGAACACCTTCCAGCACCTTACTGAGTCACTCCCAGCCCGTCTAACTGCTGTCCGTGCTACACACGACGATTCCTCAGGATATTAGTTTGTTTTCACAATAATGTGACTCGACTGTGTATAATGTAGTGAAAAGAAAAGTATAGCATTTCATTTTAAAATATACATACAGAATCATAGTGTGTGCAGAGAATCTTTCATGTTTCCGGTGCAGAAAATATATTGCATATCGTATCTCGTAATATATATATATATCTTCGAAAACTCTTTGAACCATAAAACAGCAATTTCTGCTCTTTCAAATTGTTTTCTCACACACAAAGGGAATATTTTAACATACCTCGATATTTCAACACATGCAAAAAGAAAGTTAAGAACGATAAAGGAATATATTTGCGGAATATCGAATTGTTATTTCGCGACCGAACATCCATGTTCGATTGGAATTTGATAACTTCTGATGCACAATGCCATTTCTTAGGATACAGGAAGTGAAATCTGATCTTCGAAGTATTACGGGAATTTGAATATATAACATTTTTTAATAAAAAATGTATTCTGGTTCGTGTCCTTTAATACATCCAGATTCGTTCAAAATGGGAAACAAATTCCATATTTTTATGAAACAAATATTTAAAAATATAATTTTATCTGGTATAAATTTAAAACTCGGTGGAGTAGCAAGTAAACTTAAGAGTGTGTTGTTTCATTGGAAATTGTTTCTTTCTGCAGTGAAAGTCTCAGTCCCGTGAAACAACGTTTACAGGCAAGAAAACAGCATATAAGGATAGGTATGCACGATACCGGTTTTGGGAGGAAATTTTGTGAAATGTCCCCAATTTATCGAATTTAGGTAGCTTTCGGAAAATAAATCCAGAAATGGCAAAATTGCAGAAAACGGGCAGTGCGGCAGGCAAAGACCGTTCCTTGCTACCCTGCAGTTCTTTCTTAGCGATTGTTAAGAGCTAGTGTTTCTGATTAGAGGACTCAAAAACACTCTCGAAACAATTATAGTCATCTTATTTGCTTTTGCCTTCTTATTGAAAAGAAGTACTATAAAATTTGTATGCTCAAGAGCAGCCGGTTTCATTTGCTGTAAAAGTTCCTTATAATATTCCTAAAATCATTTAGAACATTGTGCAACGAATTACATTTAAACTATTATGTAACATTGCTTCAATTTTCATTTTCAATATTAAGTAATATTGTTAAATTGAAACAGCTGTGCATTAATTCGTTAAGAATTTTGCAATTACTTTATTTAGAATATTATGCAACATTGTTTAATTTATAGTACAGTGTATTAATTCATGTAGAATATTGTGCAGTGTTTCATTTAGAAGACTTACAATATACTTATACTTGGAATATTGTTTCATATAGAAAATAAAGAAAGATGTCTGTCTGTATAGTCTGTAGCGGGAAATCTAAGAGTCGTACGGCTATGAAATTTGATACATAGATATTTCAAGATCCGTGTACCTTGCCATTATTTGTTTAAATTTCGAAATAGTTTTTGAGTTATTTTAGGTTTTAGCATTTTCATACAAATCAGTTCCTTAGCGAGCAAAAATATCGAGTTTCCATCTTGAGACCATCACATTATGAAACATTCTGCAACCTTTGCTCATTTTTTTCAGCTACTTTGTTGACAATTTCAACAAACTGTTAAGAAAAGCCACAATTACAGGCATTTATGAAAATTCCAGCTAATTATAGTCTGTCAAAATGTTATTTTTGTATATATATACAAGGGTTGGACAAAATAATATGAACACCTGTGAAAAATCTTTATTAATAGGCTGATAGCCCTCCTTTTGCATGAATTACAGTTTGTATCCAACGTGGGATGGAAAAATACAAAGTCATGCACAAGAGTCACAGGGATACGTAACCGCCACTCCTGCTAAAAGGTCGCTAATTCAGAAAGTGCCCTTGGAGGTGGAAACCGACTGTGCAGTTTGTCCTCCAAAATACCCCACAAAGGTTCAATTATATTAAGATCAGGGGATTGAGGGGGGTCACACAAGGTGCTGTACTTAATTATCATGTTCATTAAACCAGTCTCGAACAATTCCAGCAGTGTGAATGGGAGCATTATCGTCTTGATATACAGGTCGTTCATCAAAGAACAAAGTTTGCACCATTGGATGAAGATGGTCGGTCAGAATACTGACATAATCCCGTGCTGTAACCTGCCCATGCAGGACAACAAGTGCGTCGAGACCACAGTGCGACATCGCACCCCATAGCATCACTGATCCCCCTCCATGCTGAACAGTAGGAAGGAGACAATTAACATGATAGGCTTCTGCTGACGTTCTCCAAACGTAATTGGACTCAAGGACAGGAGGTTAGTGAAGTGCCCAGGAGAGGATAGTATCCTCCATTTAAACTTCAGGCGAAAAGGAAAAAGTCAGAAAAAGAGATTACTCAAAAGGAGATTTAACAACTAAGAGGTGCTTGGGGGGTGGGCGATGGCCGAAATCATGCCCTTCCCCAAGTCTTCAGAAGTGAAAGAGCTGGGGCCCAAGCGGGTTACCAGCAGAGGAGAGGAAAGGTGGGGAAGAAGAGGGGCGCAGGGCCTTGAGCATCGCTTAGCAGAGAAAAAGGGGAAAGAGCTTGCCAACAATACGCGAATTCCCAAAAACGAGGGAGGGGTACAGAAAAGGTTAAAAGACTGTGTCGAAATGGAGAACAGATAAAACTATGTTAGACAAATCTGCTTTTTGGGGCGGAAGACAATATCGCGCACGAATCGCACAGGTAACGACCGAGGGCGCTTTCGCGCTCCCGGATTACCAGGTCGATATCGTGGGATACTGCCGAGTGTAGGATTATTCACGCTTCTCTTTGGAATCGCCGCTCTACAGTGAATGTTTGCTGCATGCAGTTCACGCAGGATAGTTTTTGATGATACAGCTTCCTGTAGCTGTGTGTTCATCTCAGATGTTATCTGGGATACCGTTGTCTTGTGCTTTCTGGCCAATCCGCTTGAAAGCCCTTTTGTCTCTATCAGTCAGCTTCGACAGTCGGCCATTGTTGTGCTTGGCAGATGATGTATTTTCCTGTTTGATATAGGCTGTCATTACAGTCGACAAGGTACTTCTCCCGACCCCAAAAAGGGTGGCCATTTTCGTTACTGAATTTTTAAATAAATCATTAAAAACATTAGAAATTGCCAATGAGAAAAAAGAAATAACAATTGCAATGCTGTGCCCGATAACAGAGAATAAGATGCATGCAAAATTAAATGCATTATTTAAATTATGATACAAATGTTTACATTTTCATTTATCATCCAATAGGCTCATTTTTCATATGTAATATGCAACAAATCGATTAACACCATTCTGACAAATCTAGTTTGTTCCATTCAAGAGAGAAATTACTTTTTAGGATAGTTACCAATTATCATACAATATTATGTTTGAAATACTCCATCCATTCGTGACACACAGACATCACTTCGAAAACAGTCGATTCGTGTTCAGTAATGCTTAAAGCATGCTCTTGCAAAAGTAAATATCCCTAGTTTTATATTTTGATACCAAAATATTCATCAATAATCATTTATTTCACAGAATATTATTCTCCATTATATTTTGATGATTTCGCATGTGAGTATGAATAAGCCATTCTGTTGAGCCTAATACATCGCCAAAAGCATTATATTTAAATTTACGTGGAATTAATTCAATACCAAAAACATTATGCCATAGATACTGTACACCATTATTGCACTGGGAAAAAAAGTAGTCATTCCATTATGTAGAAAAAGTGATGTGCTGCCCACATCAGATATTTTAGGATGCTCTTTGTTTTAGTATATATCCACAAATTTAAATTGACAGATTTTGAAGCTGTCTAAAAATAAGTAAAAATTTTAAGGAACATAATACTGTGGATAAAAAAATTTAATTTTTCAGAAGTTCTTAAAAGTTATACAGATATTCAAATCAGAGGAAACTGATTTTTTATTCCTTTTCTGTTTCTTTGTAAACAATAAAAATTATAAACACTGGCATGATGTACAAATATGTAATTATATACTCGTTGTCAGTATTGTTATTGTACAAGGAATAGATTTGAAAATGTAAATGTTTCATTTCAGTTTTTGCACACATACGAAATTTATTATGGGATAAATGCCTTAAGATCACTAGGTACTCATTATTAAGTACAAATCATAAAACAAAATTTATTAGAAATAATAAAGTTCATTATATTTTACCATTTATTCAACACTTTTGAGGGACTCCTGAGTCCATCTAAGCCCAATGAGTAATCCAGCCCTGAAAACACTTTTTACTATACTAAACTTGATTAAAATTGGCCATGAAACAAAACATTTGAAAACATGTATGCATATCCTACAGACAATATAAACATGTTAGATTCATTTAAATGCTATATTCAAATTTAGCAATATGAAATATTTTAGCTAATACATAAATTAGGATATAACTTGTTAGATGTGATTACAATTTTTATATACTCTTTTTGTACGTGTGATCACAAAACTTTAATTCTAATTCCAGTTTTAAGTTCTACAGTTCAAATTATGAATGTGGCAAAGTCGGATTCATATTTTGAAAATTCAAAGAGCGAAACAAAAGGACAAGGTTTGAAGGTTCAAAAGAAATTTATTTTGTTCTAAACATGAAATTGTTCAACATTTCAAGTAGAAAGTTATTGCTATCACAAACAAATATAATAAATATATTGCCGCAAGAATTCTATCAACACAATATTATATAACTTTGAAAAATAACCAAATAAAAATATAATAAAACAAATTAAACTGAGGTAAATGTATTTCAATAAAATATATAATAGAACTAAAAAAAGCGGCTTTTGTTCTCTGTTCAAAAGATAAAGAAAACCAAGATCACAACCCAAAGGAAGAAAAATTGCACAGCCTTTAATACAATACATAACTGATTATCAAATATAATGTGATAGGAACTGCAAAATATGTAGAAATGAAATATAAAATACGCTAAATGGTGTTAAATTTACTGAAAAATATGTAGAAATGAAATGTAAGGTACACTAAATAGTGCTAAATTTACTTTCTTTAGCAATACTATACATATCAAGAGATGTTATTAACAAAGCATATGAGGTAAACAAGTACACTAATAAATAAGTTGGTATCACGTCTGATTTCAAACAAATAAGATTAAGGACACAACTTTAGGCATAAGGTCTTTTTATTAAAACTTCTTATATCGCGTATGTTCGCCATAAAATTATTCAAATTGATACTAAACTTATTGCTTTAAAAGCTCGTTTAGCTTATAAATCTAGTTTTCCTTACCATCCTAAGATCTTCCGTCCTTTTATTCAGTTCTGTCATGAATTTGGTTTCAAGCCTGCTCACTCTAATATTACCACTTTATTTAACAGTATTCGTTCTGATAAACTTGGAGATATTGATGACTTTAAAAGCTATGTTGGGATGTATGTGGTTCCCCTGTTGTCTCCCAATGGTGACTATACATTTTATATTGGCAGTACCAAATGCAATGTTGGCATCCCTTTAGCAGAACACACTCGTGATGTCAAAGGTGGTAAACTTTCTACACCTTTCTGGTAGGTCGGACGGTCTGGGTTTCAATCAACAACAACAGCTCTTGCTCAATATGTTGTTAATGATAATTTTCTGCCCGTTTTTGAAAAAACTTTCCTTTTAATGCATTGTAATAACCCACGTAATATTCTCCTTTATGAATCCCTTTTTATTTATATCTACAGTGAGTAGATTTGTAATTTTGACCCCAGTCAAATTTTAAGTTATGCTTGGCGACTCTTCATAGTTATCTTCATAGATATCATTCTCATAAAGATCGGGCTTGACTGTCCTTTCCGAATTTGCATTTTTTCTGTAATAATATTTTTTAATTGTACTTTTCTCTTGATATACTTGCATTTTGAATCCGTTTAAAACATTTTATACTTTTTGTGTATATTTCTTGGATAATCGTCTGTTCATTTACTAATTTTATATTTATTTATACAAATTTGCTATATTACTGGTCTATATATGAATGATCCTATTTACTTTCCATGTAGCCACTGATGAAGAGAATATTAACGCTCGAAAGAGCTCTGGCAGTTTTTACTTTGTACGTCTTATAAGAAGTTTTAATAAAAGACCTTCTATCTAAAGCTGTCTCCTTAATCTTATAAGTACACTAATGTTCATGTAAAAATTTGGTAGATTTATTAAAGTCACAATTTATAATAATATAAAAAGATGTCTGCCTGTTTGTTCATCTGTTGGTGTAGTAGAAATCTAAGTGATCTCCAGCAACAATAATTGGTACAGTGTTGTTTAGGCCATGTTCTGCGACATCCAGAAACAATTTTTTAAAAAGCTGAATTGGTTTTACGGTATTTTATGCTGAGGTGCAATTTTAAGAGATTTTCATATAAATAATTTCTTCAGTGATCAAAAATATCATAACATTTCATTTTAATACCATAAAAAAGATTGTTCCAGCAAGTTTTGAACTGAATCTTTAAGACAATTACTTCATATTTAATTTTTTTTAATTCATTCAAATAATCCCTTTTTAGACATTCAAACTTATTTTCCTGCATAAATTGAAGATTAGCATGATTCTAATTTTTTGCATGATTATGGCATACAGGAATATCTTTGCGTTTTAATTTAAAATAAAAAATAATTACTCTATTTCTGAATTTTGAAATGCATCTACAAAAGTTTCAAATTTTCATTCGAATACTCATTCCAAAAGAAGTTCTCTTGTGTTCATGATATCCCAACAGGGGGGTGTCTATTACTATGGAGATTTTATCCTGTAAGTATGGGGAGCAGGATTGCAGAAACCAGTGAGGTATATATATATATAGCCGTCACTAAATTGTGCTGTACATATGGCATGGTTGTGCATGTAAAATATGAAGCACAGGAATAATTTAGTTCAAAAGTGTTTTGAAAATTGAGTGGTGTTATCCATATCTATATTATTTACATAGAAGAGTACATATTTAGGACCCAGGTGACACTAGATAATTCATTTTAGTTAGAACATAAAGAGACTTAAAATAAGATAATTGTTCTTTACAGCACTTAATGCTGGATCTGGTAAACACATTTAACTCAGAATAGAAATACATTGTATTCTAAGACGATAATCTAGTACTTATATTGAGGAAATAAAAATATGACATTTACAGAAAAATATTGGACATAGTCTAATTACTGGTGAATTTTCTAGTGAAATTTTACAAGTTTTTAATGAAGAAATAAATTTTCATTGCATTTATCCTGAGATATTTTGAGCAGTTTTAAAAATATTAAATTCCCTGAGGATTAAAAGCTTTCCCTGAGATTCCAAGCTTTTGCTGAGGATTTCAAGTTTTCCCTGAAGTGTATAAATTCTGCTTTTAAAATTTTGTATGTGGATGTAAAAACCCATTGCAAGATGAACATCGACAATATTAACCATCTTCTTTGATTTTTATATTTTCCATTTATTGATTATTTAATCATATTATAAATATTTATGATTACTTTCATGAAATCAAACATTTAAGTATTAACACAAAAACTTAAAAAAAAATGGTTACAAAAGATAAGGGTCTCATGGATTAAATAAAAATTGTAACACAGATAAAATGCAATGTCAACACACTGCTCTTATAAATTCATTAAAATAACAAAGGTTTAAACTATATAAAATTAATAAACTATAAATTTTCTTTTAATGCAATGAAACCTCGATTTTACATTTCCCACGTTTCATATTTTCCTGTTTCGTACACTATTTTTTCTCGGTCCCAATTATCTCCTATACCATTAACGTTCATTTCCTGTGTCAAACATTGTTTCGATTCTACGTTTTCCCTCATCAAATGTCATTTTTTAGGTGCTAAATGAAATTTTTCTAGTATTTCATGTATGTATTGTGCGTTTCTTTTAAATGCAATCAGCTTGAAGCAATTCTCATTCCTTACCTGGATTCTTCAATGTATTCAAGGACAATTGTTTTAATGTTTTGAAAATTGATTTAGAGGACTATAATGGTTGCGATAGTGATGTGATTACCTCAGAGGTACAAGCAATTTTTTAACTAATGGATTTTTTATAAGAGGACAGTGATGACAAGAAAATGGAAATTGAAGAACCTCATGTACCTTTATTCATTGCAGCATTAAATGGAAAATAAAAATTGTTAAAAACTTTTCTCATGACCACAATTTGCAAGAATCACATTTGCAAAGCCATTCAAAATGCTCTTTTTGAAATTGAATAAGAAATAACATGAAGCAAAAATCGCAGATTTTTTTAAAACAAATTGAAATGTCAGTATAATACAACATAAATTTTATTACATTAGTTTTTGCATGTCGATTTTTAAAATGCATTTTTATAAAATTTGTTACAACTTATTTGAATTTTGAAAAAATTCGCAGATAAAAAATTCCCCGATTTCCAGGTAATATCTTCAAAAATTCCCTGATATGTATCACTACCTGCTTTTACTGGGTATTAGTTTAACAAGCATAAAAAGTCAATTAATAAAATTGAAAGTGATAATAAAGAACAAATAATTGAAATTAATTCCCTGTACAGTTTTTTTTTGTTTGACGTTAACGTTTTCTCGTGAAGTACAATTTTGTTTTTTTGCTGGTCCAGCAAAATATGTAAATTCAAGGTTTTATTGTATTAAATACCACAGAAAAAAATAACATTTATATCTTCAATGTAAAACAACACACACAAAATCTTCAACATGCCATCATATAACATTTTTATTAAATAAAAGTAACAATTTCCAAATAAAATGTATATCTCTAATGATATATGGATCTTCTACAAATGAAATCAATTTACTCCTACTTTTTAAACTATTTTACTGAGACAAATTATATAAAAAGAACTACATTAATTCAGTTTTAATATTATCTTTGAATAATGTGCATAAACATAAAAAATGAGCTATTTAACAAAGTAAAAATTCAAAATATGTATGGAAGCAGATGGGGTACACTTTCTTGTGGACAAACAATTAAGTATTAATAAAATCTAAAATTTTACTATGATATATTATTCTATATTTGTTCAAAATTACTTTGTACTTTATACTTACAAACTGTACATAACAAAATAAAAACAATAAATTCTACAATTTATTTCAAATGAAGTGAATAGAGAACCAATCAGCAATTTCGCAGCGTTCTACTGATTTTATATTTTAGAGCTCCTTTCTCTTTATTCAGGCTGGCTACAGTATCTCAGATAAAAAATTCCCTGATATGTATCCTGCCTGCTTTTACTGAATATTAGTTTAACAAGCATAAAATAGTCAATTAATAAAATTGAAAGTGATAATTAAGAATAAATAATTAAAATTAATTACTCTCAGCATTGGAAAGTATAATAAAGTACAGTATTTATGCAAGAGTTATATAAAAACAGCATTATTATAACAATATAAATCTTTTCAAGCATTAAAATTCTAGATAAGCTAAAAAACTCAACTATAAATTCAGCAGTGTTCTGTAAAATCCAGTCAAGAATTCATATAGTTAAATATCACTTATTGCAGTAAAATTATATACAAACAGAAACAGTGTCTTTTTAATTTGCTTTTCTTGCCATATGAAATATCTTAATAACTTTCAAAACAATACAGATTTGAGGGATCATTAAGAAACGTTGAAATTTTAAAACTCTCTTCTTTTTATTGAGGTGTCGAATAGGCTGTCGCCCATCACATTAAACATGAATAAGGAATTCTACATGTGTATTATCACGGGTCGAAAGAAAGCTGTGATTACCTTAAAAATTTAAATTTCCTTGATTTTACAGTATTTTTAAGGAATTTCCTGATATTTTCTTGATTTTTCCATAATATTGTTATTCCTTGATTTCTAGGTTTTGTAGCCACCCTGTTATTAAAGTGAAGCAATGAAGTAACTGAACTTCTTAATTTTAAGTTGGATTCAATATGCTGTTTTCTGTCTGTATACATGCTTTGCTTAGCAAAAAATCCTCTAAAGATTAGACTTTTTTTTTAAAATTTAGATACATGCTATAACAGGTGATTAGATATATGGTTTTACAGGTCGAATTCGTTACTAAACGTAGTATAATGAAAATTGCATGTGCTACGCCCCCGTAACCTTTGTTTAGATGATAATTTTCTAAAACTTAACCATTTTTTTTTAAATTGGATATGTTATGTAAATTAATAGGTCTTTTTTGCCCAAGTTCATTGCTAAACATGGTCAGATAAAAAATGCATGTTACACTTTACTCCCTTCACTGATATAAGTTATCTGATATTAACTCCTCTAAAAACAGAATGACTTTTTTTTTCAAATTTGAATATATGATGTAAGTTCATGTTTTACAGGCTAAATAAGTGTCAATTTGATAATATTAAAAATTTTACTTCTCTTACAGTGTGAGGATGATGTCCCTCAAAAGAATTCTGCAGAGATAAAAATTTGATGTGTCTATTTCAATTGGCAATTACAAGAAACTTAATGATTATGTCTCATCCACAATTACAAGAAACTTCAGCAAGATAAAATAATAAGCCTATAATACTTTGTTATTATTTTACAGAAACATCAAAATTTAGCCTGTAAGAAAAATCATGTCTTGGGGACTCCTAATTATTTTAGTAAGTTGATAAGAACTGGTTGTACATAAATAGGTTAAACAAAAGTTTGTAAATAAACTTGATACTAGGGTTGCACTTATTATTGCAGATAATAGCATCCACAATTCGGTTTTGTGCTTATTATATACTTTTCTGCTGATACCTGCAATATGCCATAATGTTGTAAACCTCTGTAGAGACTGATAAATTCAGTTTTACATGTAGTCACCTTCAAATGTAAAGATAAGTCCAGAAAAAACGATTCTGAAATGGACAAAATTATATCAGTATTGCAGCTAGTAATTATACTTTTACTAGTAAGTACTGGTGAAAAATCATAGGAAGAATTTTATTCACTGAAAGTTAATAAATGTAAAAGATCTTGTCTTCACTCAAAGTTAATAAATGTAAAAGATCTTGTTTGATTTTTATTATGTTAATAATATCTCCAAAAGTAATATTTTTAGTATAAATTTTATGTAGTATTATTTATCTTAATAAAACAACTCAAAATTAGTCTCAAAATCTCATTAAATCGGTTTTGATATTCTCTTTCTCAAGTGACCGGAGAATAATGGCGGATGTACCAAGTGTTTGTTATGCCTAACTGCAAGCTTACTGTGGTAAACTTATGGAACATTTACTATGGTTTCAGATTTCATTAATCAGCTGAAAGTTATAAAATAAGACAAAAATATTGTGAATAAAGTGCTATCATTGCAAGGAGGAATTTTAAAATAATATAATTTCTTGCTTTTAAAATCGAATAACATAAACAAAATCAAATCGCCAAACATGTGCCTATGCTTGCCGTCATTCCATAAATGATAACATGCATAAATTGCTCACACTCGAAATTATATTGTTTAATAATAATGCTTGTTGCCATTTGGCAAACGATAATAGCATGTGTAAATTACTCACACTTGAAATTATACTGTTTGATACGCATAACTTTTATAGGCATGGCTGGCAGAACGCTACTCTGAAAAGGGGCTGATGGAGACACATTACTGGGACAGTCAGAGCCTGTAGAAAGCCAGAGTATGGAAAGAAAACAAAGCATAACTCCAATGCAAAATGTTTTATAAATATTGATTGATTACTTTTTTTAACTATTCAACCTCATTTGAATGCAGAATGTATATCATCAATAAACAAAAACTATGATACAGTTGATGCAGCAGAATCTACTTTGTCATCATCAAGAAAATCTAGAGGAGTCACGTTGCTTTTGGGTAAACCCTCAGCAAACACCTTCTCAACTTTTTCCCATTGCTTCCTGTGAGTTTCAATTGTGTTTACAATGAAGGATAACTGAGGGAAAAAACCCGAAAGAAGCCTGAAAATACAAAGTAATAGGTAAAATTTTCAGAATTTAAACATTAATACTGCTAAGAGAGATTCATCAAATTAGCCATACTATTCTAAATATTTTGGTAATTGAATATTAAGCAAATAAAATAACAGTAACAACTATAAATGCAGTTGGCAATATACAGAATAGATAAGCTAACTGAAAAATCTAAAATGTAACTTAAGTTGATTTTTTTATACATCCATGTTGTTTGGTATACTTGTACCTCAAGGTGAATCAGTATCTGGGTGAAAATAAAAATGTATCTTTTTACAGTGAAGAACTGTCATGTAACAGGATGGAGTAGTTGCAGGTTCTCACTTCCGGTTCAAAAATTTTCCTTGAAACATTTATTTCTGAGGATTGGTTATAGATAGAGCTTAGATGATGACTAATGTAGATTCATCATTAAATTGCAGAGGGAGTAGAGGGGTTACTATTATTTCCCCTTTTAACATTATCCCAAATCCGGTTTAAAATTTTAATTTTTCTTGAAACATCACCCTAACAGCTTTTTTTTTCACAGTGACGTAAGATTTACGTCACACTGTGACGTCACAGTACATCTCGGCAATGTTATATTGAGGTCACAGCGAAGTCATTTTGGTCATTTTCATGGTCGTTTGTGACGTCGCATATTAATTTGTTTGTGATGTTACATTGTAATGTCATCACATTGTTACGTGTTAATTAAATTATGGAAACGTCACAGAATATAGTCACAATGAAGTTACAAAGTTACCGATATGTAACGTCGCATAGAAGTCACAAATATGATGTCCCATTATGACCCAGGTGTCACGTGACTACAACGTCACTGTCACACATGTGACGATCTTTGCTGTGAGGGCAATTTCTCATAACCAGCTATAGAGTTTAGATGATGACTGATATAGATTCAGCATCAAGTTACTGAGGGGTAAGAGTATTTAGTAAGGATTTTAACTTCCGATTCTTTTCTACTTCTGGTAAAAAAAATTTCCTTGAAACATCTATTTTTTTCAGAATCAATTTTTGATAGAACTTGAATGATGATTGATAGGGATTCCGCAATCTCACCAAGCATTTCCCATTTCTGGTTCTAGAGATATATGAATTGCAATTAAAAAATTTAAATATTCCTCACAACATATATTTCTTAAGATTGGGTATAGATAGAGCTTAGATGCTTGTTGAGCTATGGATTTAGCATTGAATTTTGAAGGGGTAAAATATAAATTTTGATTAATGTAAAAAACTATGAATATACTGGTTTACAATAAAGTGTTCCCCAAAACACCATGAAATAATTAATGCTATGTTGTTATTAATTGAAATAATTTATTATAGTGTTGGTCTTCCCTTCAAAATTTAATATAATGCTGGAGCTGCTACTATGTTAAAAGAAGCAGTATTATGTTAAAATAATTTAACATAGTACTGATGGTACCTCATGGTGAAAATTTGCAGATCTCGGATCCATTGAATAAAAACAATTAAGTATTTATGGCAATAGCTGGCAATACACACACACACATTTTTTACTGTTATTTAAATACCCATTTACAATACTAATCTACAATTTTATGTAATGAATTCTATGCGGATGCTAATGATGGATGAATGGTGCTAATCTACAAAATAGAACTCAGTCTAAACAATACTGCAAACTAAACAATAAACACAAATAAAAATGCATATAAACTTAATCTATATTATGACCAAAATATGTTATTAAGGCAAATTAATAAAGTTAAATTAAGAATCTTACTTATAAACAGGTAATACGACTTGTTCTAGAAAATTTATTTGTAGTCTTGGTATTCGAGCTTTTTCTCTGTCCATCATTTCACTTGGCATAACACCCATAGCTTTTTCAAGATCACCTTGAGAAAAAAATTCTCTATAGATGAGTTTCTGGAAAGAAAAAAAGTCCAGATTGGCACATAAAAGCTAACACATGAACTTGAAACTAGTATATATACCATGCCAATCCTCAATGCAGAAGGCCACAATACCCAAACAGACCTTACCCAACTGAAATCAGTGGTTAAAATCTGTTAAACAAAAGACTTATTATAATAAACTGACTAACAAAGAGACTGAGAATAAGCAACAAAAAATAAAACATATTTTTCCTCAAACTTTAACATTAAATTTTCAGACAGAAATATAATGCAAACAGTTAAAAATATGAACGTTTTCAGTGTATCTCAACAGAATAGGACAACACTTGAAAGGGCACATTCTACTTTTAAAATCATAAAAAATATATATAAAAAATATATATTTGTTTATTATTCAGTGAACAAGTTCACTTATTTGTAAAAATTTTGGTATAAATATTATTTTTGTATGTTAATCATTTTCTGAGATATTAAAAAAAAAATACAAAACATTAAAGTAGTATACAAGTTTGCCAAAAATTAGTAGTACAAGTTTATACTTTGAACAAGTTTTTATTAAAATGTAAATTTTTGGAACTTGAGTGAATGATATTTCAAGAACCGGTTGATGCATTATTTTTATGAAATATTGCTTGTTTTGTGATAACACCATTGTGAAAAAGTGGAACTAGAATTAAATTTGCAACTTAGAGAAAAACAATTTTATCAGCAAAAAATTGTTAAAATTCAGAAAAAATTAAATTTGAAATGATAATTTATAACATTTAAAATTTAAATAATCCATTAACACTACTTCCCAAATGTATTATGGATATTGTCTTTAATAAAACCCAAAAGTCGCTTGATTACCTTTTTATGCATTTATGATATATGCACAATGAATTGCCATGACTTTAACAACCAAAAAACATAAGTAACTTTTAATTATTTTGTACATATTATATCTCAATTTTCAATTAATTTTTTTTTTAATTTTCAAATTGTGCCAAACTTTCCAATCTAGAAAAACTGAATAATTAGAATATTATTGTTATCTGAGTTGAGAACTGAATTCTGGCCTATCTTTCAGTTCCCATGTTCAGAGTTGTAACTACTATGTAATGTGTATTGGCCCTTTGATAAATTAAATCAATGTAATTGAAACATAGATAAAACAAAATCCATTCCAAAAGAAATTTGATATTGTCACGTTGATATTATATAAACTAGGGACATAACTCATCTTCTCAGGGTTTCCAAGACGATTTCTGACTTTCGTATAATCTTCCAATCAGAGGCTACTTTTGACAAGATTTTAAAATCTTCTGAATTTTTTAGCTGAAAATGATGCTACAATTTTATACTATGCTACTGTCTTGAAACTTAGAATTATAAGGGAATTATATTGTAAAAGGATGGAAATTTTGACAAGATTTCTGTTTCTATAAATAACCTCTCAGGCTTTTCTTTTATGTGTTTTACAGAAAATTAACTCTTAAAATGTATAAGGCTGATTTAAAATATAAATTCATATATTTTAATAGAAGTCACTATACTACATCACGGCTAATATTTTTTTATTATGGTGATTCCACTACCCTTGCTAATTATTTTGAATATATATTTAAAAAAAGAATCAATGGGGCTGTGTTAGGACAAACCTCAACTTTGTGCATAATAATTATTGGTAAAATAAAATTGTTAGTTTATTGGAATTTGTAAAAGTTATTGTACTTGTAGAATGAAGGCAAAACGAGGGGGATTCCATTACTCAATCATTTGTCTGCCAGGGAGTACTTTATATTGAGGTGGGGAAAAGTGTAGTGCATTATTATGCTTTTATATAGTGTCCCAAAAAGATTGAAACACGCTTTAATTCTTTACCTTTTAGAGATAAATGGGCAATGTAAATTGCAAAAATGTCGAAAGTAAAGTAGGAAATAAGACTACATTAATGAAATAGTCCTCCCATTAATTTTTAAAAAGTTACACATTTTTAATTTTTATACGACCCCCTTAGACAAATTGGGTCAATCAGAAAATTTTTATTTTTAATAAAACAAGATCATTAAAAAAACCTGCATATCTGCATCTTTAAAATCAACTGAATTATGAGAAAGGAAAACAGCTAATTTATGCCACTTTTCCATACCATGTATAAGGCTGTTTCATCAGTGAAAATAGAGATCATAAACAAATTGAGGATGGAAATTGTTTAGATCAAAAATACGTTAATATGTGTCAAACTTTATCACAAATGCATCTAAATAAAGCATTATACAGACAGAGATCATATAAAGCAGTGGTACTCACTACGCAGTTAGGTATCCTATGTATTATCATCAAGTTTTATCTTTTTTGTGATGTCACAAATTTACATTTCTAATTTAATATATGGTCCCCATTCACAATGCTCAATTTTCAATTAAATATAATTTGCTCAATTTTAAAGCTACAGATATGCAGTTTTTTTTTTTAAATGATCGTGTTGCTTTAAAAATAAAAATTTTCTGATTGACCAAATTTGTCTAAGGGGGTCGTATAAAAATTAAAAGTGTAACTTTTTGAAAATTAATGGGAGGACTATTTCATTAATGCAGTCTTATTTCCTACCTTACTTTCAACATTTTTGCAATTTACATTGCCCACTTATCTGCAACAGGTAAAGAATTAAAGCATGTTTCAATCTTTTGGGGACACCCTGCATACTCTTTCCTGTAGTTGTGTTTAACGAAAATGTGAAAAGATTTTATTAGATGATTGTTTTAATGACAGTAGTGATTATGTTATCATGGAATTACTCTTTCTAGCTAATTTTTACGCAACACATGTACAAAATTGTTGCAAAGAAAACTTTCAGGCTTTTTATAATTTTCTGAATATTTCACATAGATATTCAGGATTTTTTATAGATTTAGTTGGTATGCACATAATAACTTGGGAATGTGTGCATTACACATTTAATAAGAATTTTATTTTTACAATATGAAATGTGTAACTTTGAAATTGGTGTATACCTAACATTAAAGTACATAAATCTTCACTGTAATTTTAAATTCAGGCAAATTAAATATATATACTTGAAAAACACAGAGCAGGGAAATGCAAGATTTGTGAGCATTTTGAAATACAATTAAATGTATCAATTCAAGAAATTTAAGATTTAAAAAAATACAAATTTTAATAAAATAAATTTTAAATACTCACAGCAATTTCTTTTGTGTTGCTCCAGTCCTTAGTCTGATCTGACAAATCACATGAGGTTACTAAAAGGCACAACAGTATTCGATGATGTTCAAAATTAGAACTGTCATAACCATCTATAATTTCAAAAGTTTAAAAGTAAAATGTAAAGTAATTATAAAACAAAATATGTATTTATTAATTGTAAAATTTAAGATAAATACATATTAGAAGATCATAAACATTTTTTTTTAATATCACAGGTAAGTACAATAATATAATGAGCTTTAAATAGAATTTACTAACTAACCTTGAAGAATCTTTTTAATATCTTTGATAATACGAAAATGATGAGCTAGATCTGTAGCTAGTATGATATCCCTGATGTAATCTAAACACTTTTTATATTCCTGAAATAAATAGTAAGCACAATAAGATATTCCTGATAGTGTCTATTTATTTCTGGTAAAAAGTATTTATAAAACAGTCACTCATTAGATGAACATATTTAATAAGTAAATTCAGAGAACATATCTTTTTCCATTTTAGCTAAATGCACGTAAAATATTTCAAGAATGGCATATGTTAACACTCTGTAAATGATCAAAATTGACATTTTTATTATGAACATATTTAATAAGCAAATTTAAGTAAATTCAGTGAAGATTTTTTCCACTTTAGATAAATAAATGTACAATATCTGAAGAACGGAACATGTTAACATTCTGTAAATGCTCGAATTTGGATGCTCTTATTGACTTTTCTATTGTCACTACATAGCCAATCTTAATAAATGAAGTGTACTCTGTATGTATGTGTGTCTGCGCATTCTAGAGCAGGAAATCTAAGAGTCATATTGTCATGAAATTTGGTACATAAGTACTTCAGGACCCAAAAAGGTGCATCTCGGCATTATTTCTTTTAGTTTGAGTTAGTATTTTAGTTATTTTATGTTTTAGAACAATTGAGCTTGATTTTGAGTGATATTCACAAAAATTGGTTCCTTAACGACCAAAATATTATCAGAGTTTATATCTTAATATCATTGGAAAGATCAAAAGATTTTCTTTCAAACAAACTGTAAACAGAATCCATATGATTAATAGACAAATATTCATACATTTAAAGTAATATATTTGTGTGTGTGTGTGTTTTAAATGTCAAAGATTTTTATATTATGATATAAAAAATTGAGATGCAATCCACTTTTTATAATTCAACAGCTGCTTCTTTAAGTAATACACACTGCTCCAAAACAAAAAATAATTTCCTCAAACCATCCGTTCATTAATTATAGATATGTTAGATGAGCGAAATCTTAAAATTTATGAATCATTTTTTATAAGCCATTACAATCTTACATTACAACCATTACATTACAATCATTTCCTGATTGAAGTTTTCTAATCTACTGAGACAATGCCTACAGAAGGGGGAAATATGTTGTCCATTTGCATATATGAATAAAGGATGTGTATATCCTGATGTGTGATCATAGATTGTGGGAGATTTAGAGATTGGAATTGTGAGATGATTTTAGTTCAAAACAGGTGATTTAGAAATTGAGTATGGTGTTATCTGTATCTGTATTATTTAAGTAACGGGCACTGATTTAGGACTTGGCCAATGCAGGGTGATTCGTTCTAATGTTTCATATACACAATAATAAAGGATCAAACTTGGGACTATATTGAACTTTTTATTGTCATTTCATAACCCATGTGTTGAGGAACAAACTTTATATACATTCAGATATTAATGGATGGTATTACCTCACTTTAAATATCGTTATTTTTGTATTGCTGCAGCAATAGCATTGATGTAGCAACAGATTATCTATTTGAACAATAAATAAGGCTTTTAAATCCACAGCTAATATTTTAAAATAATGTAAAAGTTAGATTTTATGCATTTCAACAATTGAAGAAATCACCTTTGGTTTTAATCCCATTTAAATGGTGGTATTCATTGGCAAACTATTGTAATAAATTAAAAACTTCAAAGAAACAATCAGAGGATCAAACAAAACTATTTTATACACATCTACAGGCTGTGACCTTTAATTTGATATGTGAATTGTATAGGGTTATTGAAAAGTTGCTAACATAAAATTTTAAAATTATTTAATATACCATGAAATTGAAATATATATATATATTTTTTTAGTTAGGTAGCAATAATATACCCTCAGAAATATCAGCAGCTGTTTTTCAATACATCAGATGATAATTACAGACCTTCTTTATCAATCAAAGAACATGAAAGTTTTCCCAGCATGAAAGTCCTTATTTTAGAACAATATTTCTCTAGCCTTTCCTATGAAAGTGTCATTGAAGAGTTTCTGCAACACTCTCTATTTCAGATAATTTATCCTGAGATAAAATGGAAAGTCTGTGCTTTGTCTGCAGCAGATAAGAGTTTCTCAAAAGCGCTTTACTAACCTCATAATTGTTGAATTATGAAGGGCTTTAGAGCATGGATATATTTTCAAAAACTCTTCAATGACACTCTCATATGAATGGTTAGAAAAACATTGCTTTAAAACAAAAATTATTTTACTCTGGGAAAATGTGATGTTCTTTGATTCATCAAAAAGAGGTCAATAATTATCAATGGATGTATTAAAAACAGCAGGCAATGTTTCTGATATATTTTTGAGGGTACATTTTGAGGGTGCCATCTAACTGAGAAAAAATTCTACTGTTTCAATTTTTCAGCACATTAAAAGGTTTTAAAACTTGATGTGTGAAATTTTTCAATAACTCTGAAATATATATATATATATATATATATAACAATTTAGCTCAAATCTTGATTTAGAGACAATATATTAATATGTAAAGACATAAATACCTGCTCTGAGAGATTTTCAAATATATTACAGCCATCCGTATGTAAAATGGCAATAGTCTGTGCAAAATGGTGCCTCTATATAAAAAAAATGTGTAAGTTAAATTCAAGCAATTTATATTGTAACACAAAAAAAAATAATAAACTCAATGATCTATTTATTATAGTAACTTCAGGAATATCATTAATATACAATGAAACCTCTGCCAAATGTCATCTCAAGATAAGGACACCTCCATATTGAGAGTAATTTACTTAGTCCATCAAAAAATAGATGTTTCTATTATGACTTTCTTTTTTCAAGAATTCTCATATAAGCATACAGAGAGAGGACAGTACTCCCCTTTTACATTGCAGGCCAGGCCCATATTTAAGAATCCCAATGCCCCCTGGACAAAAACACAATTGCCAATCCTCCCCACATAAAATATAGCATAGGATTTTTTATTTCATTTCTATAACTTCCTACACTTATCTAGAAACAATACAGGACATCTATGTCTTCCCATTTTAGTGTGTGTGTGCATGTTAAATGTCGAGATTGGAGGGAATTTTTCTCTCCATTTTGCGATGAAATGCTATGCATGGTCCAAAGATTTGTCACAATATCATCTTAGATTTTTCTTTTCATTTTAAATACATATTTCCAAATATTTGCTACACCCTCTAAATGATTATATTCCCTATATTATGTTATTTATAGAATTTTTATGCAAAATATACATATAGATGAATTATCTTCTGTACCTACTTAAGATTCATTGATAACTTACTACCTTATTCATTATGTTACAGTATCTTGGCAAATCTAAGGTCAATGAGTACAATCAGTGGTCAAATTTTGATCAAACAGTACACCATCAAAAAGTTTTCAATGTAATCTGCTTTGTACTCTTAATCCAGTATAAACATTAACTTATCAGTGACAAGCTGATATCTATAATTTTTTTATCTAAAACATGCATAACATAGAATTTTTTTAAGCTAGCTTACAACTGTCACATTCCATTATTTCTATATTCAATAGTATATATCTGAACTTAATATGGAAACTTTTGAGACGTTTTTTATATGTACATATTCATATAATTCTGAAAATGGTTTTGATATTGACAGAAATTTTACCTAAAATTGGAGAAATATAAACATTTATTTTATTACAAATAATGCACATTTTATCCTATTCTAGTGTAAATAACTCTATAATTACTTGCCTCTAACACAGATCCTTCAGAACTATACAATGCAGCCAGAACAGATTTCTAAAAAAAAGTTACAGTTATAAACAAAATATAGTATGTGGGTACACAGTAGTAAAGTCATACAATTTTACATTTATAGTGGAATATAAACTAACAATGCTTTCAAAAATTCTACTACATGCTAAGAGGAAATTTTTTAGCCCAAGACAATACTTGAACTTTATATATTGTAGGAAAAACAAAAATTGGATATGGGTAGTACAAGACTTTCCCTAGACTCAAATTAATATTTTGTCTATATTTAGTTTCCTTACAAAATTATTCATGAAACTAGAATAAATTACCCACCATTGCCTAGGTTCTAAATAAGTAAAGAGTAGAGAATGTAACTAATGCAAATAACATTACTCACTTTCTAAATAGGATGATTTGAAAACAAAATTATTCCCATGTTCTGCTTTTTCCATGCACAACCATGAAAACGGCACAATGCCAGTATAATATGTCCTTAATAAGCATGTGGAGCACATGCAAACAGAGAATGCTGAATTGGCTTAAAATACACACTATGTCCTCAATAATAAATTAAAATATTTGAGATCACAATGAAAAAAAAAATCCTTTGATAAGCAAAATAAAAATTAAATACTATTTCAGCAAAATTTCATCTGATCTTTACCAATTTTGAGCACAATATTTATAATCCTGAAGTAATGGCATGTTTAAAAAATGAAAACAATATCTTTAAAATTCAAGACGTTAGACTTTAGGACATTAAAACCCACCACCAGTCTGTAAACTCTTCCATGTTGCAGACATCTGTCTACAAAGGATTTGCTCAATAAATTTGATTTTAAAATGATGAATTTTGGACAAATTCTGACTTTAAACATTCATAATTCAAATTTTTAAAAAGCTCACTGAGGTACAACATTCTGTGACTTCATTTATCTCTGTACTAAATTTTTTGGCAGCTGGTAACTCCAATTTTATGCTACAATTTTATGCAACACACAAAAGCATCTTATTATGCAAAATGAATATTTAAATTTACATATTTAATTCACTGTTTTAAAATAATTTCCTTTTAAATTTAGACATACTTTATTCTAGTATAGTTAGAGTGGATTTATTCACTTTGGCATAAAAAATTACTTACAAATAAATAATTTGCTTATGAAAGTTAGGCACAAATTTCTTGTATTTTACATCATTTTCATAAAAAAAGGTCCAACAGAATCTAATCAGCATCAGGAAAATACATGACTTGCACGAATTGCTCAATTTCATCAAAACGGAACTAGAATAGATACATACATTGCATAAACATGAGGCTAAAAGAACTGGACGCCTGTTATAGAGTGCCTCAAAATGTTGAAATTCATTGTGAACTTGAATTTAAATTTTCAACCCTATTCAAATACTTTGCTGTATATGTGTACTATACATTGTATAGAATTTAAAAAATACTGAGTTGTTTTGATGCTCTACAGTTATTTTATGCACCCAAGAGCAAATTTCATCAAAATCTGTGGTTTAAAAAAGATTCTAAGCAATTGCAAACATTCACATGTAATCACTCATATATCTAGGATTTGTGTCCAGCCCCTAAGTATCTAAAGATCATTATTCTAGTCATTTAAGTCATAGATGAACAAATAGAAAAATAAATTTTAGAATCCAATAAAATTGACATACATAAAATGTAATTATAAGTACTTACCGAAGTTACTTGGAAAGAACTAGTGGTTCCTCTATGATCTAAATCATGGCACAGACATGCAACAAAAAGTGATAAACCCTCTAAGAAACTAAAAAAGATATCTTGCAATAAATGTGAATATATTTAAAATTATAATAAATCGTGAATATAATAAGAAAGCAGTTCAATTATTAAACAGTGTTTAATTTTAATATTACACATCAGAATCATGTGTGATATATTATATAATATTCTAATTTTTTCTCTTACAAAGAATACTTAAACCATTTTTTTTACTTAATAGTGCATTCTCATTGGATATGTGCACATAACTTCCTACTCAGGTATCACTACAAATTTAATAATGCTCAAGGTAGCTATTAGCACTACAGCTATTAGCTAAGGTGACCAATCGTCCTCCTTTAGGGAGGACAGTCCTTCTTTTGTAGGTTCTGTCCTTCCTCAAAAAGTGTCCTCCTACCTGTCCTCCTTTTCGATATTTTAAAACTAATCTGTTAATCTTTGAGATTCTTCAGAGATTCCGCGCCGAACTGTTATGCGTCATGTGACGGTACAGTTCGGAAAGACGCGATTATGAAACGCATGCGCAGTGCATAGGAGAACTTCACGTGTCTCGCACCATTGTGCACTTCACTTTGTTTGCTTTATATTATACTTCGTGTAATCAAGATTGAATGTTGATACTCTAGCTGCAGCACTTACCGTAAAATTCAATATGAAGGATATTTCTTGCTCCGAAATTTCCAATATATTGTTACTGTTAGAAAATGATATATTGACAAAAAATATTCATTCAATGGAAAAATACTCGTTTAAGTAAATAATTAAAAGGGATGTAAGCATAATTAGTGTATTTTTGTTTGAATTAATAAAATATTTCATTTATTTACGTTGTACTTTTTTCTTACATATTTTCGTCCTCCTTTTCATTGTAAAAAAATTGGTCACCTTACTATTAGCACATTAATAATGTACAAAAAAAGTGGATACATTGAGTTGGGTTGAATTGTTTGAGCACTTCATAATTATTTTATGCATAAAAGAGCTAATTTTCAAGCATGTTGAAATTGAAGATTTTTGACATTAGATTCTTTTATCTACTTGTACCTGTGATTAAAAAAAAAAGAAAAAATCCCCCTAATACAATAGGTTTAATACTGTTTAATGTATTTAATTAAATATTTTGTGATACATACTGCCTCATAACTATTTAAAAAAACATTTTGCTAGAAATTTTTTGAGATGGCAAAAAGAGACGGGTCGACATGACTGAAAGTAAATTATTAAAAATACTATAAGTAAACAAAAGCTTTTTTTTTTTAATTTTTGAAAAGTAAACAAAATGTTTTTACATTTCTATATTAAAAAAAAAAAAAAGCTAGACATGGGCAGCTGCTGCCGCTGACAAAAGCTTTTTAAAATTGCTGTCAAGGTTAACACCAGTCAAATGGCATCAAAAGATTTGCAATTTTGTATGATGATCTAGAATATTTTGCCATGTGTAACTTTCTATTTTAGTTACAATCAAATTAAAATTTTTAATTTTTAATCAAGTTGAAATGAAAATTTCATTTCTCTGTTATAGCAAATGATCTAATTATCCTAAATTTTCAATCCATACAGCATCTGACAGAGCTCACTTAATTCTCTTTTTAATATCAGCATAAAAATCTTGATTCAAAAATTTTCATGAAAACAATACTTTCTATATACTATATTACTTAGTATGATAAAGTAAAAATGCCTTCTGTAACAGTTTTATTATTGATTCCTACTTATTAGGCAATGCTCTACTATCTCACATTGATGCCAAGTAACCAAACTTTTTAAATTCTCTTCTAGGGGTGCTGCAAACACTTTTATTCAATCAAGCATGATCACTTTACTATAAACTTAAAGTGAATCTACAATAAAATCAGCAGAGTTGTGACATACATATAATTGCAGGAATAAATAAATCTAATACAAGATTATAAGCACTTACCTTAATTGATTACCCATCAATTTTAGGTTTTTTAATAAAAGATAAGAAAAGTGGCCAACAGAAAAACCATGCTTCCAGTTATGATATGGCGGATCGCGATATCCTTGTTTCACTGTCGCAACAAACCTATGAAATAAGAACTAAGCAAATTTTAAATACCAGTATATAATTACCAGAATAAAAAACACAACATATATTACAGAAAATAAAACTAAGAAAAATAATTCACCTTATATAACAGAAATTTAAATTTTTTCAAGACATTATTCTAAAACAATCTAAAGTGTACAGTCCATGACTTTCGTAATAGAGTCATATCAATTTTTCTTCATATATTTTGCAATCCGTTAATTTCATTTTATCCCATAAAATAGCACGTAAAATGGACACTTATTTATTTGAAACTGCAAATTTTTTAAACTGCTGATATTTTAAACTGCAAATTGGGGATTTATTCCCAATTTGCAGTTTAAAAACATTTTCTTTTCATTTCACAACTTAGCTCAATTTAATACATTCACAGATTCCCAACATTTCAAAAACTAAAATATTTCGAGAATGTTTTATCCAAGAGCAATGAGATAGGTTTTCTTCATTTTGTCATCACAATTTATACTTAAAAATTTAACACAATTTAGCATACTTATTCTTTAATTTCTGATTTTGACAATTTTTGCCTGCTGTTCTGATAGTTTGCCAAAATTATCAACAAAGTAGCAGAAAAAACTGAGCAAAGGTAGCAGAATGTTTTACAGTGGAATGTGGAAGACCCAGGCCGTCCGACTCATCCGAGGATTTGAGTAGCTGGTTGGACGACCGGGAAAGGAAGCTAGCAGGTGCCGACTTCCAAGGACAGCGACCGCTCTGGAGGTTTTTTAAAAATCCAGTTTTTTAAAGTTTAAGAATAAATTCGTAAGACAGACAGTTTTACAGACAAGAAATACGGACATAACGAAGACAGGTACTGTAAACAGACACAAATATGGACACGAAACATTCAGAAAAACATCAAGGATAATAATAATGAGACATTGCACAACATGATATAGATGATGAAGTAAATACAAAATGACATGGGAGGTTGATAATAAAAGATGAAAGTGTTTTCAATTTAACAATAGTGTTATCAGTTGGCAATATGATGAGTGTATTTACAATTTAATATATACAAGTTTGTACAAACAAAAGCAGGAAAAGGGGAACAGCAGAGGAATGTTCATTGATCAGGAAAGTTAAAAGCAGTAAAGCCCGACGAACTTGTCAATTTACTTTATTGGAAATGTCTCTTGCAATGAGGACACAGTTCTTAAGATAAAAAATGGATTGACTGTTGCGGCTGACACTGGAAAACCAAGCCGCTTGATTTCCAGGAGCAGGTTTAGAAAGATGAAATTTCTTTGTTAAGGGGCAAGAGAAAACAAAGTGATCTACGTCGCCAAAAGAGTTGCATAAGCAGTTCGAGGATTTTTTATGTTTAAAATAGTATAAATAATCAAGAAAAGGACCATGACCAGTTAAAAAATAGATTAAGTATTTATTATGAATTTGGGTATTTACGTTAACTTTGGGGAGATAATTTAGAATTCTGGCTGGGTCATGAGTCCTAGGGGAGATATATTCATTAAGATACTTTTGCCAGTTTTGAAGTAAGAGATTTTTGCAAAAATTAGTTAAACGAGAATAGGGGAGAGGAACTGAAAAAGGGAAACCGGAGGAGTATGCTTCTTTAGCGTGGAAGTCCGCGACTTCATTTCCCAGAATGTCAGCATGAGCCTTGACCCAAATAAGATTAAAAAGGGGTTTAGAGCAAGAAGCAGAGTTTTTGATAGAGTTAATGTAGTTAGATTTGCTTTTAATTGATTTAAAGACCAGGATTGATGAAAGGCTATCCGAAAAAATATTTATTTTGGAGAAGTTATCAGTTGCCCAGTCAATGGCAAAGTTAATGGCCGCGATTTCTGCCTGAAAAACTGTGTTCCCATTGTCAAGTTTGAATTTAAAAACTTCTTCTAATTTATCATGATTAAATAAACAAGCAGAAAAGCCAACATTATCATCAAGTTTGGAGCCGTCGGTATAAAAATTTAGATGGGAGAAAGAGGAAGGATTAAGGGGTTTAAGGAGGACAAAGCGGTTTGAGGGGGAAGAATTAGAGAGAGGACGATTAAAGTCGAAAGAAGAGGGGGAGGGAAGGGAAGGATCAGAGAACTAATTGATACGAAGTTTCCAAAAAAGGAATTTTTTGTGAAGAATATCAATTAAAATGTGAATAGGGGGAATACCGGTAATGGAGAAAAGAGAAATGCTCGAGGTTGTTCTAAATCCGGCAGAGATTTTAAGAAGAAATATCCGTTGTAAAGAAATAAGGTTATTGATTTGAGCCCTAGTGAGAGATCCCCCCCAGATGCCTGACTCGAAAGTAATAATTTTTTCAATAACAGACAGGTACCAGATTTTAAGAAAAGATTTGTTGACCCCCCAGTTGCCCCCCGAAAGTTTCCCAAAAGTAGAAGCAAGCCTAAAGCATTTCTCTTTTAGGTAAAATATATGGGCGCTCCATTTTAAATTATCATCGATGATAAGACCAAGGAATTTAAGGCTTCTACTAAGTTTAATGGGAGAGTTTTGGATTTTGATAGAGGGATTAATTTTCCTTTTTGATCTAGTTTTATTAAAAATGATGCAGTTGGACTTTTCCGCGGAGACCTCAAGTTTAAGAGAGGAAAGGGAGTTTGCAATAGAATTTAATATTGAATTGGTCTTGCGAACAAGAGTAATGATGGAGTTTGAATAGGTAACCACTGCGAGATCATCCGCGAAGGCCTGTAAGTAATATTCATCATTGTTAAGGGAAAGAATTTTATTAAAATAAATATTCCATAGTATGGGGGAAATGACGGAGCCCTGAGGGGCACCTTTAGAAATAAATTTTGAAAGAGTAAAATTGTCCTCTATAAAATTAATTGTTCTTGTGCTGAGATATGAATAAATGAAGGATCTGAAAGTTGAGGGGAGATTAATTGAGTCAAAGGTGAGGGGAAGGATGTTCCAATTCACGTTATCGAAAGCTCCACGGATGTCCACAGTGGTTAAGGAAACATGAGAAGAGGATTTAAATTTATCAATGGTACTGACAAGCTGGTACGTGGCATCTTCGCAACTGTGGAGCTCCCTAAAGCCATATTGCAGAGGGTGAAGTGAATTTCTAGTCTTCAGCCAGAAGTTCAATTTGTTTATAAATATTTTTTCTAATATTTTCCCAAAAGTTGGGAGAAGGCAAATAGGGCGATAGGATGAACATAAAGCAGGATCCTTACCCGGCTTATTGAAGAAGATGATTTTGGCATTTCTAAGGGGAGCAGGGAAATAACAGAATTTGAAGCAGGAATTAATGAGAGAAGATAAAAAGGAGGGGAAATGTTTAAACAGGGTTTTCCATATATTAAAATCTAAAAGGTCTAAACCGAGAGCTTTATTATTTTTTAGGTTGTTGAAGACCAGAAATAATTCTTCCTCAGAAACCGCCCCCCAGCCCTTCAGGAGGCAGAACAGTTGCAGGAAAAGAATTAAAAAAGGGGTCATCCTCGAAGCAGTGATCCAAAAGACGAGAGATTTTAGTATTGTAATTAAGGTTAGGCTCGCCTGGAAAGAGAAGTTGAATATTATTAATTTTATTGAGTTTTTGGAATGCAAATTTGAAGTGGCTGCCAAATTTAGAGTAACAATTAGAACAATAATTTTTCCAGGCGTCATTTTTAGATTTATTAATAAGTAATTTATATTTAGCACGGTTAATTTTAAGTTTAGCGGCCGAAATAAGATCGGGGGCAGCAGAATTCTTCTCTAGCGATTTAACTCTCCTGGCAAGAGCAGTGACAAAATTCCTGAATTTAGCCAGGTCTTTAGTCCACCAGAAAAAACTAGGTTTCCTGATGGATTTCTTTTTTTTAATAGAAGAAAAGGCGCAGGATTGAACAGTGTCTAAAAAGGATTTGACAAAGGAATCAAGGCTGTATGTGTCAATTATATCATTAGCTAGAGATTTAAAACGGGTTATATGGGGTTTAATTTTAAAGATGAATTTGCCAAGGTTATACGCGTTTTTAAGTGAAAGGAATTATCAACAGGGGTATCGATGTTAATTTTGATTTTAATAAATTTATGATCGCTAGAGGATTCATCCGTTAAAACTTCCCAGGAGTAAATAGAGTCGAAAAAGCCAAAAGATACTAAAGAAAGATCGGGGAGGCCTTTACCTGAATGTGAATCGAATGTTGGACCACATTTGGGGTCATTTAGGACGATAAGGTTGTTAGAAATACAAAAGTCAATGATTTTGAGTCCCCGCTGATCAATGAAGCAATATCCCCACATCTGAGCTCTAGCATTAAAATCTCCCAAGAGCAGGTAATCATAGGAGAGAAAATCAAGTGAGGAAAATTCTTCAATGAGATCTGAAATGTTATCGTGGGGAGGGAAATATATTGAAGCTAATATAAGAGGTTTACGTGAAGGGAGAATAACTTCAATAAAAATGGCCGAAGAAGAGTTAAATTTAATTTTGGCTGTAAGATTAGAATTTAAAATTATAATAGCTGCTTTTTTAGAAAAGAAAGGGAACAAAATTGGGAAAGGCCGAAAGGAGGTTTTAAATTTTCACCGTTGGAGATGTAGGGTTTTTGAAGGCAGATAAAATCAAAAGAATGGTCTATTGCGTATTGAAGAGCATTGCTATGTGCTGCTAATGAGTGATTGGTGTTAATTTGAAGGCCCTCAAGAACCATAAAAGAAAAAAGAACTGACAGAGCTCAGAGGTGGGGAACAAGTAAGAACCATAATATAATCAAAGAAAAGGGTTACACTTCCTTTTGAAGCTCCTTGATCCTGGCGAGCTCCGCTTGCAAGAGTCTGCACAAGCTTCTATCATGCGCATTATGATAGATGTTCAGTCTACTGTTTTTATTTTTGTGATTCTCTGTATTGCAGTTGACACAAATGGGGGTTTTAGCCCTACACTGACTGAAGACATGATCGGACTTTGTGCAATTGCTACAGTTTCCCGTAGGATAATGACAATAATTTGCCATGTGGCCAAAGGCCTGACATTTAAAGCATTGTTTGAAGCTGATGTACCTTTTTACGTAGAAGGAGTTGAAATCATAGAAGATTTTCTTTTGATCGATAAGTGTGTTGGCAAAAGGAACCTCTAAAGAGAACACCCAGTTGACACTATCACTTCTTGATTTAAAATTTTTCAAGATCCTGATGTCCTCTAGTTTAATTGAAGGGAGAGATAAGCATATAAGAGCTCTGAAGTTCTCCTCGTTAAAGTTTTCTGGAATGTTAAAGATGATGAGGGGAGTTCTACGTGCTTCTTGTGGCTTTATGTTAAATTTTTCAGAAATTGCTGATTTCTGAAATATAGGTAGAATTCTATCTGGATTTTGATCTTGACAAGTTATTTTTATTGTGCCGTTCTGTAGCGTAGAGATGTTCTTGATATTAAGATTTTTCGGGCAGGGAAAAGAGAGTAAGTCTTGCTTAAGTTGTGCATTGTTCTTCATGCGGTCTTTTCCCTGCAGTAAGATGCTTGTATAGGTTTTATCAGCAGGAGGGACAGAAACTGGCTGAGACGGGAAAGGAGTCTTGACCAGTGTTTCCTCCAAGTTTCTCCTGACGGCATGATTGATCAGCTCTGGAAGATTGTCTGTCAGTTTGGAAGAAAACAAGTTGAGCTCATTGAAGATAGATTCTTTGAAGCTAGTTAGTTCGGAGGAAAGAGTTTCTTTGTCAATGAAGGAAAGAGTGGAGGGATCTGGTTTGTTGATTGTAGCTGCATTCTGAATTTGGTTTTCGAAGATAGCACAAGACTCTTTAATGCAATTGAATTTGTCCTCTAAATAGTTCTTTTGGACTTGATTTATCCTCGGAATTTTTGAAATGTAGCTTTGAATGCTGTTCGAGTATCTCATGATTTTAAGGAGAAAGGTATTGCAAAAGTCATTGGAACTATCATCTGCAGGTTCGGTGATTACAGAAGGAGAACGGGCAATGGATTCTGAGCAGTTATCATTTGGAATAGTTGGGGGTGCCGAAGACGAGAACGGAAAGTCAGCATCAAAGCGGGTCAAAACAGGCGCACGTTCTTGGTTATAGTGTTTAGATGATCCAGAAGGAGGTTGCGAGATATTGGTATGAGATGGAACATCAGACTTGGAGGAGGAGAACTTAGAGGAGAAAGGGTTGACTCTAGAGGCATATGAAGATTGCGCAAATGAAGAAGGATTCACAGATGTAAAGTTCACCATTTGCACACCGTGTTTGCCAGATGTAGAAGGAGTAGAAGTCGGAGTAGTAAGCGGAGAACTGGGTTTAGATTCACAAGAGGTGTTGACTGTAGCTGGAGATAACACAACAGAAGGAAGGGGGGGAAAGTCAGTGAGGGTAAATGTGTCCGAGATAATTTTGCTGTTGTCCTGAGGTTTCAGTTTAGGAGGTGTGATCTTTCGTTTAAACATTGTAAAATAGTTTAATAGTACTTAATAACAAGGTAACTTAATATATACAGTGCATAAAAAACAATTATTAAATATACAATAATGCAGGCAATATTAAATGTATAGTAATACAGCATCAAAAGTAAACGAGAAGTGATAGTAACAACAAGTAGGTTACAAAGAATCGTAACATGTCGGAAATGAACCTGAGGGGAGAATTCTGTACTGAAGCATTAGCAAGGGAACGCGCCAAGAAGGAAACCGGAGCCCAAAAGACTGTGAAAACTCAGGCATTAACGTACCACAACGGAAACTGGAGCCCAAAAAAATGACAAAACAAAAAGGGCAAGCAGAAAGGAACCAGGGAGGAGAATTTTATAAAACAATACACATTAATGGAACGCGCCACGTATAAAATCATAGCCCAAACGATATACAGGTTGCAAAGAATTTATACAAAATGGCACCAGGGAGGAGAACATAAGCAGAATAAGAAAGACAAATAAATTAAAAGCGCGGGAAAGCAAGTTCAACAAGAGACAAGGGGCAGGCCCAAAATGAAAAAAGGGGGGGAACGCAGATCCCAAATCAAAAGTAAAGGGGAACAAACATTGTAAAAAGCCAATTTACATATATAAACACAGGGTTTAGATTCAAAATGAGTATCAATTAACAAAGAAAACATGTTATTTATCATAGTAGTAGAATTTAAAATCAGAATTAAATAAGAATTAACAGTTTTTTACAGATGTACAAAGGGTCAAGTTGATGCCTTTGAGAGAATTCCAATACAATGGCTTATCACAGAACATGAGTAGAATGTTTTAAAAACATATTTGAACTTTTCTCACCAGAAAATGAACGTATAACAATATCTAAGGTATCATTGTAGAGCTAGGAAGGAGATACACAATAATATAGCAAACACGATTAGAGACGAAGCAGAATCACGCAGCTACGGCACAAAGAAGAGAGACCGCAAAAAACATGCGTATTTACTCAGGAAAGCTGAGATTGTTTTGTGTAAATATAGTCATGCCATAACTCCAAGAAATATAGTACATATTATAGGCAAATCATAATCTAGATTGTTAGTATTTTTTCATATATTGCTTCAAAGAAATCCAAATTGAAAATTGAAGAGCACTTTTGAATAATAAAAGCAGAAGAAAAATTAAAGCACTTTAGCTATTTATCAGTGATTAGATATTAAAAATTTTTTAAGCTTTGGTATTCAGCTCTAGGTACTAAAAAAGGAATTCTATGCAACTCTGAAACAATAATCTGTTTTTAACACTTTACAACATAGTTGAAAAGTGTTTATGACTTTGTTCATTCTGTTTGTAAATTTTGACTCTTGCTATATCCTCCAGAAAGAAAAAAGAGATATATTATATAATAAATATCTTTCTAAGAGTTGAATTATTTTATATATAAAAGAAGTTTCACATTTTAAAATAAATATGGTAGATAACAATTTTTCAAATTTTTAAATAAAATAAATTATTATAGTATTGTGATGAATGAAACGATTGGAAAAATGTTTATGAATGAAATGCTGCTTTTATATAGAGGCAATTTATATTTCGATGATGTCATTTGAATATTCATTTGTTTTTGATGAAGTTTTCAAATATAAATTATTGTAGTATTATGATAATTTTAAAAATATTACCGAGGAATACATTTTAGAGATGTTTATATAAAATTGCATTGAAGTTGGAAAGTGTTTCATAATCAATGCTTTATGCATGATTGATCTTTCTTGTTTATTTATACAGCATTTTACACTGTGACATAGTCATTTATTGTTGGTACACTGTGACATTCAATGTATAGTGTACTTATGATGAACTTAACATCAAACCTTTAAGTCATTTGTTTATTTTCTAACAGCTCCTCTAGCTTCCTTTTTCATGTTACTTTTATTCTTCATTTTCTTTTTTGTAATCTATACTAATTTTTAATGAAAATCTGAAATAACCTCAAACAATTTTAGTTGTTCAGCACTTGCCAGTTAAAGTTATTTATCGGATAACCAGTAAATATCTATAGATAAAAACTGAGCGATCCGACTAAAATTTTTGAATACTCTGTATTGCTAATATGTGCAACTATGAAAACAGCACATATGATTTTTTTTTCCTATCAATAATATAAAAACTTCGCAAAAATACAGAATAAACTAAATTTCAGAAGTCATCTGGTTTAGAAGTAAAAAAACAGCCTTCTCCTTTAGGATAAACAAGAAGTGCAAACTCACTTAAGAAAATTGGCATGTGAGGTAAATAGCACACAAGACTGAAGGTAGAAGAAAAGTAGTCATCATCGTGATACAGAAATGAGAGAGGAAAAATTCAAGGGGACAGGAAGAAAGGGAGGCAGAATATTACAAATAAATGGTAAAAACCATGGAGGAAAAAAGAATAGCAGAAAATAATAGAATAAACAGAAGGAAAACAAGGTAGTAATAGAATGGATATCAGAGCAAATAGAAACATTTGTATAATGAATAAACCTATTAAAGCAATAACGGAAGAACAAAATGTGATATTGAAACCAGCTGTAAAAAATACAAACTATAATAATAAATAGAACATAATTGAAAATGACAGCAAAACAAATAAAAAAACAGAGGAATAAAAGTGAAAAACAAATAAGGAGGATCCAAGTGATTTTGGAGGCTATATATGCTAACTTCATAAAATAAAATTGCAGAAAAGTAATTAAAATCTGGAAAAAGGAAGTCATACAAAAAAATCTGATGTAGGCAGCACATGACTTTTCCTGCAGACTTATATCCACATTCTCTTTATTTTAATTCAATTCAATTCACTTTTAATTTAATTTTCGTTCTCATTTTCAACTGGACTTATTTTCAAAGGTGGCATAAAGAAAACTAAAATATCTCGAGAACGACTAGTCTTAGTGTAATGGGATTGGTCTAATTCTTTTCTTAGTTAAAAATTATGTATATATATAAAACAAGCATTTAATAGATATATTTGAGCATACATAGTTTTTTATTTTAGATTTTGATAATTTTTGCGAGCCATTTCTCAAAAAAAAAAAAGCAGGTTATTTTTTTACGAATCGTACCAAAATCTAATCAGCACCAGGGTGACCTACAGGGTGACATTTGGTAGACTTATCTACAAAATTTTGTGAAATTTGGTCCATTAGTTTTTCAGCTAGAGTGGATACAGGCTATTGCAGGCCATTTCGCAAAACAAAGGCGGTTCTTTTATCTTGAATCGTACCCAAAATTAATCAGCACCAGATTCGCCCACAAATGACTTACCTACCAAATTTTATGAAATTCGGTCCATTAGTTTTTTAATTAGAGTGGTTATAAAATCTGCACAGACACACAGACAGACAGACACACAGACACACACACACAGACACACACACACAGACGTCACACTAAAAATAGTTTTTTCGTATTCTAGAAGTTTCGACATGTGTTGATCCGTCGAAAACTAGAGTTGCGATTTTCAGTATAATTCCAATACTTTGCCTATAGATTACCATGTATTGCAGGGAAAGTAAAATGACAGAAGCAACTTAGAATGGAGAAATAAACCAAAGATTTCCAAGTGGAAAGGAAGAAGAGGGCAATGATTGTTAACAAGAGATTTTGAATGAGAAACAATAGAGAAATAAATATCTTGAATAAGTGAAGTTGCACTTCCTGATGTCTTGAAAAAGAGGATTGTTTTTTGCTGGCTACACTGGTTGACTTCTAAAATTTAATGTATGCTACATTTTTTCAAAAATTTTATATTGGTTTATAGTACAGCAGTTTTTGAGTGATTTTTTAAAACAGTTTGTAAAGTCTCTCTCGCAAAAATCTCTTTTGCATTCAAGTGTTTACAATATTGTTTATCATCCTTAAAAATAAAAAACTCACAACAGTAAACAGTACAATAACTCAAAGTATTATTTTTCTGGATCCAAATGTCATAGAATATTCTTGAATGTATACACCTCAGGAATAATCTTATCTATTTGATGACATTCTAATGCAGAAATGAATACAAGTGCACAGAACAAAATAAAATGTAATTAAATTACATTATAATAAAGTTACTACAAGAGCATTATCAATTATAAAATGGCTAAAATCAGGAGAAGAACAGAAAGTTGCTGCAAGAATATTAAAAAAGCTAAAGTCAAGAGAAGAGCAGGAAAGTTGCTACAAGAACATTAAAAATTCTAATAAGCTAAAATCAAGAGAAATCTAACAAGAGCAGGAAAGTTGCTACACAAACATTAAAAATTCTAAAAAGCTAAAATCAGGATAAATTTAATAAGAGCAGGAAAACTGCAACAGTGTTATGCCGAGATTCTACAGTTCTAAATTTAATTAATAGTTCAAAATTGATAATAGCTTAAAATTCGTTATTTTCCCCTTTCCCTTCAAAATTCTAAATTTATTTGTTGTTTTGGAATATTTCGGCGATTTATTTCCCCTTTAACGTAATTTGTTATCTTTTTAATGTTTTTATTATTCAAAATTGTGCGCAATGTGCCTTTAAACGTTAAATAATCTTTTGCTAATCTTTCGGTCTCTCGCTCGCGTCTTTTAACTTAACTTCAGTTCATTCACGAATCTGTGTAAAAAAGGCACTTTTTAAGACGAAACTTAGCCTTGAACCTCTTATCAGTTAAAAACACCTGCAGAGGGGTGCCAGTAGGGTTGCCTCGCGGCGTCCGGTGACCATGCGTCACCACGGCTCGTGGTTGCCGCCTTGGCGGAAGTTATCCTTTTTTTTGATTCTTGGCATGGCAGCATTTTATTCCCGCAGTGTATGCATGAGCGCTCGGCGCGAAGCGCAGGGTTTCGCTCGCCAAGTTTGGCGTCTCCTGGGAAGGCAAGCGTGTTGCCGGACATTCGATTGCTGACCGGCACTGTGGTAGGTGGTGTGCTTTTCGCGGGAGAAGATCCGTGGAACGGGGCCCCAATGCAAGGGCGCCCGTATCCCGCGGTCGCCGGGAACATGTTTTATGTTATTAGTACTAAGCTTATAATGTACTACAAGTTATAGTGTTTGTTTTAAATAATTAATTTGGCACGTCATACAAGTTTGGATGTCTGGCGCAAACATCTGTCATCGGCATTTTTCAACAGTTTTCCCGGCTCTCTTCACGTCTGGTGCTGTCATCTAGCGATAGTGTTTTTTTAAATAATTAATTTGGCACGTCATACAAGTTTGGATGCCTGGCACAAACATCTCCATCATCGGCATTTTCCAACAGTTTTTCCCGGCTCTTATTGCGTCTGGTGCTGACATCTATGATAGTGTTTTTAAAGTAATTAATCTGGTATTCCATACAAGTTCTGATCTTTAGTACAAGCATCTCCCACATCGTCACTACTCATCAACAGTTTTGCTGGTTCTTATCGCATCTGCACCTGACATCTAGTGGTAGTGTTGAAAAGTGTTTCACTATGTTAAAAATTTCAAGCAGTAGATGAAAAAAAAAAAAAAGTGTTTTCTGTGCACTATTTAATGATTCAACATGAGACGTGTGAAGCCTTGAGCTTAATGTTTTTCAATATTCGAAGAAAGGAAAAGGGGTCCTTTAATTTGAAATGTGATCTAGTGTTTTTGCCAATAATACGTGTCTCGTATTGCCGAGTATTTATATTTTGTAACGTAAAGAATTCGTAGTTTTAATAATTTTTATTTCATATTGTTAGAGGTGGACAGCCAGCTCCAGGCAGACCAAACTCTGGTCTTCAGACCAGAGTGGATTCTGTTTCCTGGGTTATTGAAATTGAGTAATTTTAAAAGATTTTAATTTGGAGCACGAGCAATGTACTAACTTAACTTTATGCCACTATACAAATAATGAAATCTTATAAATGGATCAGATGTTGAATTTTTAATTGTTAATAAAAGTTAATTTTTAATTTAACAAATGAGTTGTGATTCTTTAGTTGGCTGTGCTATTTATTTATTTAAAAGGTAAGTGGATTTTTTAGAAATATTAAGAAGTTGGAATGTCTTTGAAAGTGTAACATGGTTCAGCACAGATCAAGCTGTAGGTAATAAAATAGTAAACAAAGAAAATAAATATTATTAAAAGTAAACTTTATTGATTGGTTAAATCTATACGATCAGGAATAAATAAATTAAGGTAAATATAAATAGTAAAATTTCAAAGGGAAGTAAGAAAAAGCATTATAACATGTGGTGCCGTTCACCTTTTTGGTTCTGCCTGAGTTGTCTGTCCACTGAATAAAATACAATAATTTAAATGGGCTGTCCACCCATATGATAAATTGCTATACAGTAACAATATTGAAATTTTTTTTTATTGTAATAAATTTCCATGTGTATAGGGAAGTGCACAGTGTCTTGAAATTTAATTTCTTTTGGGAGTAAGGTAATGTTTTAATTTTTTTAGGAAGCAAAGTAAGTAGTAAGATGGTAATGTAAGAATTTTTTCATTTTTTTTTGTGTTTCATTTCAAAATGTTTAGGGTAGGCAAGTTTTGGGATTTTTTTTTATATATGCTCTTGCCTGGTGCTGTTTTTGTTTTTATTTAGGAGTTTTTTTTATTAAGCTTTGTCAGTTGAAATTCTTTTCTTTTTCACTCCTGAATAAGCTAATCATAGCTTGTTGTTTTTAAGAAAGATTTTTTTTGTTTTGTAGAATTTTTTTGTATTTAAAAGTAAAACTTTGGAGTTTGACTCTGTGATTTTGAAATTTGAGTAGGATTTTTTTATTGTGAGAAATTTTTTTTTTAAGGATCTTTTGGCTATTTGTTTTGTAGGTAAGAGTGCGGCGGAGAAGTGGTTGTTTGTTGTGGGGATTCTGGGAGATTCAGGTTCAAAGGAGGCCTTGCTTTGCTAAATCATTCCTTCTCAACTTTTTAAGTGGGTAAAATTTTTTCTCAGTCTGCCCATAATGGCTACTTCAGTGCTTTGAGGCCACACAGTTTTCAGGTGTTCACTGGGGAATGCACCTTTTTCCCTCGGGAATTAAATCACTTGCCCATGATGTATGTGTGTATTGTGTTTTTTTTTGGGAAGGGATTCACGACCCCTTGCCCACTGTCAGAATTTTTTTTGAGATTTTTGAGAAATGTTGCAACAGTTTTTATTAAGATTTGAGATAGAGTTATTGGAAATAAGTGCTAACTATAGCGAAAAATGTATGTGTATTAGTAGTTGTGTTTTAAGTGTATTGAATTTAATGTGTGTTTAAAAGTAGCTAAATATGTCAAAAGATCTGGGGTAGTCTTAAATGTTAGGAATTTTTTTTTATGATAGGAAAATTATTTTTCTCTTTTGGAATATAGTTGTAGGGATTTCAGTTTCATTTCAAATTTTGGTTTTAAAATTTATTAAAGAGGGAGAACAGTGATCAAAAGTTTTCTTTTGTTCTGTTTTGAGTAATTAGTCACAACTCTTGGCTTTGGGTGAAGTTAAAGGTAAGGCTAATGGGTTGGTTTTCATGGTCACCCGGAGGAATTTTGAGGTCTGGGAAGCCTTGTTTTCATTGAAATTCTTCTTCACAGAAATGTGTTTGAAAAAGGAAAATTTTTTTTTGTTTTTCAGTAGGCCATGTTAACTGTCACTTTGGTGCTTTGAAGCCGCCTTTAAGGTGCTCAGCTGGGGAATGCACCTTTCCTTTTTGGAGAATTACTTGCCCGCAAAAAAATTGTTTTTTTTCTTGTGTCATTGATCCTTCAGCCAAGCGATCGACTTTGGGGTAGTGAAAATTTTTTTTTGTTAAATTGTGCAAGTTCAGTCTCAGAATGTTTGTTTTGGGGGGAATGGAGATTGTTCTTTGATATTCCTTGAGAAAATTTTTTTTAATTTAAGTTAGCTTTGTGAAATTTTTTTTATTTAAAAGTGTTTTGGCTCTTAAAAGTTTGTTGCTGGGAGATTGTGTATTTTCTTCAAATGTGGGGGAGGAGATTTGAAATTGAGTTTTCAGTTGTTTAGTTATTAATCTTGGAGGCCTCAAAATTTTATGTTTCGACCCTTTGAATTCTTCGGCTGGTCCAAAGTCTTCATCAAAATTTATGTTTTTATTGTAATGACAAGTAATTGGGAACTCTGTTTTGTTTTTCTTCTTTCCGACTGCTTGGGTGATGCACTCTACAAAAGCAGATTTTTTTTTTTTTTTGAAATTTTTTTTTAAAATTGAAACCTTTTGAAGGTAATTGAAATTTTTTTTTACTTGTGATGATTGGGAGTGTTAAGATTGAATTGATAGACTGGAAGGTTGAATTAAATTTTGTTTTTGTTTAAAATTACATTTTTAAAATTTTTTTTTGTTGTTTGTCAGAATTTTAATTTTCTGGGAGGTGGAGCTAAAACTTTGGTTTGTGTGAAATTTACATTTTTGGGATTTCCTTTTTGTTGAAGTTTGTACTTCGAATTTTGGGACGGGAATTTGAATTTCAAAATTTTACCATTTGTGGGAGTTCTTCGAATTTGAAAAATTTTTGTGGACCTTTGAGTTAGCGAAATTTTAGTGGAAGTACACTTGTTTACGAAAGTCACTGCTGTGGAGATGTTTTTTTTGGGAGAATTTCTCGTTCGACAGGATTTGCTTTAGGAAATTTAATGGGACGTTCAGGGTTGTGTGCTACATTGGGCCTACAATAGTTTTTTGAGGGATTTCGATTGTTCGACTCCTTCGACTTCAAGTTAATTTCTTCTTTTACCCGTCTTGGAAGTACATAGCTCTGGCAGTTCTGTTTGCAAAATTTTTATTTCACATTATTTCTATTCTAAATTTGAATTCAACTTTTTTTTCATTGTGAAAATTTTTGAAATTGTCGATACTATTCATTAAGTTTAAGTTTAGAGGGAGTACAGACGTGTACTCTCGCCTGTTGGAAACACTTGATTTTTTTTGTGTGTTGTGTCATTGGGAATTTTGTTTATTGAGGAAGTCTGGCAGGTTTTGGTTCTGTATCACTTTTGCAAACCCGAGGGATGTGGAACGGGGGTTTGACAGACTGTTTTTCAGTGTTTTGAGATTTTCTTTCACCTGGGTGCAGTACAGTTTAAATTTAAAATTTTTGTGATCATTTGCTTTTAAGTAGGTAGTGCAAGGCTAAGCTGAGGGTGGTGTAAGCATGAGGAAGCTAAACTCATGTTGTATATAGGAAAGGAGGCGGACCCAAAAGCGAGGAATGCTTGGGGGCGCCATGAGAAAAGAGGATTTTTTTTTGAGAAAAATCCCCCCGGCCAGGATCAGTGTATTTTTATGTCACATTGCCCAGGCTCTGCTACACACTACTGGGGTTCTTTGGCTTTTGTTTTGATTGGGAGGGATTTGATTTTTTTTCTTTTATGAGCAGTGTATTTTTCCCTTGTTGAGTTTCAATTTTTTTTTAATTAAATTTGATGAGAATTCAGATTTTTTTTTCTCCGTTACGTTCAGTTCGAGTTTTTGAAAATTTTAAAATTTTTGAGTTGTAATGAATGTTTTCTTTTTGGAGGTTTTTCTCCTCTCTTAAAGGGGAGATACGAAATTTTTTTTTAATGAAAGTCTAGGAAAAGTGCAAGTTTTAAATTTTATGGTCATGATCAGTGTGCCTTCCCTGTATGTAAAATATGTATTGTAAACCTTTTTTTTCTCAGATTGTAATCCCAGGAGTTGCTACATGAAGCGAGTGTTCTCGTAGGTTTACAATTTCTCTGCCACCAGGATGGTGTTCTCTTTTGGTCATTTTCGGCTCTTTGTTGTGAAAAATTTTATTCTAAAATTTTTTTCCGGTGGTCGAGAGGAATTATGTTATGCCGAGATTCTACAGTTCTAAATTTAATTAATAGTTCAAAATTGATAATAGCTTAAAATTCGTTATTTTCCCCTTTCCCTTCAAAATTCTAAATTTATTTGTTGTTTTGGAATATTTCGGCGATTTATTTCCCCTTTAACGTAATTTGTTATCTTTTTAATGTTTTTATTATTCAAAATTGTGCGCAATGTGCCTTTAAACGTTAAATAATCTTTTGCTAATCTTTCGGTCTCTCGCTCGCGTCTTTTAACTTAACTTCAGTTCATTCACGAATCTGTGTAAAAAAGGCACTTTTTAAGACGAAACTTAGCCTTGAACCTCTTATCAGTTAAAAACACCTGCAGAGGGGTGCCAGTAGGGTTGCCTCGCGGCGTCCGGTGACCATGCGTCACCACGGCTCGTGGTTGCCGCCTTGGCGGAAGTTATCCTTTTTTTTGATTCTTGGCATGGCAGCATTTTATTCCCGCAGTGTATGCATGAGCGCTCGGCGCGAAGCGCAGGGTTTCGCTCGCCAAGTTTGGCGTCTCCTGGGAAGGCAAGCGTGTTGCCGGACATTCGATTGCTGACCGGCACTGTGGTAGGTGGTGTGCTTTTCGCGGGAGAAGATCCGTGGAACGGGGCCCCAATGCAAGGGCGCCCGTATCCCGCGGTCGCCGGGAACATGTTTTATGTTATTAGTACTAAGCTTATAATGTACTACAAGTTATAGTGTTTGTTTTAAATAATTAATTTGGCACGTCATACAAGTTTGGATGTCTGGCGCAAACATCTGTCATCGGCATTTTTCAACAGTTTTCCCGGCTCTCTTCACGTCTGGTGCTGTCATCTAGCGATAGTGTTTTTTTAAATAATTAATTTGGCACGTCATACAAGTTTGGATGCCTGGCACAAACATCTCCATCATCGGCATTTTCCAACAGTTTTTCCCGGCTCTTATTGCGTCTGGTGCTGACATCTATGATAGTGTTTTTAAAGTAATTAATCTGGTATTCCATACAAGTTCTGATCTTTAGTACAAGCATCTCCCACATCGTCACTACTCATCAACAGTTTTGCTGGTTCTTATCGCATCTGCACCTGACATCTAGTGGTAGTGTTGAAAAGTGTTTCACTATGTTAAAAATTTCAAGCAGTAGATGAAAAAAAAAAAAAAGTGTTTTCTGTGCACTATTTAATGATTCAACATGAGACGTGTGAAGCCTTGAGCTTAATGTTTTTCAATATTCGAAGAAAGGAAAAGGGGTCCTTTAATTTGAAATGTGATCTAGTGTTTTTGCCAATAATACGTGTCTCGTATTGCCGAGTATTTATATTTTGTAACGTAAAGAATTCGTAGTTTTAATAATTTTTATTTCATATTGTTAGAGGTGGACAGCCAGCTCCAGGCAGACCAAACTCTGGTCTTCAGACCAGAGTGGATTCTGTTTCCTGGGTTATTGAAATTGAGTAATTTTAAAAGATTTTAATTTGGAGCACGAGCAATGTACTAACTTAACTTTATGCCACTATACAAATAATGAAATCTTATAAATGGATCAGATGTTGAATTTTTAATTGTTAATAAAAGTTAATTTTTAATTTAACAAATGAGTTGTGATTCTTTAGTTGGCTGTGCTATTTATTTATTTAAAAGGTAAGTGGATTTTTTAGAAATATTAAGAAGTTGGAATGTCTTTGAAAGTGTAACATGGTTCAGCACAGATCAAGCTGTAGGTAATAAAATAGTAAACAAAGAAAATAAATATTATTAAAAGTAAACTTTATTGATTGGTTAAATCTATACGATCAGGAATAAATAAATTAAGGTAAATATAAATAGTAAATTATATAAATAAGTAAATAAAATATGTAAACAAAAAGAAGGTTAATAATTACAAGGAGAAAAGCTATATAACAACAGCAGCATAAAAAATTTTGAAAAAATAAAATCGGAGAAATCTTGTAACAAGAAAGTTGCTAAAAGATCACTAAAAATTCTAAAAGGCTAAAATCAGAAGAAATCGCTTGAGACTAGGAAAGCTGTTACAAGAGCATAAAAAATTCTTAAAAGCTAAAATCAGGAGAAATTTAAAGAGAGTAAGGAAGTTGCTACAAGAACATTAAACATTCCTAAATGTAAAAATCAGGCAAAATCTGACAGCAGAAGTTTCTACAAGAATACTAAAAATTCAAAAAGGTTAAAATGAGGATACATTCGATGAGAATAGAAAAGTTGCTATAAGAGCATTAAAAAGTCTAAAATGACAAAATCGGAAGAAATTAGATGAGAGCAAAAGGAAGGGTAAAATATCAGAAGTCCTTTGACTAAATCAGTAGAATTGGCAATTGTGTATGACTTACATTGGTATTTAATGTTTCAAAACAAAATGGGAGGCATTTAAGTACTTTTAAGATGAATATGTAAACCCTGAAAATGTTTGAGAGTGATATTTCACATGGTTCTTATGAAAAAAATTAAGATCAAACTCATGCTCAAAATAAAGATTGAAATTTTAAAGTGATATTGAATAAGGAGCTTATGAAAAAATTTAAACTTGGTACAAAAGATCTTCTCACCTGATTAATGTATTCTTTTTCAATTTCCAAAGTTGGGTGAATCCTAAGTCTTCAAACATTCCTAGAGTTGACTGACAGAATAAAATAAATGAAATTTATCAAATTGTATTAAAGTATAAAAATATAAAAAATTATACTTAAACTACTGCAAAATAAAATGTTGTTAAATATAGCAATTAATTAAAAAAGAGTATCAGCCAGTTTTGTCCATTTGTAGACAATAATATAGATCAATCACCTCCATCAAATAGAGGTTTCTGTCAACTCTTTTTCTTTGACTAAGGTGGTTGTTTTGTCTTATCATCCTACAGGAGGTTTTTGTCTTCAAAAACTGGATGATATATTTTATCAATTAAGTGCTGTACTTAATGGTGTTTTATTTCTGTTTTCAATTAAAGAATCATGTACTAAATGTTAAATCAATAATAAATTTATGGAAAGCTATTTGTTTCCAGAGAACTATAAACTTTTAATATAATATTTATTAAAAGTTTTATAACTTTTAATAAATATTATATTAAATAAGCTTTTATTTATTATATTAAATAAACTTTTATTTATTATATTAAATAAACTTTTATTTATTATATTAAAAAAACTTTTATTTATTTTTTATATTAAGAGCTGAAATGCATAAACATTCCTCTAAGAGATGCTTTAAAATGTTAACAATATTATCAAGTGGAATGACTTTTGCCCCTAAACAAAGAAATTAGAGTAAGAGCTATCTTAGTTTATTTTTACCAATAATGAACAAGTTTCATATAGTTGAACACTCTTCAAAGTGACAGGTGTCCAAGATACATTTGCAAAATACAATACAGAGTGAACTAAAATTAGTTGGGGATTTAAAAAGTTATAACTTCAAAATTGAGTAAGGAAAACAAAAGAGAGACTACAGTTTTGTTTGTAAATTGTGACAAAAATCAATTCTGAGGAGCAATTCAAGTGCTGCAATTTTGAATGATGGATTATAAAGTTGATTTTGTTAATTATCAGGCTTGCAAAATTCTGAAACTTATAGTGATCTTCAAATAAATCTAACAGCTGTTCACTGCTGATTAGCTTTAGTAAGAACAATGGTTATTTAGCATGTGGGATAATTTCACTAAAAATGTGATTTCGAGCTTTAAAACCTCTACTCTTGGCAAAATGTTAAACTACAAAGGTTTAAATAATTACATTAGGCAACACATCTAAAATATAGATATAAAACTACTTCAAAATTAAAATCGTTATTTTCACTAAAGGATGTTTTAAAAACATATGTACAAAGCCTGAGCATAATTATTTAATTAGTTAATTATAATATCCAAATGCCAAAATGACCTTTGTTTTAAATTATATTAGGTTAACCTAATACAATTATTTAAACCAATAGCCATTTTGGCATTTGGAGATTTTTGTGCAAAAAGTACCACAGCCAAATACCAAATACTTTTGTTTTCATAATCTGCATAATTAATTTGAGACTATCTCCTGCAATTTCGTGACTATAATCTCTATTGAGCCTTCAAACATATAGCGTCTTCTTGCTGTCTGATACTACATTTGCAGTGGTGGCCATGGTTTGTCTGTGATCCTGGTTGTACAGTTCAAAATCTGAGTTTCACCTGACATCTCATTCTTGATTCTTTAAAGAATAACTATTATCTGCATATTTAAATATCTAAATATGTTTATTTAATAATATTAACATAATATTTTATTCCTTCTGTATCACTTTAATATTATTTTTTTATTCATTCCTCTGTATTTCCATTAGCAGCAAATATAATAAGCAAATTTTGTTCGCAGTTTGTCTGTATATAAAAGAACAATGTATCTTTTTCAGTCATATGCCTCCGATAAATTCCATTAATGTTTTTTTTCTTTTCATTTCTAAGTGGTTTTATACACAATGGCTTATTTCAATAATAATGCTTCTATATTAACATACTTGAGCAGCTTCATTGTCTGATAGAACTCTTGGAATAAATTCAAAAGTTTTGAACTCTTCATTAATGCAGTTCATGCCATTTACTTTGCTTGCAAGGCGTAAAACTTCTTCCTCAGAAATCTAAATTAATTTAAAAAATGAGTTAAAGTACTTCAATGCAAATGACAAAATTTTAAAACACAATAAATTACAGATGATGATGCATAAATTCTTATAAAATACAAAATACATTTTATTAATAATGAATACTCACTGTCTATGGAAACTGAACGATTTTTAATACATTTGAAATTGTTTAATAAAGTACTATAGAATTTTATCAATCTGCCCCCTCAAATGAGATGGAAAACCAGGGAAAATGTGTGTATGTGTGGGGGGGGGGGGGGAGAGGCACTTACTGGAAATTTTCTGCTAAAACACTAAGTAAAATTCAGTCAAACCAACTCCTTAAATATGCCAAAAAAAATCGGAATATGTAGGGAAGAGGCTTACTCAGAATTCCCCACTATTGTATACAAAAGATTTACCTCATTTGAGTACAAATGTTTTCACCCAACTTTTTCCAATATTTAGAGGGGTTATTTCACAAAATTTTTCTGAATTTTAAATTGAGACAAAAAGAGAGAGGGGCTATTTTCCTAGGAGGATGGACCAACAAGAATTCTATGGTAGGAATTTACAAATGAAATATATTTTAGATAAACTATATCACTATTTTTTTTATATTTTTACCCAAATATACATTTGAAGAAATTTTACAGAATAAACAAACTCTATGGGAATTTATTCTGTAAAATGAATATATTTTTTTTAAGTATATGCTAAGAATGCAATTTTCTAAAGAGAGAAAAATAGTCTAAAATCCTTTCTTCAACTATGAGTTTATTTATAAAAAAAAAAAAAATAGCTCTCTTCACTGATGTTATTTTAACAAATAATGATTCATGCTATATTTGGTGTCAAATCGTGCAAAAGAATTTCATAGACAAAGGAGAGAGATGGTCATATTGCCAAATGAAAGGCAGAGTTTATGCTGTTTATTTAAACAGTAGTTTGAATGAATAATTTTATATAATAAACTAGAAATACTTATATTATTAATTAAAACAACATTGGTTAATAATTTAAAATGATGGATAATTTACCGTATTGACAATATTTCTATAAATAAAATTACAAATTTCCAGGAAATTCTTTGAAAAAAGACACTACAAAATATGTCAAAATTATCAACTGATTTTGGTACATAACTTGACAACCACATAGCATTATATAGCTGTCAGCATATGTACCAATTTCCAGCAGCTTTTTAGAAATTTGAATCTAGTAACTGAAGCATCAAAACAGTAGTCAACGTACATATAAGCAAGTGGTGATCACAAACGAAACACTTATAGTATTTTAATTGTAAAATATTGTTCAAAACACAAAAGAATAAAGGCAAATGATAAAAAAAATTTCCTTTTTTGCAGGATATGTCAAAAAGTCTGGGTCACCATATGAATGATGCATCCCCAACTTCATGTAACATGGTTTGCAAGACAATTACAATAAATTTTCTGAGAGGCATTTCACACCACTACCAGACTTTCCCTGGGAAGATGCATCTCCCTGTTAATAAGAGATAAATAACCCATAAAAACCCATAAGAGAATAAAAAACCCATACAAGAATAAAGAACCCATTGCAAATTCATGTATGGTACCTCACTGGTGTTTTCTGCTCTAGCTTTTCTTCAATTACATAGGCTAAATGTATCACCAGTGTAACACAGTGTAAATTAACGTCTTGTTCTTCACTGGTTCAGAATGGTTTTAAATTTATATTTTTCTAACAATGCATTTCTATTGCTATGAAAAAATGTAAAAAAAACAAAAAAAAACAGTCATTACAAACATTTTGTAAATATCCGAAAACAGCTATGTTCTTCTACCTCCCTATGGGAATTACCTATATTATTTAGTTAACAGTATAATATAATTTTGATATGTTACAGTAGTGGTTCTTAATTATTTTTCAGCAGGGGGGAAAAATTATTTTTTAGCAGGGGGAAAAATTATTTTTTTATGTAAATGTAGTGAACTGTCATGCTTACCTTTGTTTGCATTATCATTCCATTAGATAGTCTACTTCGAGACTGGTCATCACGAACTTTCTTCCACATTAAAGACTGGATGGAAAAAAAGGACTTTAAATACAAGCAGTTTTAAAGTACTCACAAAGTAACAGAGAAAAAATGATGTAATATGTATCATGGCATAAAAAAGCAATATATAGTAAAATTTCATTTACATTCTTTTACAATTTAATGAACATAAATATTTATTCAAAACAAATGCAAATGTTTATTGATGAACAGAAAACTAAATTTTAACAAAATATAAAATTGCATATAAGTTAGTATTATTTAACATCAGTATTTTTCCCTCTAGCTTTTCTTCAACCAGATAGGCTAAATGAATCAATTAAGATGAACAAATATTTATGTTCATTAAATTGTAAAAAATATAAGTGAAATTTCACTATAATTGGCAAAAATTAATAATTGACAAAAACAAAATATGTTAAAAACATTTGGAGAACCAGCCATCATTGCTAAATAATTTTAGTGGAAACACCAGTGGCACAGCCAGACATTTTTTTTAGAGGGTATGGGGCGATTGCAACAAAAAAATTTATAGTTCTTATTTCTTCAATTATAATTTTGCCAAACTCTAATTTACTTAAGAAATTTTAAACCCCCTAAATTTTAATATAAAATACTAAATATTTTTTTTAATTATTAGAATTTTAAATGTGTAGTCAGAACTTCAAAAACTACAATTAATTTTTGGACATTTATACATGTTACAGAAAGTTAATTATGCATGATAAAAGTGTGATTTATGATTTTTATTAGAGAAGCATACTTCATAATTCATGTAAAACTTTTACTTTCCCTATAATATATGGTAATGTGTAGAAAAATATTGGAATAAGTTTAAAAATCAAAATTTGAGTTTTTGACAGATCTATAATATCTTGAGCACTCTAGAACAGGAACCTACTATTTTTAGCACAATGTTTGTGTGCATGTCTGTGCAATGTGTGCATCCACTCTAGCTCAAAAACAATGACAAAATTTTACAAAATTTGGTAAATAAATTCATTATGGGTTGCTTTGATGTTAATTATGTAGATTATTGTACAATTTGGGAAAAATAAAACTAGCATTTTTTTCAAAATGGTCTGCAAAAATTGGTAAAATCTGAAATAAAAAACTAAATATGCCTAAACATATTGAGTAAATGCTTAATACATTTTTTTTTATAATGAAGAGAATTAGAACAACCCCATTACAACATGATGAACTGTTTTTGATATATATCATTTTGGGGGGTATTTTTACATTGCTGCTATTAAAAATATGTCCAATCACCAAATGAAAATAAATTAAAACTACAAATTTAGTGTACTTTCAAATAAGCATCCATGTCAATTTGTGCAATTAGACTCAATTTAATGTATTATGGAAGAAAGAATGCAAAAATGAATTTGAGTCTGTGGGGAAACTCATGTGCATCCCACATCAGATCTTTAATTTCAATATCAAGCAATATTAAAAACATGATTTTGTAATTTTTTTTTTTAAATATTAATCATAAAAAATGTTAATGTAAAAAAATATAATTATACACATTAATTTTATTCATTAAATTATACTTTAACAGTTTAAAATAAGTTCAGTATTTTTACCCTTAAAAAAGTTTATACAGTCGAACCTCGATATGTCGAATTTGAAGGGAGAAGAAAAAAAATTCGAGATATCGAAAATTTGAAGAAATTTAAGGAATTCATAAAAGATACTAGTCCTATACTTTACATACTAGTCCTGTACTTTACACATTTTTAAAAGAATCACTTACTTTATCTTGCAGGTATTATCCAAGAAAATTACCTCTTCTTGGGTATTACCCAAGAAAATGCTGACAACAAATAAAGCGAAGCTTGCAATGATTGGATACACATTTAATGTAATATAATGTACGTACATACATTATTAAAATTTAATCTTGTATTTTTTTACTTTGCAAAATAGTCATCAATGACAGTTTGGTTACAGTTACTGAATCCTTCAACAGCCATCACATTTTCCAAATGAGCTAGGCGGATCCAAATAAGATTAATTTTGTGGTGACAATTTACTTTAAAACTCTGAATAATACCTTGGTCCAAAGGCTGTAACTTAGAAGTTGTGTTTGGTGGCATAAAATGAACTTTCACAGATTTTAATTTCGGCACACTATTATGCGTTGTACAGTTGCCCAAGAAGAGAACAATATCGCGATTTTCACGGGACATTTTTCTGTGTAGTTCCTTCAACCAATTAGTGAAAATTTCGGCAGTCGTCCACGCCTCTTTGTTCTCAAAATAAGTCATTGGAAAAGATTTCATTTCTGAAAAACATCGGGGTTTAGCAGATTTAACTATCATAAGAGGTTTCAGCCTTTCTGAACCATCCATATCAGTGCAAAACAGCACAGTTAATCTTCCTTTGCTCCTTTTCCCACCATGACATGCTCCACCTTTAATGGCCATAGTTTTATCAGGCATACACTTAGAAAATAGTCTTGTTTCATCTGCATTAAACACATTTTTTGGATAGTATTTTTCCAAATGAAAAGTTGAAAATGGTAAGATGATCCAAATGGTAAGATGAAAAAATTCGAGATATCGAGAGTTTGATTAGAAAAATTTCGAGTTAAAGAGTTTGTTTTACATTAGTTTTATACCGTGCGTGAAGGGAGATGAAAATATTTCGAGATATTGAAAATTTCGAGATACCGAGGTTCGACATATCGAGGTTCACCTGTGTGTATATATATATATATATATATATATATATATATAGGGGTGCAGCTAAGGGATTATATTCACCAATCTTTCACCACAGGTAAATCTTTTTTCAATTGCTTACCTTATATATAGAACAGAGAAAGAGGGGTATTTCATACCTATTTAGTACCTGTTTTATTTATAATGCTCTTTTCATAATTTTCACAAGCTTGTCGTAGAGTCAATTTTGATTTCAAATTTTAACTTCAGACCATTTTATTTTCACATTTGCTCTACAGACCATTTTCAATAAATGTTCAATCTCTGGTATATATAATAGAAGTAGATTAAAATTCTTAACATAAATTTATATATATATATATATATATATATTGACAATACCTCAGCTTCAGTAAAGTCACATTTTATTAAATCTTTTGATCTTTGACATATTGAACTTACTGTTTCATATCTCTTCATCAATTATATTGTGTCACATATGTATGAGCAAAATGTACAATATTTCTTTGCAAAATATAACTACTAATGTGATGGTTTACAATAAAAAATTCAAGCTGTCAGAAATTTCATAATTGAATTCTTGCTGATTTTATACAACAAAACAGTATGTCTTTACGAAAATTGCAACTCAACTTATAAATTTTGTATTACTAACCAAGCTAAAGCATTAAAACACAAAACAGCTTGAAATTGTTTGGGTTAATAACAAAATTGGCTAGTTAATATCATAGTTTTTTTATACCATTTTTTTGGTTTAAACCATGATTTTTACGTTAATTTTCTCCACCCTCCAGTTAGAAAAAAATGTATTTCTTGAAATTGGCAACAAGTAAGAGCATGAGAATATTTACGATATTTGAGAAGCATATGGTTATCTAAATCCACTGAAAATGATACAGTTGTCAGTATAATGGCTATACACCATGTTATCTAAGAAGAAAAAATAACAACAACTGGACACTTTTCTTGCAAACCGTCACAAATACATAATGAAAATGTATAATTTATAGCAACAAAAATCAGAAAATAAAGTTCGCAATACAGAAAACAACAACAAATAAATCACATTTAAGTATTAAAAAGCCATACATGCATTATGCAAATCGCACAGTAAACTGAAAAAGTACTGGCAATTTCTTCATCAAATTGGGTGAAGTATCTTCCATTTATCTTATTGCATAATTCTGCAACTCCAATAACACCTAAATGAAAGTAGAAAAAGAATGCAATGCATTAAACAGGCATCTTTCATTAGCATAAGATCCATAAATTACGTTAAAAAAATTAAAATATATAAATTACCATTATCATCCTTTATTGGAAAACATAAAATGTTTCTGTAATGAAACATATAATTATATTAATACCATATAAATGATCATACTTCAAATTCACAAGATATGTGGAATTTAATCCTGCAATTCTCAATACATAAGTTCTAGAGTGTCTCTTAATTCTAAATGTGGTTAATTTGAAATCATATACTGAAAATAATGAAAAATTCTCAACATTTATTTCCTATTGAGAAATATACAGCAATTTTTCACGTTATAGCCACATTTTTTAGCCATAAATATAAATTAATAATCTGTAAATTCTGCTACAGCATACATTAATGTTTGTCTGCAAATAACTCAAAATTAAAGTTAGAAATGTTTTACACAACTATAATATTTTGATAAGTTTTTTTTAATCAATGAAATCTCTCCTTAAATAAATTTTATGGCACCATCAATGTGTATATACATATATATATATATAACAATGTTGTTAAACAGTTGTATAAGTGAAGAATCTCATATACCATGAGCATTACAGGATTAAATAAACCATACCTCTCATATAATACATAATATATAAAAACCTTAAAATGTTAAAAATATAAAGATAATGAAGAAATACAATTGTGCCAAATTTAAAATATTATTTTAGCACAGCACAAGGTAGACAACTATATCTTATTTCAACCAAAGTATAAATAAAGCATATACATACTTATAGAAACTAAATCACACACTCAGTTGAAAAAAAAAAGGTTGTCTGAATCCTCCTTTTAAACCAATCTCTATTTTAATTGAGATTTGCCAAATTCAAAAATGGAAAAAAAAAAGAAATTGCTGCTAAGACTCAAACTAGCCAGAGGATGTAAATTTCACACCAAAAACTGCATAGCTTTTATTGATGGACAAATAGATATGAAATCTTAAAAAGTGACATTTTTATTAAAAACAATTATGATTTTTACTTTTCCTATATACATAGTATTATGTATAAGGAAAGTATTGTGACAGGGTTGAAAATTCGAATTCGAGATTTCAACCAGAGAGCATGTTTCAAGCATCCCTAATCACGAATTGAACATTTTTGAGGTGATGTCTGTGTGTGTGTGTGTGTCAGTGATTCTGTGGAGACGATATCTCATGAACAAATGGAGCGATTCAAATGAAATTTGGTACAAAACTTACAATCTGTGAATGCTGGAAGCCTATTGTTTTTAAACACAATTGAATGCTCAGAATCCCTCTAAATTTTCAATTGAAATTTTGAAAAAATCATCAAAAAATCAAAACCTTTAATAAAGTTACGAAAATAGACATTTCATATGTAATTTTTCCTTAGAAAACGATTGATATAAACTTTAGAATGCTAGCATGAACAGTTCTCGAGATATTGCACATTTTTCAAATAAATTTATCAAAAAATCCCATAAATTGAAGAAAAATATTAACTGTTGAGAAACATGTTCACTTTTCATATGTAATATCATGCAATAAATTTGGTGACATCATTCTCATGCATCTAGCTCATTCCATTCTTGAGTAAAGATACTTTGAATAATACGTTTCTATTTGAACGCCAATAGTCATTTATCTGCTATAAGAATAACTTATTTCTCCATCCATAATGCTTGGCGAGATTTTGGCGGTGAATTTGGCTGAATGTTGCCAACTTTTTTAAACTTTTAACTTTTTTAAACTTTTAACTTTTTTAACTTTTTTAAATGTTGCCAAATTAATGAAAATTTCGCCAAATTTATAAAAATGACGCTAAATCAATGAAAATGACGACTAATTCATGAAAATTTAATATTGTGGAAAGAATATAAATATCTACTATAAGAATAAACTTTATTTTTTACTGTAAAAGTAGTAAATTCATTGCATTATATAAGTCATGTGCTGCCCACATCAGATTTTTAGTATTTATGTTTTATGAAAACTTTAAGAAAAAAAAACTATGCTTAGATGATGCTGATTAACAACAGCATACCTTTAATGAGAACTTGGGAGATGATTAACCACAGCATGCTCTTTAGATTTTACTCAGATTGAAAAATGAGGGATATGTTAAGGAAAACTAGAAATGCATTAAAGTATAAATAGAATAACAATTCAGCATACAGCTGTTTCATAGATACTCTGGATCCTCTTCACCAGTGCTAGAAAACCAACAAACCTAAAGTCTTAATGGGCTATTTGCCATTTTAGCTCATTTCATCTTTTGGACTTGTTGGTTTGGTCTAGCACTGATGAAGGGAGTATACAGATAATACTCAAGACAGCTATATGCTGCATTATTATATTATTTGAGCTTAAATACATTACTTAAGTTTCCCTTATCCTCTGCACAAAGTGTTTCTTACTTATTGAAGTATAGGTTTTCAGTTTTAAAAAAATCGATAAATTTCTCAGTAGGTTTCTCCACACTTGAATATAATAATCTGCCCAATAAAAATCATGTATTCAACACATGATTTTTACACATAATAACACATTTAGATATTGAGGGAAAACAAAATAGGCTTTTGTTATTACTAATTGAAATAAGCATAACAAATTTTATAGAAATTTGTTATGCTTATTTTTTTGAGATGCCATGCTCCCTGCGGAAAGTAAATTTTCTATTTTCTCCAAAAGGGCTAATAACTCCTAAACAATGCAATTCATTTATTTTTAGGTAAAGGTATTAAAAAAATGCCCTAATTTAGTAATAATGAATATATTTAATTTCTTATGATTTTCTTTATTCTGAGTTCAAAATATGCAATATACCAAGAACAGTGCATGTTAACATCCTATAAATCCATGGAATACGAGGGTTCTAAAAAATGTTTTCAGGGCTTCTGAGACCTTTTTTATAAAAATTTGCATTTTAGTCTTTCGTTCTATCCTTTAAAAATACTTTCATTAATTTTTTGTTGTTCATAAATTTAGATAGTTAATTTTCAAATTAATAAAAAAAATAAAATCTTAAAAGTCTTAAGTCAATTTTTAAAATTGTAACTGAGATGTATTTGCAAATTACAACAATTAGATCAGTTTTCAATATCTTTACAGCAAAAGAGTAGATGCATTTAAGTCATCATATTTAGTTTATTATTATTATTCGCTTCATAATGGTATCATTTTATTACAGTGTTATTATTATACAAATATAATTGTAGTTTTCAATAAAGAATTATTATTTTTAAAAAATTTGTATTCACTTATTTTTATTCCTACAAATATGCATTACAGTAAGTTGTAATGAATAAAACTCCATAGGAATAATATTTAAAGAGTGTGGTTCTACAGATGTTAGAAGTTTGAAATCCACTGCAAGAAATGTCATTCACTTTTAAATGAAAACTTTAACATATAAAATGGCTAGCTATTCATAACAAATATAACTTAGAATAGAGAGAAAATATAAGACATAAATCAGGAGAGAAGCCTCTTCACAAGGAATTTAGGACCATTTCTGAACCTTTCAAAAATTTCCATATTTGAAAAATGGACTTTTCACATAATTTCAATTTCAAAATCAAAAGATTCACAAAATACTAAAAAAAAAAGTTTCTGAAAACAGACTCTCTTTCCAAAGGTTTGACTAACTATGCAAAAAACCTTATCAAAGCATGAAAACTTGAAATATCCTATGCTATAAAGAATAGCATAAAACAAATCCAGTGAATTTGCTGATGTTTTCCTCTAAACTGAGATTTCCCACAAAATTAAAACATTTTTACTCTCCTATACTATTATATAAAGTATTTTCATTTTCAAACTTAAAATTTTGAACAGGAAAAATATTAACACCTTCAAAACACATTTCGAACACTTTCAAAAAGATGTCCCCCTGTGTGTGTAAGGTATGGGCACAATATCTTAAAACCAAATGCATGTAAGAATGAAATTTTATGTCTAGATACATTAAGTAAAAAACTAGAAACAGTTAAAATTATTTAAAATTTTCCGAATTAGATCTCAAATTATTTTAAATTTCAGATTTTTATAACATTATTTAATACAAAAACCTGGATAATTCCCAAAATCATGATAAAATAATCCATGCTGGTAAATGAACTTTTAGAACTATGCTATAAAAGTAAATGATATTAAAATAGTATATATTAAAAACAAATCATACATTTTTGAAGTTTTAACTCCTTTTACCTCCATGATATGGAATGTATGCGAAAGCCAAGAAGAGTAAATTGTTCCAGATATTTTTCCTATAAATACAACTTTTAAAAACAAATCTGAACAAAAAAAATCCCCATAAATAACAAATAGCATTGAAAATAGATTAAAATACCATACATTAAAATTAGATTAAAACAAAATATGATAAATACATACAAACATTACCTAGTCTTGAAACCAGTAGCTTCATCCACTTTTCGATAAAACAGAGGATGTGAATAGGCATCGCTAATATTCAAAATTTCACCTGTGAAGTAAACAAAAGATAAATTCTCAACTGAGAAAAAATAGCCATTTTGCAACTTTGTCACATCACAAATGCAAGATATAACTTCTTTAATTAAGCAATTTTGGAGAAATAAAAAATTTACAATTTCAACTGTCAATATATTATTTAAAAAACAAAATCAAGTCCCTACAACAAAGCTAAAATCTGAAGTCAACAAACATACTGAGTGACTGGTAGAAGTAAGGTAGAAAAAACAAGTGCAGCAGCTTTTAGTAAATGGAACAATTTGTTCCAAAGCTTGAATGGAAACATTATTTATGGGACAGTAATCCCATTAAGGAGACCAAATACAATGGCAGCAGAAAATTTATGAAGTTAAACTTATGAATAAAATGAAGTCAACAACTATACATTTACCTAAATGCAGTAATAAAAATAACTGTTGGAAAAAGTTTAACTTGTTGTATTTATCAGCAAAAAGTGTATAAGTATAAAACAAAGGATGGTAAAAATTCTTAAAAATACAATACTGGTCAGAGAAAGAAAAATTCTACCATAAAAATGCTCAATATGATTCAAACACAGAATTACAGTAATTTCCACATTATGTTATATATAATTGCTCAAGCACGTTTGAATATAATCAGCTTTATTACAGAAAATAGAAAAATACAAAACAAATATAAATTTTAGAAGTGGGAAAGTCTATTAAAATTCTATAAAGAGTTGCCACTTCAAAAACATAATAAATTTTTTCGTCTTTTCTAGGTTTTCCTGATATATTTCTAAAACTTTCCAGATTAGCAAAATGAATAGTTACTTACAGAACCTGTCTAAAGAGAGCATTTAAAACTAGGCTCATGCCCTCATTACAGATACCTGCATTCATGAAATGATTTCACATATTTAGTGCTTGTCAGCACAGATTACCAGTTCCTAGCTTTTGAATGCACCCTTCAGGTAGCTTCAGCAAGGTTGAACTTGGCCATCACAGCCATGCACAGTCTGAACTCAATTGGTATAAAATTTAATACTGGTTGTATGGAAAGACTGGATTTGTTGGTCACAATAGAGATTCATAAAATTGCAGTATATAACAAGATTTCTTACTTTCATAGCAAGTACTAGCTATATCATGCTAGTGAGTGCCAAAAAAAAACATGAAACCAGTTTACAGATGTTAGTACCTGCAATGGGAGCAAAATCCTAAAATGAATTGATTTAATGAATAAAATGCAATCTCATCCTGTTATATCTTGAAACTAGCCAAATATGTGATATAGCAGATAGTGCAATAAATTAAATTTTTTTTTATAGAATAAATGAAAACGTAGTATCTAAAATTAATAAACTCCAATGTTTTCCATACAGGATGGCAATCTAGTCTAATGTCTTCTACATATGAAAATACATCTTAAATATGAAAATACGAACTTGCATTTTTATGAAGCCAAAAGTACATTTAAAATTATAGGAAAACACTTTTTGTTGAATGAAATGCAGAACAGATTGTATTCTAAACAAATTCTGCAAAAAATATTTACCTTATTTATTATTATTTTTTTAAAGCTCAAGGAACACAAAATTGACCATTATCAGATATTTAGCCATATAGGATTCATTATACAGATATCCATTACAGAAGAAATTTTCTGAATCTTAGGTGATTACTGTTATGAAAATTTAAATGTGTTAAGTACATATCAACATAATGCATCTAAAAGTGAGTCACACCCACAGTGCACCATCTAATTTTGATTACTAGAAATACTAATTTTGATTACTAGCACACATAGCCAGTCAGCAGTTGTACAAGTCAAAGTAATTGAACATCAAGAAATACTTATTCAACATACTATTACAATTTGTAAAATGAAGGTAAAACTTACCACTCGTAGCAACATGGCCAGCTATTCCTTCTGAGGCAGGTATACAAATATCCTTGGCATTCTAAAGTTTTAAACAGATTACTTTGATTTCAATTAAACTGAAAATACTAACATTATTATTAAAATTAATAATTACTTGATTCATTTCTTCAGCATTACTTCCATCAAATACTTTGGCTACTAATTCATTATCTTCTTTATCCAACAGAAATAGAGAGCACCTGTATAATTAGCAAAATGCAATTACTTTAAATTTTACTATATTACATCTATTAAAATAAATACTTCAAGAATAGAAGATTTTAGACATAGATAAATACATATTCCATTTAGATCTTTATTTTCTAAATAAAAAGCATAAATTTTTATATTTATATGACTACTTATAACCAAGTCATGCTTGTTTCATAAAACTTAAATAATCAAGATAGTCCATAACAGTGATCAGCAATCAAAGACCAAGAGCTGCATTTAATCAAAACATTTATCGTAATGACATTCCAACACAATTATATTACACTTGAAATTGTCAAATAGAATTTAATTAATTAAAATTCTATTTCTAAAGTAGATTTTTATCAAATATATTCTAAATGGAAGCATTTGCCTTCTATTGCAAAAAATAAATAAATAAATTTTAAAAAAACTTCATTAGCAACAGCAAATAAACCTGATTAAAAGTATCAATCGACTTGAGACAACTTCTTCATCAGGATATAATCACAGGGTACAGGTATATAATCACAGGTATCAGGATATAATCACAGAATATATCACAGAATACCAATAATGACAAATGCAAGACAGACACATTCTTGCTTTTGTTGGTGCTGATGCTCTGCTTTTTATATCCTTATGAAAGAGACTATTCTTTGCCTCTGCAATCGGTAAATACTTATAATCAAGCTCCTGTAATGTTACCTTTTTTTTTTTTTGCAGATTAATTCAGACTGTAATTTAAATAAAATAATGAAATTCATATTTACATTATAGTTAAGTCAGGGACAGTGCTGAGCATTCACCACCATGCGAAATGCCAAAAGTTGAAAAATTAGTGATAAATAATCAATTTTGATGAAAATATTTGACGAAAAATAATTGGGCTACTGCTGTTCAAGTTTTTGGTAACTTATTGATTTGAAAATTTTGCTGGTAAAATTTTCAAAATTTGTTGGAAAATTATTATATGACCTTCTGAGGACATAAATTAAAAAATCTGATGTGAGCAGCACATGACTCTCCTTATATACTGCAATGAATTTACTACTTTTACAGCAAAAAAAAAAATAGCTTATTCTTATAGTAGATACTTATATACTTTTCAAGATATTGAATTTTCGTCAATGAGTCGTCATTTTTAACCATTTGGCGAGATTTTTGTTTATTTGGCAACATTTAAAAAGTCACCAAATTGGCGACATTCCACCAAATTCATCGCCAAAATCTCACCAAGTGTTATGGAAGGAGACATAAGTTATTCTTATAGCAGGTAAATGACTATTGCCATTCAAATACAAAAGTATTACTCAAAGTGTCTTTTCTCATGAATGAAATCAGCTACATCCACGAAAATGATGTCACCCAATTTATCGCATGATATTACATATGAAAAGTGAACATGTCTCTCAACAGTTAATATATTTTTTTTAATTTATGGGATTTTTGGATAAATTTATTTGAAAAATGTGCAATATCTCGAGAAGAGTTGATACTAGCATTCTAAAGTTTATGTCAATCATTTTCTAAGGAAAAATTACGTAAGAAATGCCTATTTGCGTAACTATATTAAAGGTTTTGATTTTTTCAGAATTTCACTTGAAAATTTAGGGGGGTTCTGAACATTCGATTGCGTTTATAAACAATAGGTTTCCAGTATTTATGGATTGTGATTTTTATACCAAATTTCATTCGAATTGCTCCATTCGTTAATGAGATATCGTCTCCACAGACTCACTGACACACACAGACATCACCTCAAAAATGCTTGATTCGTGATCAGGGATGCTTGAAATTTGCTTTCCCATCAATAACTCTAATTCCATTTTTCGACCCCATCACAATACTTTCCTTATACATTATGTACATAAGGAAAGTAAAAATGTCTAAAATTATAAACTGCACACTGCAATAAAATCTTTGAATTAGAGCTTAATGTCTACTGCATAGTATGACTAATTGAGGTATCATAGATGTTTGAAAAATTGAGGCACATAACATGTTTCCTTGCTGTTAATGCTGTAATAGTTATTTAGCCCTCATGAGCTCTTATAAAAATGAAGTCGGTCACTGTTGGTTGGCTGCTAGAGTGGTAGTATGACTTCAGAACATTATTTTATACAATTTTTCTTTTATTCACCTAGTCAAGAGCAAGAAAATATTTTCAATAACCACGATTTTTTATGAATATTTTTAGAATTTTAATAATATTGAACCCATTCAGGACCACCATAGCATACATGCATTGGAGATACTCTCCTTCCCCAGACTACTGGTATGTATTTATTTGCTATGAGCTCCGGAGAGCTACTAGGGCCAATTGATGTGTACGAGCAACACAAGATTAGAATGATTTATTAATATTTCTAAATAATACATATGTTTGCAAAGTTATTTACTTGAATCAATGACTTTCACATTTTAGTTTGGGTTTTCGTGAGAATTTTGACTAAGTCAATAGTATAAAGAAATGCACATGCAAATTGTTATGGTGGTTTAGCGATTTAAAAAAGCATATTAGCTGAGGGATTTAATGGGATGAGTTCATTCCTGGCAGTTTTCTGTGTTTATTTAATTGAAAGGGGTCATGAGTAGTATGTTTAAAAGAAGGTTAGGGTTGGGAATTCTTATCGGTGACTTTTAGGGAGAGTGAGCAATTGCTAGTAAGAATTTAATCAGAAACATTGTAATAATTATGGTGAAAAGTGAAATATCTTCTAAAAGTAAGATTTCTCAATTGATAAAAGAACCTGTTAGTGATATAAGTGAAAAAAATGAGAGTTTATATGTGTGTTAGTGAGGAAAATTATTCAAAAGCCACTGATGTGATTTATGATGGCATTGATAAGTTTGGTACAGACAATTAGAGTTCAAATATTGAAGATCTGTCATCTCTTTAGTTTCCTGTGAACTCTGAACTATATATACCACTTGGAACGTATATACGAAATGGATTATTTAAATCTGTATTTTAGTGATGATTAACAAAACAAGCAAGTAGTTAAGGCTCACATTTGGAAAACAAACAATGAAACCCGGGTCCTCAAATGCACCAACACCCAAGTATAAAGAAAAGTTAATTTAATTTGATTTTTTGCCACAATAGACTTAGCCTCAAAAGCGATCAGGCCTAAGTTTTTTTTTTTTTAACTATTGTAAAACTATTAAAAAAAAACAAAAAAAAAACGATTCTCTCATTGTATGGACTCGCAGAAATGCTTCATTCACCAGATTAGGTGAGTGAAATCATAAGCAACACCAAGTATCTTTGCCAGTTTATACATATTCAAACCCAAGGAATGGAAGAAAAATTGTGGAAAATTTTGTCTAAAGAAAGTACTTATCAAGGCAGAGATTCATTAAACAATTGCAGTTGCCCCAACAAGTGGACTATTACAAATAATAAAATATTTATTTAGGGCAAAAACCAGTTGTAGACATGTTACTAACCCTTTAAGCATTATTGACGAGTTCAACATCTCATGCATTGCATTACCGATAAACGTGGTTGATGAGTTAGACTCGTCATGCACTTTGAAAGAGGAGACGCCTGTGTGTTTGATGGAAATGACACGTCATATGATTTTTTTATGAGATATTAACTATGTTTACAATCTTTTCCACTAGATGGCAGTAGTAGTTCTAGAAACTAAATTTTATCAGAGACAGTATTTCGCAAACGAGTGTGTAAGTCAGTGGAAACCACAAATGGAAGCCAGTAACTGTTTCTGAAATATGGATTTATTTAGCTCTTCTTTTGTTCCAAAAGCTTGTTTCAAAGCTTAAAGCCGATGTGCTGTATGTTATGCTTCCAATAAAATCTGCAAAAAGCTTAGGAAGGAAATCAGTATATGGTGTCAAGACTGTGAAGTTGCTCTTTGTTACATTCCATGTTTTAAAATTTATCATATCAAGAAGAACTATTAAAAATTGGAATTATATGCTTTTTATTTACTTATCTGTTATTTTACATGTTTATTTACTTAATACTTATTTCAACAAAACACCTTCTCATTCAAAGCACAAGCAGTGGGGAAAACCGTATGGGAGAAAAAAAATACAGCACTGCAGTGCACGTGAAGGGAAATAAATGACAAGCTTAAAGGGTTAAAAGTAGGACACTTTCTTGTAGGATTTTTAAAAAAATGTAGTAATATATTTAGATTACAAAAAAAACCACAAAACCTTAACATTGCCAGAATACCAATACTGTCAGACTGGAAGTTTAAATGCATAAAAAGCAGCTTAACTGGTACACCTGAATAGTCTGCATCCTAACTAATTTGTTAAAGTAGGTATTTTAAAAACAATTAATAACAAAAAAACATACCTTTCAGCTCCAGTAAGATGTCTAGCTTCCGTCATAATTTCTTTTAAAAGCAGGGTAACATTATCTAAAACAAAATATAGCATGAAATAAATAAAACTACATTCACAATATAAATTGAAATCTCAAATAAAAGTTAAACAATAATTTTCTGAGTGAGAAATTTATCTCGCCAGCACTTTACACTTTTTTACTACTTGGTGTATAATAAGGGTTTTATTAACATACACACAAGGTCATATTAAGGCAGGAACCCTCGGAGCATGGACCCTTAGGCCACCAAAAGCGACTTACAAAGAGCAAACTTATCATATCAATGTATTTATCAAAGATAAGTGCCACTAATTCTTATTCGTCTACTATGAGTAGGAGGCCCTGAATGTTAACTTGGGCTCAGGGCTTTGGGAAAAGCTTTGTCGGGCTCTACATACACGCAGATAGCCTTATAGCTTCCCAAAATTTACTTTGTGTTTTACACATGTTTTCTACAAGCATAACATACATTTTTTGCTATTTTTTATGATGGACATTCTTTCACCATCTAGACAAATAATGTCAAATCAAATTTACCATAAAATTTAAAATACATTATAGACCCATAATTATTGAATAATATAACTCAAATTTGAAGAAAATGTGCTTTGGATCAGTATTTGAAATCTTGATTCACATAAAACACACTTTTAAACATACCACAATATTACCAAGTATATACTGCATGCCAGAAATTGTCACAAAGAATTTTTTAAGGGGTAATTTTACACCTTCCTGAAATTATAAGAGTAATTTTCAATATTTTTAAGTGGGGAGTACTTGAAAAATATTAATATATAATCATATAAATAATTTTCTTATATTTCTCTAAAACCCAGAATTTTTATTTAAAAAAATAATATTAGTAAAAGCATGTTTCTAATTTCTCTATTTTTGTGGAGTAAGGAACATGCTTTTTTAACACTTTACAACTTAGTTGAAAAGTGTTTATGACTTTGTTCATTCTGTCTGTCAGCACGATAACTGCCGTAAATATGACTTTATCAAAATGAAATTTTAGTATGTTATTCAGGCGGTCTATGGGACCTATGGGAATATAAATGAATAATATCACCCAATTAGTTTTGGATTGGACCTGGGATGAAAAAATGAAATACATTAAACCCTATAGGACCTAATTTTTCAAACATTTCTTAAGCGAATTTAAAATTCACAAATTGCTTCGGAAGTTTTAGGGAATATTCAAATTATCCCATAAAAAATAAAAAAAAAATTTCAGCAAAATAAACTCAGTAGTTTTTGAAATAAAAATTAAAATAATAATAACACCTTTTATATGAAGAGATCACATGACCATTATATGAAGAGATCACATGACTCACTTCAAAATAAAATATGGCATCCATTTTATTTCAAAATCGTGATTTTTAAAGTTTCTTTTAATTCATATTAAGTGTTGTATCTGTCCTAAAACCACTTTATGTTTGCTTAAACTCTGTGCATCTACATACTGAAACAACACAATTACAATATATTTGAGTGTAAATGATCATCCAACTTTGATTATTTCTACAAAGAAGCCTAATTTTCACTTATAGAGAATGTAAATACCAAAAGATAAAGAATAAGTTGTACAAGAATTGCTGCATTTCTTTAACACAATTATTTAGCTCATGGAGTCTGCAATATAGCTGATATGAATGAAATATTCATTGATTTTACACAAAGAAGAAGACGATTTTTTCGATGAAGTTTTAAGCATAGAGTTTAATTACTTGTACCTCCATGATCTTAAGTTTTTAAATAAAATAAATTATTATAGTATTGTGATGAATGAAATGAATGGAAAAAAGTTTATGAATGAAATGCTGCTTTTATAGAGAGCCAGGCGTGTTATATTTCGATGACGTCATTTGAATATATTTAATTTGTTTTCGATGAAGTTTTCAAATATAATTAATTAATGTAGTATAGTGATAATTTTTAAAATGTTACCGAGGAATGTATCACATTTTAGATATGTTTAAACCAGGCAATTTATATTTCAATGCTGTCATTTGAATGAAGTTCCTTTTTTTTGCTGAAGTTTTAAGTTTTTAAATATAATAAATTAATGTAGTATAGTGATAATTTTAAAAATTTTACCGAGGAATGCATCACATTTTAGAGATGTTTAAATAAAATTGCATTGAAGTTAGAATGTATTTCATAATCAATGGTTTATGCATGATTGATCTTGTTTTTTTTTACATTTTGGCAAAGAAAACTTCCAAAAATCTGTATATTTCTGCAATTAATGTTAGTTTTAATTTTGTATTAATTTTTTATTTCCATACAGATAGCCATAAAAAGCCACTTATAGTCAAGAAGCCAAATACACAGGACAGAAGATTATTATGGTTAGTTCTTTTCAAGCTAGAAAAGCACACAGATAACTTCAGAATGAATAACCATACTTGACTTCTCAGCATAAAATGCAATGGCCCCGATAGAAGAAAATACTTGAAACTGAAATACACTGCAGAACAAAGATAGTTCTTTTTTTTTGCAGAATATTTTTATAATTTATCAAAGATTACTATTACAATTTTTAGAAGACAGAATTACAAATATCAAAAATATATCTTGATTCAAAATAAGATAACAACAGTAGGACTCAATTATAATACGCAACTCAGGACCAAATAATTTGATAGTCAAATATCTTTATTCATTTTTAAAAATATTTTATTCAGTTTTAATACTTTGTATGCTTATTAAATCCAGAGATTAAATATTTTGTTTGTAAAAAGTGAGCAAATCAAACTTTAATTATACTTAATTAAAAATTCAATTTTCTCTTTAAAACTAGAATCTCATTAAATAAGAGCTTGTTATAAGATTTGAAATTTCAATCCCAAACAAGCACACTTGTTCATTTTTCACACAGTGTTTCAACTTATAAGTAAAATTTTTAAACATCTTGTTTCAAACAGTTTATGAAAAATGAAAAAAATATATATATTTGGAAGCCTATTTTTTTTAAACATATTGGATTTAGAGCAAAATCATGAAGTTAGATTATTCTTTGAGGGAAAGTAATGGGAAATCTGCATGTAAGCTTCACCTCAAAACATTTACAAGTGGACATGATTCTGCATTTAACGGAATCCTAGATGGAATGTAAAGATGGAATCTAGGAAACACACTTTAAGCAAAATGGCCATCACTGGACTAACTCCATAAATACATTAATTGTACATTATTTTATTTAAATTTGACTTTAATTTTTAAAAGAATGATTAAATACCTACCTATTTGAACAAGCAGTGTTTTAACAACTTGAAGTAGAGACTAAAATAAAAAACACATTTTAAAAATTTTATTAAAAACTTAATGTTATAAAAAATCAATTTAATTATTTTTAAAATAAAGTTGAAAATTTTATAAATTACTTTATCAGGGTTTATACTCAAACTTGTTAATGAAATTCCTTGAGTTTTCCAGATTTTCCAGAAGGATTTTTGCAAACATCCATAGTCTGAATCACAACATTTTGCGGTATGTAATAATTTTTAGTTAGTGAAATAAATTTGAATGTAGTACTACATAAAATTTAATATAAAAATTAGCCAGTTTGATGATAAAAACATGGAATTCAATTTTGCGAAAAAAAAAAAAAATGGTTTCAATTATAATAAGGTAAAAAAAAAAATTAATTTTAAGAAGTTTAAATCTTTCAAGAAAACACAACAATGACTTATTCCAGGCACAAATAGAAATTTTTCCAGATTTTTAATGAAAAGTTGCAATTTTCCCATGAGTTTTTGAACTAAATTTAAATTTCCTTCCAGGATTCCTTCCTGGAAGTATTTCAGGTTTTCCCTGTTCTCCATGAGGTGTATGAAACCTGATTTAATAACTAAATATTATTAAATTTTCAGTTATGGTTTGAATTTTGGGGCATGCTCAGTCATTTTACACACACACAGGCTAAATTCACAATGAGTGACAGCAGGGGTCCTAAAAACTATGACTCTTAGCTGCAAGTTGCTCGAATTCAGCCCACAGTCCAATTGAAAAAATAAAATTATGGGATTATAATATCAGTTTCATCCTAATTTAATAGCAACTCACTCATTTCATATGTACTACACTGTTTTTAACATAATTTTGAAAGTACAATAATACATAGTATTATTACACCACCACAACAACAGTATTGTTATTATTACAGTATCGTCACCCAAACCATCATGACATGTATAAAAACCTCAAAAATAAAATATACAAAATTAGTGTATAGATTAGCACTGAATGATGAACACCTGCAAAATATTTTAACAATTTGGAATACAAGTTTGTTTAATCAGATCTACATGACATTCTAGCAAAAAAATGGCAGTTTCATGCCTCCCATCAGTATTGAAAATATGATGCATTTAGAATATGTGTATTAACTAACATGTTAACTGCCATTAGATGTTTGTGTGTTGTTGTTGTTGAGACCCAGACCGTCCGACCTACCAGAAAGGTGCAAGGTAACTGTTTGGATGGCCGGGAAGAGCCACCCAATTTAGACTGGAACCCAGTGGGGGAGGCATCCACAGGGACCTTACCCTCCTTCCTCTACCACAAACCTCTTAGAAGGACCCACATGTTTAACATGATCATACTCCGCATGAATGCGGCGGCAGTTAGATGTTTGTGTGTGTCACATGGCATGCCGTATACAAACTGACATTCATGTGATGCACAAGTGCATCAAGTATAGTTTTGAAACATTCAGGCATTCCGGGTGATAAATTGGCTGATGAGTTGCCTAGAAATGGTTAAGTATGGTTTCACGCTTTGTTGGCCCGGAGCCAGCTTTAGGCATCTCTGTTGTTTATGACAACTTCTGGAAACTGTAGTATGAGAACTGATGCACCATCAAGGGACAAAGGCAGGCAAAAGAAATGAGTTATGAGTGGCCTAGTGAACATCATAAGGAGCTATCTAAGCTCAATAGAACTGGCATTAGTAGGGCTGTTGGGCTCCTTACTGGGCATTGCACTTTAATAGGCACCTAAGCATTATGGGTGTTAATTAAAGGCCCCAATTTGTAGAGGTTGTATGTATAGAAAGAAAATTGCCTCACACATACTCTGTGAGTGTGAGGCTTTCTTTCTCTGCCCATAGGTTCAAGTACTTGGGTTGACATATGATCGAGCCCTGGAAGTTGCAGGATATTCCTGTCAAGTGCCTATTGATCTTTGTCTCAGCCACTGGTTTCTTCTTCTAGGGGCCCTTTCCTTTTCAATTTTCTTCTTTTTTTTGGGGGGGGGGAAGTACACTAGACCTCTGGTCACTGTGCTAGGATACTTTTGAGCCATCCACCCCTAAGTCATAAGTCATAGTTTTGAGAAGATTGTTATAAATTACTGCAGCGATGCACAGAGATTAGTTTGCACTCAGCAGCACTGAGGTTAAAGACCTGTATCTACCTCAATTTCAATAAATTAGAATAAGTGGTTATCCTGTAAATAATTTTTATAAGGCTGATGGAAACCAGAGTATTTCAGCTCAAATGTTAAATAATAACAACAGCATATACTCTGATGATGAAGTATTATATTCATCAGAAGATATTTTGGTGTTAGACAGTGATAAGGAATATTTAGAGTTGCAATAGCAGTGATAGGGGCATTGACAATGAAGAGTGTTGCATATTTCAACTATTGAACAAAATTATGATGAAGAAACTAAAATAATTTACATTTATGCTCTAATGTGTAGTTTTGTAACTTACAAATAATTATTCCTTAAAAATGTAATGGCCCTATAGAAAAGCATACCATTTTTCAATGACAGTCAATGTCAATGTGTTCCTTATTCTAAAGAAATATATAAATTCCATTTTATAATCGAATTCTTGTACATTTTGCACTTTTAAAAGAAAGATTTATGAATTACTTTTTGAAAAGTATTTAACCAACAAAATGTTTAAACATTTTAATATGATCTATGCATAAAAAAAATTGGAGGCCCCTAACATATAGTTTAAAATAAATTCAGTCAGAACCACTGCAAAACTTCCTGCATACACATGGCTCTTTCCTTTAACCTGAAATTGGAAACAAGTACTCTTTTATTTGAAGAGAAATTTACTAATCATTTAGCAACATGTTGAACCCAACAAATAAAATAAAGATTATGTAAATAAAATACGAAGCAGGGTTAAGAAAAAGGCAAATGTATTAAACTCTGGTAGATTTGGCCTTAAATTTGAAGGTGTACAATGTGAGAGTATATCTTGAATCAGCATAGATTAGTCGGTTTGAATACTAGTTTCAAGATTCAGAAGTTACATGTTCAAGCTCCTTCATGAGCCAGACTAAATACTCAATAAACATGAAGATAGAAATTAGTGCTTATACACTAGAAATTGTTGAACAGGAAATGTAAAAGACAAGTTAAAACATTTCATTTTAGCCAAATCTCATGTTGTGGGTTTCTGGAAAAATTGATGGCAACAAATAAGTTGGTCGGGTTTTAACACCATTTTGTGATATCTCAAGAATTATTTTGAGAGGGTCCAAATTTTTTAAGTTTAATAGAAATCTTGTACTAACAATTTTGCATGAAATGAACAAGTTTATCTTAATATATATATATATATATATGGATTATTTCTGTAATACAATTTACAGTAATACACACAGAAACGTAGAATCCACATTAACGAAATATGTATGGCCCTTGATAATGTACATGGTTTCGGAAATGCTTTTCACTTTATTTAAATTATTCAATTTATTCAATTTCAAATTTTTATTGGGAGCTAGAAAAGGCCTAGCTCATTGTGCAAAACAATGTTTCTGTTTTGCAACTTTTCATCTTACACACAATTCTTGCATTTACACCATGTATGTTTATGCAGGGAACAAGGGGATTAGTACCTTAAGTACCTGCATTACATATATGATTTATAAAAATACTTTCATCTAAATGTGTAGTTACAAAAATTTTTTTTTCACCCTTCTTAAACACATGCATATCTTATTCTATACCTTAACTTATATATGGAACAGGGAAAAAAGGGTATTTTATACCAATTTAGTACCTGTTTTATTTATAAATGTTTACTTATTAAGTGTTTTTAAAATATTCAACAGCTAGTCGACAGGTTTTTTTGATATCACATTTACATTTCAGTGCATCTTCCTTTCACTTTAGCTTTACAGAACATTTTCTATTAATGATCAATCTCAGGTATATTGCACAAGTAAAATAAAAATTCTTCAATTATATATATATATATGTGTGTGTGTGTGTGTGTATGTGTGTGTGCATGTTCTACAAGCACCTACCTTTAAATAGGGGATAAGTCACAAAAATTAGACTATTACAAACAATTCAAATTATCACAATATATATATATATATATATATATATATATATATATATACGGTGCTGTTCTTTTCTCTTATTGGCATTATGGCCGTGAATTTGCTTCTATGGTGATGTTAATATTACTTGAGTTGTATTTTTATTTTTTTATTTTTACATAATTCTTAATATTACATATTTCAAATATATATATATACATATATACGAGGCATGTTTTTTAAGTAAGTACCGTTTTGGAATTAAAAAAAGACGTGCAAAGATATCGCAATAATTTTATTTCTACATGAAAGCCTGTACCTTAATCTACTTTTCTACATAATTTCCGTGAATATTGAGGCACTTGTCATAACGTGGCACCAGTTTTTGAATACCCTCCTCATAAAATTCTGCCGCCTGACTTGGTAACCACTGTATCACAACTGTTTTGACTTCGTTATCGTCTTGAAGACGCTGACCACCCAGGTGTTTCTTCAAGTGCAGGAACAAATGGTAGTCGCTGGGCGCCAGATCAGGGCTGTATGGAGGATGATCTAGAGTTTCCCATTTAAAAGATTTGATGAGATCTTTGGTCCGATTAGCCACATGTGGACGGGCATTGTCATGCAGCAAAACGATACCCTTACTCAACTTGCCACGTCTTTTGTTCTGGATTGCACGACGCAGATTGTTCAATGTCTCACAATAAGACGCTGCATTGATTGTCTCATTACGAGGCAGAAACTCCACTAGCAATACTCCTTTTTTGTCCCAAAAAACTGTGCACATGATTTTCCGGGCAGAAATTGTTTGCTTAAACTTCACTCTTTTGGGTGATGATGAATGTCGCCATTCCATGGATTGTTGTTTTGATTCTGGTGTGATGTAGGCCACCCATGTTTCGTCACCAGTAACAATTTGGTCTAAAAAATCTTCACCTTCATTGTGGTACCGCTCAAGGAAAGTCAATGCACTGCCTAAACGTTGGGTTTTGTGCAAATCCGTCAACATTTTTGGAACCCAACGTGAACACAATTTCCGGTAATTCAAGTTCTCGGTCACAATGCGATACAAAACACTACGAGAATATTGAGGAAACCAGTCGCACATTGATGAAATTGTAAAGCGTCTGTTTTCTCTCACCTTTTCTTCCACTTTCTGCACCAAATCTTCATTAAAGACCGAAGGACGCCCACTCCGTTGTTCATCATGCACATTTGTGCGGCCATCTTTAAATGCTCTCACCCATTTCCTTACCATTCCATCACTCATAATGTTTTGTCCGTAAACTTCACAGATCTCACGATGAATATCGATCGGTTTTACGCCTTTAGCACTAAGAAATCGTATAACAGCCCGTACTTCACAATCGGCGCGACTCACGATTGTCGGAGGCATCTTAAACACTCAGTAAACAACGTATACAATGAAGAATCAGACTGTAATGGCGTCAGTGCGTAGACAAGAGATGTAGGTAACCAGCGCGCATGCGCGGAACGCCGACCGTAGCGCTGCGGCGGCGGAATCGCAAAACGGTACTTACATAAAAAACATGCCTCGTATATATATATATATATATATATATATATATATATATAGTTTGAGTCTGCAATAACCAATATTTGTTATGTATTTTGGTGGTTAAATGATATTTCTAATAATTTACATCCAGATAATTTAGATTTCTTTAACTTCATAATATTGCTGTCTTTGCATTCTATCCATCTTAACAAGTTTGTAGCAGATTAATTAAATATTTACAAAAATATTGTTAAAAAAGGTTAACATACACAAAGATTAACATAAATAGAAAAGATTAACATACTTGACTCTGTCGCCGCATTTTGTGCTCTTCTTCCCACATGCGAGATCGGGCTAATAGGGGAGAAACAAATTTTCCAAGCTTTTCCACAAGCTCCAAATCATCCACGGTAAAGCTACAAAAAAGAATGAAAATTTTGAAAATAAGTAATTAAAAATTATATCTGTTTCAATGACAATAAAAATTTTATGTATTAAATACTTTACTACATAAATGCTATTATTTGAACAAATTGAGTCAAACAAATTTAGAAAATAATATTTTCACTTTTTTAAAACTTGAACAAATGTTTAAACATCAATGTGTTGATTTGTATGAAAATTTCAATACATAAAGAATACAACAAAATATTTACTTTGATTTTATAGAATTTTTTAAATATATATTTGATGACAAAGTGTATCCATAAATGTTGAAACAAAAAATATTTATTAAGTATTTTCATAATCTAATTATATGCTCTAAAGAAATGAATGTTTTACTTTGCAAAAAGTAATTGAAGTCTATCTTTAAACCTTCTATTTTAAGATTTGATTTTTCTATGAAATGATTTGCTATTTTCATTTTGCAAAGTTAATGTTTAATCAATTTTCACACCCATGTATTATTCATAGTAGGGCTGTGCCAAATAATCGATTAAGCTTTAGTCATGATTAAAAATTTGGATTGAATAGTGGAATCAATTAATTCGACTAAAATTCGATTAAAAATTTTGACTCATGACTTAAGTCTCTCCACTGCATACTCACAGATCAAAGAAAAAAAGTTGTGAAAATGTTCTACAGTAAGGAAAAGAAATAAAAAATACTACTCAGCTTGAGGATAAGATACAAATTGATAAGAAAAATTAGCATAGATGATGTGTTTCGATTGTGTGCAGTGATACTTTTGCTGAAAATTGCAAAAATTCATGCTTCTTTCAAATTGAATTTAACAACTGACTGAATTGGACAATGACTTTGTCAATTCCCTCACTTTGTGTAAACTGGATAGAACACAATTTCCTAACCTTGGTCAACTAGCGAATCAAATGCTATGTTTGGCTGTTGATTCAATACCATTAAAGTGAGTATTTAGTAGCACAGGATTTATATAGCCATTATATTTAGATCAAGTTTTGAATTGGAAAATGTGAACTTACTTGTTTGTTAAGGAGAATAGTTAAAAGATAATAAATTTGTAATATCATACTATATATGCATGTTTAATTTTTATTTTTCATTAATTTTTAATTTTTTGTTAATTGAATTTGTTCCTTAAACTTTACTCCAAGATATGTATATAAATTTTTATTAACTATCAATGAATTTTTCAAGATATTTAAATTTATTTACATAAATTTAAATTTATTTTTACTTTAAAAATGTTTATTTGAGTAAATTTTCTGAAAATATATACATGTGTTTAATCAAAAAGCTTTAGTAAATATTTTAAAATGACTGATTAAAATTCTGTTTAATTGGTCGGTTAATCAATTAAAATTTTTATATTAACCAGTTAAAATTTTTAATGAATTTCCATCTCAAATTTGTTGCAATTGTAAAACATTATTCCAGAGTTTTAAAATTAACATCATTATAAAGTACAAAGAATAATATTCTGTTATGGATACTGTTCAATGAATTTCAAACAGCATCCATACCATGTTTTCCTCAATTTTTATTATTGTTTTATAAGAAAAACCATGTTTAAGATCAGATCTGACATAACTCATACTAAAATTCTGATATGTCATAAGATAAAACCCTACAATCAAGAAATTCGACTACCATTGACCTTTGAAGATTTATCCTTTAAAAAATTATTTATTTGGCTTGATTTACCATTTTTTTAGGAATTTGTTCAATTCAATGTTACACAAGAAAAATGACTATCCAGAATCACACATAAAACATTAGGAAATGTGCAATTTCAGAGAATTTTCATCACTTTAAGTGATATCAAACTCTGCCACTAAAGTGATATCACTTTAGTGACTGATTCAAATAACTAGCATGTCTGTTTCCTTTATGGAAGGGTATATTTTATCATAAGGGATTTTAAAGTGCAGTAGTATTTTAAGTGGGTAGATGCAGGGATGGGGGCCCAGACTACATTACTCTATTTTCAGTTGTATTATCAGTCTGATTCCAGTAAACATGATGTGTATTTTTAGCCATGATCTGCAAGCATAGTGAGTGACTACATAGTTTATACATGCCTGTGTAATGGACACAGGGGCTGCTAGGGAGGAATATAGAAGATAACTCCAAGCTTTTTCAAAAAGTGATTAGACTGATCACTAAAGGCAGTTAGTAATGATTATATTTAATATTATTTTTTTTAATTTTAGAAAAAAAAACATGCAATAAAAAGATACGACATATTGCCTTGGGATGGAAAAATGCTGTATCATTAAAACATCATTCTGAGGTAAAAGGTGTTTAAGTTTTCTCTAATAGGCCAATGCTATAAAAATATTTTCATTCACTCTCTCATATCTGCTTTATTATTTTAGATATGACTTCAGAAAATATCATAGTATAAACCCATTAAAAGAAAGCCAATCAGCCTTGTAAAGGCAAAATGATGTTTCTTGAAATATATGTTTCTGTCATCATAAGACCATGACAAAGATCAATAATTAAAATTCCTTCTCAGAATTAATTCCTTATAACTTTCTTTAACATGCATATAATAACATTAAACACATCACAGCATATTCTTAGCATACATATGATATAGTGATGTTGAAAAGTCCATGGTAATCACTCTAAAAAGACCCAAAGCTTACTCGTATTGAACACAAAGAAAACAATCTAACATGAAACAATTTTACTTGACTTATTTGATGTTGAGCAAATTTTGTCGTTTAGTCCCCCCTTATGATCATATTGTTGCTTATAAATAAGTTAGAACAATAAATTTTTCACTTCTTAATGACTTTTAATCTGATGTGTAACATAATTATTTTCTAGCCAAGATTAAATCTAAAAGTCACTGCTTCAATGTAAAGAATTTGCTCTTGAATTTTCCAAAAACATGTACATGTAGTTTGAAAACTTTTTAATATTTTGTGAATATTTTTCTTTATAAATAACTTGTGTATAATTCTTAAGTTGGAATTCCCAGGGATTATGTATTAATTAATTTTAAATTGTATTGCCTTAAACTTCTCTCCAATTATATTATTTTTCATTGGAAACAGTAACATTTTAAATTGTAAAGAAAAACGGAATCAATAATTTTAATAATATTAGAATAAAAATTAATGTGATAAAATTACAAAAAGATAAATGTTTAAGTGTGAAACAGCCTTGGACATATTTTTAAATAACAGAATCTACTATTTTGATCTACATCAGGTAACATGGTTTTCATAAGTAGCGAGGGGCCTTATGAATGATTTAGAAAATACAATTTTGTTCAGTCTGGGTCTTTTCTATACCTGTTTTGGATACAGAACCCCAAGAGAAACTGGCAGAGGAAAGGGTGAGTTGGCTTATAGATTTATAGAGAAGGCTTTCGTCTTTAAGATCACTTTTATTGAAGCAAAAGTGGTGGTTTGTGAAACAAATCAACTTTTTAGACATTTTGATAATATACTTTCAATGGTCTTTACAAATGATCCCATTGTCAAAATAAAGACTAGGGTATTTGAAAACAAACTGGTTAATTGCCAAGTATCATTAAATTACATACCTTCTTTTATTAATAAGACACAATAAACTGGTTACTTTATCTTCCATCTTGGAGCTAAATAAAGGGACACATAAAAATGATTGAATCTTTAAGTTGTTGCTTCCAAGACTAAATTCCTGAAATTAAAATGTTACATTAATAAAAAAAATCTTCTATTTACTATATAAAATATTTATAAGCATATCTATGAAAAATTGATAAAAAATCAGTGGTGGTTCCCAATGAAGTCTGAAAGAAAATGCCTTGAAAAATCAAACTCTATTCAAGTTTAATATCCAAATTAATTAATCTTTAAAATTCCAATAATATATCCTTGTAGAGATTTCAAATGGATATAACTTACTTTCTTACTATACACAGCAAGCTAAAATATTGAAATTAGAACTATATTTTCAAAATATTATAATACCCAAATTATAACTACTACATTTCAGAAACTACGAACCTGATCCTAAATAAATATAAATCAAATTGAAAATCTGTCTGTCTGTTTGTCCCATCATCATGTGAGAAAGGCTGAATCGAATTTGATGAAATTTTGTGGGTAGCCTGGAAATAGTTCCACTTAAAATTTAGTCCATGTTTTGAGTTTCTACGATTAATGGTTCTCAAGATATTAGTAAAAGACAAAATTTTCATTTGTCTCATCATCACAAGAGAACGGTTGAACCGAATTTGATAAAACTTTGTGGATAGCCTTGAAATAGCCTCCCATAAATTTAGCCCAAGTTTCGAGTATCTAAGACCAGGGGTTGTAGAAATATTAATGAAAAATGGAACATTTTCCTAGGAGTTCTACTCTCTAACTCTGTGGTTTATCCAAACGAAAAGCTTGAAAATCGTTTGAAAGTGAATTAAAACTTTATCTCTGAGTTTGATGGGAGATTTTTTGAGCTAATTAGTCACTTTCTCAAAACATGAATTATTTGAAACATGATTTAAATGGGAAATCTATCTCCATGGTTTATTTTTCACAAGTTTTTACTCAACAATGACAAGTATAAAGAAATCAAAATGGTTATTTAATTTCTCAGTTTATGAGGAAGATTCTATCTTATATCATGTTGCTCAGAAACGCAATTAAATTAAATCTGTCTGTTAATTTTAATTATTATTTTTTCGACTTGAATAATAAATAAATATATAAAAATATATTTTAGAAAAGAATGATTTGATTTTTCTTATAGCATTTTTGACTGGATAATATCAATTACGATCTTCAGGTTTAAACATTATTATTGATATTTTCGGGGATTATTGATTCAGGGATTATTGATATTTTCAAGTTATTATGCAATTGTTTTATTATAACAAAAATTGTTTAAACTCATATATTGTACATTGTACGAGTAATCTTCTACAAATACACGGGTATATCTTCTAATCTACGAGAATATAAATAGTACAGGTATATTAGCATATGTTTTGATATATATTGGCATATATTGGAATCAATTACGACCTTCTGGTATAAAGAGTATGGGGATTATTGATATTTTCAATTTATTACATCATCTCTTATTTTGGTAAAAATTTTTTAGACTCATATTGTAATACAGGTAATCTTCTACTAACACACTGGCACATTTTCTTATCTGCGACAATATAAGTAGTGCAGGGTTGCATATATTGATTCAATTCCTTTTTTTTTTTGTAAATTTACTTACAAAAGGGGCCAGAATGTTTTATTCTTCAGATCTGCCCGTGAAGATAATTTTGCATAGAGAGAACAGATATTCTTAAACTTCTCTTTAGGAGCAATAAATTTAATATTTTAACAGAATTTGCACATGACTGTGAATTATAAGTTTCTTTACATTATATACTCCGTATGAAAAATGGGTATGCTGCTAGTCCTATTATAAAGTCAACTCTCATTAATCCGCAACCCTGTAATCCACAAACGCCTAAAATGCACAATACATTTTGGATGTAAACTGTTAAATTTACAGTTATAGAGCAAGAAATAATAACTGTTCATATACTGTAAAAAGAATATTAAATCAAATAGCTTTAAACAACAACTAAAACTATGTTTGAAAATTTTAAAAACAAGCAGCAAAATTTATAAAATTAGCTATAATTTTGCTTTAAATATATTGCACAGTAATTTTTAATTACATAACACAGGATGTACCAATGTCTCATTCTTACACATTAGTTTATGCAGCAATGATCTGTAATCCGCAAAATTATATAATTCACACAACCCTGCTCCTAAGTTTTGTGGATTAGAGGGAGTCTACTGCATATTCTTATAGGGGATTTCAAAGGCTACAAATTACCTACTTACTATTTATAGCTGACAATTTTAGTTTTCGAGATATAAGTATTACAAACTTAAACAAAAATTTTTTAATCTTCTTCCTCTGGACAAGACCATTGCTCGAAAGCTATAAAAACTTTGTAAAAACAAATTATTGATTTAGAAACTTGTTTGAATCACTCAGAAAAACATTTTTTATTTTTCAAAAACAAAATATAGCTCAAAATATTAAAATATTGTAATTATCTTTGTTTACTCACTAATGGTACCCTATTTCAAATAAAACTAAATTAAAATAATTCAGATTAACTAAAGTAAAACTCACCAAAAAACTAACTAATTAAGTTAAAAATAGTAGCGGAGAAAAAGTAACTGATTAAAATTACATTATTCATAAAACTAAATTAAATTAAAAAGTAACTTTTACAGTTCAGATTTTATAACATATTGTTTTCAACCACTTATAAAACAAAAATTGAATCAAAACTTCAAACAACTTTATTGAGTTTTTGTAATAATTGTATTTCAAAATGTCTACTTGTGAATCGTCCTTGTTTTGATTTCATAAAGTTTCCTCCAGTGGGAAAAATATATAAAATAAAATTGAACTAAACTTTTAATATATAGAATTTTAATTACTTATTAATTTATGGGATTTTCATTACGTTTCATTATAAAAAAATATATACAACGGATGAAATTAAAAGTTAACAAAATAAAAATAATGAGGTAAGTAAAAAATTAATGTAAAAAGTAACTATTAAATTGAACTTTAATTTTTCACAAGCATTATTCTCAAGTCTGGAAATTACTAATACAGTTGAAACTGTGTAAGTACACATAGTTCAATTGCACATACTGCATAAGTACATAATATATCAAAGCCTCAAATTTTTGCCTTACCTTTTTAATGTTATCTAAACCCACATAATTGCACACTTTATAATTACAATAACTGCTTAAGTGCACATATTTTTTACACCAAGCTGGTGTTTTATTATAGAATTTCAACCTGGAAAGTGCACAAAGGAATGTCGAAAAATCACATCATTAGCAGGAAGTCGAGAAGTAACAATTACCACCCCACTCATATCGGAATTACACACATCGTGTGAAGATTGAATCATTTGCAAGGAGTTGTTAATCAGAAAACATCCTATGTTGTTTGAAATGTTGGTGCTCAAACACGTTAACATCTATGTAGTTGTTATACAAATTGTTACACTTGATCCTCATGATAAACATGCCTTTGTACACTTTACTCATAGTGGATAAAGAAAAATCTTTACGCTTAAATTTTGATCAAAAGTTGGAAATTTTTTATTCTTTAATCAAATGATAAAACTAGAAAAGAAATAGCAAAAGAATATGGTTGTAATTTATCAACTATTTTCTACATAACAAGAAGCAAAAATTAAGAGAAATTACAGTGGAAAATGGAAACTCTTCAAGAAAATGAATCCAAAAAGGAATTATGATGACATTGACCAAGCTGTTTCTGTATAGTTTAAACAGTTTAGAGCTAAAGGTGCAGTCATTAGTGTTCCAATGATTTTGAAACAAGCAAAGGGATTTTCAAAACTACCTGGAATTGAACATTTTGAGTAAAGTAGTGGCTGGGTAGGATGTTTGAAAAAAAAAAGAAAATGTTTCATTCCATCGGTTGCTAGGAGAAAAATCAAGGTGGCTACAGTATCTCAAATAAAAAATTCCCTGACATTTCCCTGATTTCCAGATAATATTTTCAAAAATTCCCTCATATGTATCACTATCTACTTTTATTGAATATCAGTTTAACAAGCATAAAAAGGTTAATTAAAAAAAAAAATTGAAAGTAATAATTAAGAATAAATAATTAAAATTAATTACTTTCACAATTGAAAAGCATAATAATCAAAGTATAGCATTTATGCAATTGTTATATAAGAACAGTATTATTATAAGAATATTAATCCTTCAAGCATTAAAATTAGATAAGCTACAAAACTCAGCTATAAACACAGTAGTGTTCTGTAAAATCTCGTCAAGAATTCATATAGCTAAATATCACTTGTTGCAATAAAATTATGTATAAACAGAAATAGTATTTTTTTTTTGTTTTTAATCTGCTTTTCCTGTCATATGAAATGTCTTGACAACTTTCAAAACAATTAAAATGAGAGGGATCACTGAGAAATGTTGACATTTTAAAATTCACTTATTTTTATTGTCCAATAGGCTATCCTCCATCATATGGAACACAAATAAGGAATTTCATACATTTGTATTGTCATCAGTCGGAAGAAAGCTACAATTACAAAAAAGAAAAGTCCAATTTCCTTGATATTACAGGTTTTTTTTTTTAAGAATTCCCTGATTTTTCCAGAATATTGATATTCCTTTCTGTTTCCCTGAATTCCAGGCCACCCTGTAACTACCCTGAAAATCAGTTTCTGATAAGGAAGGTGCAAGTGATTGCATTAATACGTCCAACTTACAAATTAATTATGAAAAAAGAGACATTTAACAATGCTGATGAATCAGGTTCTTTTATAAAATTCTTTCAAATGGAACATTAGCATATAAAGGTGACAATTAAGGGAGAGAAAATGCAAAAAGGCTGCTAACATTGTGCTTTACTTACAATATGGACATTTTTTGTATCAGATGTTTTAAAAACCCACACTGGTTTTGTGGTAAAAAATACCCATACAATATATGTAAATACAAAATCCTGGAAGACGAGAAGCCTTTGGAGTAAGCATGCAAAGAGAACGACTCCCAGAGTTCCGAAGAAAGTGGGCAGGGGTGAAAAACACTCCCACAAGAAATTAATATCTACTCCGTATATAACTCTACAGTTTGACAGATTTTTTATTTTCCCTACAATACATGGTAAGGAATAGGGAAGTGTTGGAATCAAGTTGAAAATCACAACTTGAGTTTTCAATAGATATACATGTTTTGAGCACTCTAGAACCCAAAAAGCAATTTTTAGCATGATGTCTGTATGTATCTGTGCAATGTATGTATGCACTCTAACTCAAAACTAATCAACCAAATTTCACAAAATTTGGTTGATGACTTACTTGTAGGTTACCTTGGTGCTAATTAGATTTTGGTACAATTGGGAAAAAAGAAACCTGCCTTCTTTTGTGAAATGACCCACAAAAATCATCAAAATCTAAAATAAAACATAACAGTGCTCAAATGTATCACTTACATGTTTGTTTTATACGTAACTTTTCATGAGGGGAAAAAAAAAATAAGATCAACCCCATAACTCTCAGAATAACTGTTCTTGAGTTATTTCAGTTTTTTTTTCGCATTTTTGCCATATCGCCTTAGTTTTCTGTTTTGTTAAGTACAAAATGGTATCTTAAGTGAATTTTTGTGTAGGTTTGTATATTTTTAATTCAGAGTATAAATAACTTGCATGTATTGTACAATTACAGCATTATAAAAGGTTTGCAGGAAACATTTGTTATAGGCTAAAATTATTTTAAGGAAATTGTAAAATTTTATCCGAACAAAAATAGGCATTTCATAATTTGAAATCCTCCACATGGAAAAGGTTTCAAAAATTAAAATCACACTTTAATGGAAGAGAAAAGCATTTTGACATGTGCAACTAGTGCAGCTCAGCAGCAGCCAGGACTATAGAAAGGGATCACAGGTCCTGGGGCTAAGACATCTCTGGGCCCTCTCGCCTTCCGTCCTGTTTATACTTAATTTTTCCCCTCATTACTAGGCCAGGGCTTAAGTCTCCAACACTAGCCTCCCCTTTTCTCATTGGTCCGAGCAGCAGCACATAACCAATAAACTTTTCAGGGACCAATGAAACTGTCTGTGCCCTATAATCTGCAGAATTCTAGTAACTGATGAAGTCAGTTATGTTATCTATAAACTCTTGTGATGCAGGAATACATGCTGAAGGAAAATGCAAATTTTTTTTACTAATTATAAAATATATACCAATTACAAAATTTTCTGTTGAGTTGAGTTACTATGCATAAAAGCTAAGCAGTGTCAATTCACAGAATATCAAATACACTTATTTTGTAGCTGAAAGTGTTTCAAATAATTTACAAGAGAATGAAAACATACAAGCATATTTGATTAACTGGTAATTTATGTTTATTTGAAACACCAAAATATAAAAGATGTTTTTAAACTTCGTTATAAATTTTATGATAGATTTATGGTCTTCAAAAATATCACAATTTACTACAACAGCAATATTAAAGTGACATTCCTGTTAAATTAAATTTTACATTATAAATTTTACATGATCATCATGAGAATCAACATGGGCTAAAAACACATACCTGGAAGTAAACATACCTTCGCATTATTAACAATTAAGCTGGTTCTCTTAGAAATGGCTCCTTGAAAATTCGAGCTCTCAACCTGTTAGAAAATAACTAGTGATAACTTAAACTAAAATATATTAAAATTTTAAATAATAATAAATTAATTTATAACTTGTGAGTCATTTATTGAAAATTAAATTATCTTCATAAAAGTAAGTACAATATTTAAAAATTCAAATTGATATGAACAGCTTACACTGCTGTCAATGTAATAAAACTAATAAAATTTCATTTCAAGAAAGATCCAACACAAAAATAATAGTGCCAACTGTCAACCAGTTTCAAAAGCAAGATACAGCCTTTTTCATCAGGAGAAACAAGTAGCACAACTTTCATTCATTAAAGCAAGATTGGAAATCGGTTAAAGCAACATCCAACACAAAGTGAATAGTGTCAATCGGTTTGGAAGGCAGAAAACAGCCTTTTTTGTCAGGATAAGCAAGAAGTGCAACCTTCATTAAAGAAAGACTGACAACTCATCAGCTGCCGATCTTACAAGAGAATGAAAACATAAAATTCAGCAGATTTTTCTTTTATAGAACAGGATATACTTATATACCTGTTCTATGCTGTGTTATTAACAAAGATTTTACTTTACAGTTATTTGGTTTTGCCAAAGTCTAGTGGAAGTAATGGCTCAAATTTTAGCCAATAAAAAGTGTGCAGTGTTGAAAACAAATTTGCATTATGCATGTAAGAAATCATTTGGTTAGCATAAAGTGCAACAAATTTTTTTATGAAAACTTATTTTAGAGCAGATTTTCAATAACTTTTGGCAATAAAAATATTTATTTTACATAAAAGAGACCCAAGTAGCCATATTTAAAACCAGGTATGAAGCGATCAATTTAAAATAAAAAATTAAATAAATGTAGAAATTGAGATAAATATATTTCAAAATCAAATTGTGACAATAGTTTGCTTAGCATAAAAATTTGTACTTAAAACAGATCTATAAAGGTAACAATATTGTGATATTTATAAAAGTGCTGTTTTAATTGGGTTTTAGACCAATGCTATTCTAGTACAGTGTATACACGTCAAGAACCAGAATTCTGATGATCCCTTGGATACTTATGATTGTGCAGAGGTTTTACTGTTTATATATGGGCACATTTTATTAGTCCCCCTTTCTATAAGATATATTAGGTGAGCACCACCAACAACAAAGGGCATTGCCAATGGGGGGGGGGGGGGATTTGTGCAAGAAAAGTCGAAGGCAAACTTTAAAGATGCTCAAAGCTAAGAGTCAAAAGATTACTATATCACGACTGTTACCAGAAGCACTGAAGACTGATAGTATGGCTAATGTATAAGATAATGCTGATAATAAGCAAAATCAGGATATTATTATGTGATAATACTTTTTATTATTCTCTAAGTGCCAGGTATATTAGTAGGTATAGCACTAGACTCCATCATTCTTCCAATAGCATCAATAAAAATTTCATTAGTGCCTCTAATCTTAAATCTTGTTTTAATGTTGTTATTCCAGACCAAGAAATCATTAAACCTGGGATTATGTAATTAAGAATCAGAACTATGCTGTTCCTTGAAAAATCTTGCTTTGGAATGAGTTTTACCCTCAGATTAAGCAGAGAATTTAACATTGCAACAAGTACTATAAATGTAAAAGTTATAAACCAATAAGAAAATAATGGGTAGCCAACTTTAATCACATAGTTTGTAACATAAGCATTTTAGGTACTTACGTATTATCGCAACCATGCCAACCTCCGGGATATTATTTGACTATTGGGACACACAGGAGAATGACATTTAATACAAAAACTAAAATTTTAAATATAAAAAATATAAATTGTTGGTACTTACGTATTATATGTCATTCTCCTGTGTGTCCCAATAGTCAAATAATATCCCTGAGGTTGGCATGGTTGCGATAATACGTAAGTACCGCATTTTAATATAAATAAGAAAATGACACATTTTCATGTTATTTTTGAAAAATGAAAAAATATATTTTATGGATTCATGATTTGAATTTAAAGAAACAAATACACACACACAAAGAAAAAAAAAAAAACACTTACTCCAAATCTTATTTCTTCTGGCAAAACTTTCTCTCCCAAAACCTAAAGATAAAAATATTTAATGACAAATTATACTAAATGTCTTTAAAAATTAGTTTTTACTCTTAAATAAAGAAATGTATGAAAAAATGAAGTCATTAAACTGATTCAAACCACTCTGGATAATATCCCAAATATCTGAATAATATCCCATTAATAATACTCACGTTATTAATTATTCATAAAAGGAAACAAGGTATGATTTATCAAATAGATAAAATTACTTCAGAATAAAAAATATAAACTATATTTATTAGTATATTAGTTAGTCTCTTCCAAGTAGCATGAACAAAACATATCTGGGCATAAACTGTAACCGTAATAGAAAGGTCAACATCTCTGTATTATTTGTGTCTCCATGATTTTACACACTTTAAAACTTGTTGACATTCATTATAATAAAATAACCATTAATTGGGATTTTCATTATAAAGTGTATTTAGATCTCTTTCATGAACTGTCAATTTGAAACAAGCACTTTAGAAAATATCTGTTTGTATATTAAATGTTAAATGATACAAATATTTAATTGTCAGATAAATCGTTAATAGGTTTACCATATAAATTGTTTACGAAACTGGGACAAAATAAAAACTAAATAAATAAACTTATTTATTGAATATGGGAAAACAAAATTGAAACCAGAAACATAAGTCATTAAAAATTTCATTAGAACCATTTGCATACTTCTTGTTTCATGAAATTTTTAAATAGCATAAACTTTTTAAATAGATCTACATTTATTTCACAGAACTTTAGACTTATTATTACACCTGCACTAGACCTAACTGATTCAGCAATTCTACCTCTTTCTTCTGACCTACCACTGTACATGATAGCAAACAAACACCCTTTTAACAGGAACAGAAGCATCTCGCAAACAAAGGATGTACTCTAACTCGGCTGAAATTTGGTATTAAAAATTTTTGTTTCCTGAAATTATTCAAGACTTGAATCTTTATGGTTTCTTTCTTCACAGTTTATTTTCCGTGTGCCATAGTTTGAAGATTAGAATTTCTTAGATATCACCACTGCATCACACAATTCATTTATGTTTGTAACAGCATTTTCAAGTGCTTCATTAATTTTTTCTGCAACTGTTTCAATTGCAATTATGCTCCCTTAGCCATAAGAACTGTTCTTTCCCAACAAAACTGTATTCCAGAAGATAAATTTCAAACCGAGAGAAAATGATAAACCAGACAGAACTACGAGACATACCTTTAAACTGGGACAATCCCAGTCAAAATGGGACATATGATAAGCCTAACCATGAGTCAATGTTTTCTATTTAAAAGAATTCAAATTTAGTTAAATCAAAATATTTTATAATGCTTCTTCATAAAACCCTAAAAGTCTTGTTCCCATTCTGAGAATACTGCCTTACAGGTGCAGCTAGTAGATTAATCTAAAGCTCCCAATGCGTAGAATGACTAAAAGAAATATCTAAAAAATGGGGGGGGGGGGGGTATTGATGCAGTGAAACATACTTTGGGTTTAAAAAAATGTAAAATACTTTGCCTCAAGTTACAAGAATGCAACACCAGAAGATATCCATGTAGACCCTTATTTTGCAATGAAGCTTAAGCAACATTTGAATGAATTGGATAAACTGCTATATTTGAACATTGAATTATGTTCAAAATTCTCAGTGATATATTAAAAAACTAAGTTAAATTAATGTGGTATACTATTCAAATGAACAGCTGGAGTGTAAAGTTGAAAGATATAATATCAAAATAAAGGCCTAATCTTACAGCTATTTTATACAAAATACATTGTTTTTTATTCAGTGTGTATACTCTATTTTTTGATTTTTTTTATTGATGTTTATTTAAGTTTTCTTAATTTATTTTTAAAAATTAATTGCATGTAAATGAGCATTATTCATTGACAAAATAATTCAATGACATTGCATTTTTTAAATAGATCGTATGGCCATGTAATGACATTTGAAAAACAATAAAAGCAACAAATTTGTATTCTGCTATTGTATGTTTGTAATATTGTTCAGTCAATGTTTTTGCTAATTTAATGACCAATGATAGAAACAGACAATTCGTTTTAACTAGTATATGATAAATTTAGCTACAACGATACTATACAAGCAACATTTTTAGAATGTCATTAGCAAAACAATAATAATTACATATAATTTTTATTAGTATCTAGGTATACAAGTATGGCAATAATACAAAAATAAAAACAATGTTATTGAAGTTAAATTTTTTTTGCAATTTTCAATGAATTATTCATTTGTTTTAGACCCAATTTATTGTTTGTTTGTTTTTTAATTTTTATTTTTAAGATCTTAAAGGAAGTGGGAATCCTGTATAAATATATACATGAAAAATTTTGAAAGTTGAAAAAATGTTACCTGACAAAACAGCTCTTTCTGATCTTCTGACACAAATAAAATAAATGCATTCTCAGAATGTGTTTTATGAACAACCTGAAATAAAAGAAAAATAGTAAAAACGCACTGAATTTAATTGCTATGTCTTTATTAACAGTCACAAATTGAAGCAATAAGCAAATACAAGGATTACAGAGTTAGAATTTAGAAGTCCAATGAATACCGAACAAGACAGTGAATTTGCAATTGGACATGTAAAATTAAAATTTTACTGGCCCAGCAGAACAATAAAAATGACCATTTTTCTCATAATTCGAGAGGCAATTCGAAAGGAAAAAGAAGAATAATGACAATATCACATTTCCTGGAATAATCAACAAAGAGACAATAAATGTTAATCAAAAATCCAGATGCAATTTGAAGCCATATAAATTTTAATGGCCACAAAGAAATACACAACAATTTTGGTTAATTGACATTTTGTTATTGAAGTGGAAACTCTAGTAACTAAGGGCAACTATTTTCCAACTGTAATAATATCACTTAGAGCAAGCTTTTGGTAACAAAACTAGTTTGTCCTGGTTTTTTAATCCATTTGTACTAAAATCTGTTTAAGGCTTAATTTTGATCAAAAATATGTTGTCTACACTTGGTATGGAGGACCATGTTGGTAGACCAGGTATGGGAAAAAAGGGGTTATTGAAACCCAGACTGTCCGACCTAGCAGAAAGGTGTAAGGTAACTGTTTGGACGGCCGGGAAGTGCCACCCAATTTAGACCGGAACCCAGTGGGGGAGGCATCCACAGGGACCGTACCCTCCTTCCCCTACCACCAACCTCTCAGAAGGACTTACGGACCCACATGTTTAACGTGATCATACTCCATGTGAACACGGCGGCAGTTTTGACAGCGGAGGGAATTGAACCCGGGTCTACCGAGTGCAATTCCCGCATGCTAACCACTGGGGTACCACGCCCCAGGAAAAAAGTAGTGAAATTTTAAAACATTATAGCGTATGTAATTATAGGAGGAGAACAGAAATGTTAGGCTGAGGATGTAAGCGTGTTATGAGGTGTGACTCATTGGAGCAGCACAATTGAGTGAGGAATGCGAGATGGGATAAAAAATACCATGTTTTATGCCATTCCAGCAGATGTAACTCAGCAATCAGATTGGTATTTTGTAAAAATAAATGAAATTTTTGTGTAAACCTTTGTTCCATTTACAAGCACCCATGTGATAAGACATATTCTACATTGTGAATATAATTTTGATAAAGCCCCGCAATTTTTTTCTTTCTTTCAAAAAGATATTTTTCTTTTAATTTCACAAAAAACTTTAGGTATAATGGCAGTTATAACCTTGAGGCAATAGGGTTGAAAATGGGTCATTATTCAAAACAACAAGCTGTGTTCAATATTAATACATGTTTCACAATGGGCCTTTTGCTCATCAGCATGAATATCCATATATGAAATGGCAGTGAGAAACTTGCAAAACCAACCTATACAGGCCAGTGACTATCAATCTGTGACTATCAATTAATTATAATGTCTGGTAACTATAATTTTTAACTTATTTCTTGGCCATTTTAAAAAATGAATCTGACTCCATATAAGTTAAAGTTATACATCCAAACATCAGAAAATATGTCATTAGTAAAAAGATTTTATAATATTTGTTTTACTGAAAATATTAATATTTCTATCAAGCAACTATCAAAAATGCTAATAGAGAAGAATTTTATTAACATGCATCATGTGAATGGCATAACTCAAACTTATAAATGGTTAAACAAATATAAATTCTTATGAATAGTGCTTAGATAGTAATGCAATACAAAATTATTGATAAATTAAACAAATGAAATTCTTTTAAATTCAATAAATGAAAATTAAATACATCTGAATCTACTATGTTATAAGGACATACCCCAAGGTATACTTACAGTTCTATTAATTTCTTTTTGCAAAGTGACAGATGAATCTGAATATAAGCATTCTAAAAAACAGTTTAATAATTAACAATGATTGCATTTAGAGTTGCTTAGCTAAACTAAATATCACAAAGAGGAAAAACATACCACTAAGTTTTAAAAAATCATCTGAGTTGATAAAATCCATTGTCCTAGTAGAAAACTTTTCCCTAAAAAAGTTTTAAAATATATCAAACTCTATATTGATTTATTTTGAAATGTCATCTTCCTCAATAACAAGTTTTAAATTATTAACCATAAGCAAATAATAAAATATATGTAAAATGCAGATATTAAAGTTATTCATACATAATTAAAAAATAAAATATAAGGTAAAAAAATCGTGAGCAATTTTCTAAATAATTAAAATAAACAACAATCTGTGACATTAAAGTAGACTGTATTACCAATTCAAAATCTACCATCATGGTTAGCATTTTAAAAAAATCTAATGTGGGCAGCACATGACTTTCTCCTACATACTGCAATGAATTCACAAAATGCGGTTAACATTTAATTAATATATAAATGAAATTTGACTAATTTGTCATTAAAATAAATTTTTTGTGAAGCGAGTGTTAGATCCACAAAAATTAATGTTAATAGATTTGTTTCATATTGAAAATAAACACATTTAACAATATTTAATTTTTCTTTATAAATTTATGCAACTTTCTTGATAAATTTATAAAAAAAATATTTAATAAATTGAAAACAGTAAGCTAGTATGTACACCAACCATTCTAAATTATGAATTTTATAGAAAACCTTCACAAATATAATCTTTCAAATGTTCATTGCATTTAAAATCGAAATAGTTTCCAGTATCACAGTATGGTAACCTTATTAAATTTCAATCAATTAGCTCAAAATATCATATGTACAGACTCACAAATAAATACAGGCATGCACATGCAGTCTTTCAGGAATACAGACCAGAGGGGTGGGGGCGAATGAAACTTTAGAGGGGGCAAGCTTTCTATTTGCCCAAAATAAATATATCTAAATGCTGTCACATAAATAGAAACTAAGTTAATATAAAATGTCTCCAGGGGGGCTCGATGTATGCCTGAAAGAAACACTGGCATGCACACATCACCTCCAAAACCAGACTTTGGAGCCGATGTGGTAGTCGAGCGGTCAAAGAGGCAGGCGTTTCCTTGTGATGGCTCGGCTACCAGATTGCGGGTTCGAGTCCCGCCTGCGGGCATGGTTGTTGTGATGTCTTATTGGGGCAGAAGTCAGACTTCTATCTTCGGGTGCCCCGGGTCTATGACTAAACAGAGGCAGTGCACACATTCTTCCTTAATAAATATGTTAGGGACACGACACCAACCAACCAGACTTTGGAGTCGGTTTGAAGTCAATACACTTAACCATTGACTTCAGCTCATTTTTTTCTACTTTCCAAATCTGCTGCTTTCACCAACTACTTCTTAGACTGATAAAACATAATATTCATTTTGATAAAAATTTTCTGGGTTTTAAATTTGTGCCTTCACTCATAAATTGCAAAACAATAAACCCAAACTAATTTTTATTCTTATTAACCGATGTTAGATTTGTCCTTTATTTGCTAAAAAAAAAAAAGAAGAAAAAAATGGTCACCATGCCTAAAATACATAAAGTATCTACACTCGCCTTCCGGATTAACATAAAAACACCAATGTTTGGTCATATTTTTATTTACATATGATACTTTAACAAAAAAATTTAATCAGGATACTAGATTGTTTATAAAAATTACACGGTTCTTCCACACCGACGTAAAATAATAAAATAAATAAATATTTATAGTGAAATACTATGTATATGAATATGTATTAAGTGAAATACTATGTATTTACTATTTACATTTGTGTCATTCCCAATGAATAACAGTTATTAAAAACTAGTTTCGAATGCGTATAATTAAATAGAGATTAAGTTGACCAATTTTGAAACTACGCTGTGACAGTAAAGAAAGAAGAAAATTTGTATCAAAAGTGGTTAATAAAACAACAAGAATGATAATTTGGTAGAATTTTAGATATATATAACGAAAACCATAATAATAAACCTCATTATAAACCTACAACGCAAATCTTCCGAAAATAAGCATTTAATATAATTATTTTATCAATACATTTATTGTGAAAAAGAAATATATAAAAATGCATTAATTATTACTTATTAAAATGAAGCAAGTAGTGTCCTAATTAATATAAGGATCACCATTGCACATTTCAAACAACGTGAAATGCCATACATGGAAATCGCCGGAAAATCATCTTTCCGTCTGCTCTGCTTCTCTAAATTGAATGTTGCCATTTCTCAACAACTTATCTTTTAAACAAATATTGAGGTTAACAGGGAGGTAGAAAAATGGATTTAGGATCACTTGTACACTTGAAAATCTGTTGATAAAACACTTGAAATATGTCATTTTTACATGAAATATATAATATTTAAATTCTTAATATAAATGGTAGAATTATTTATGAAATTTAAAGAGAAAATTGATAATGCCTTTATCAACTTATCAATTTCTTCTGTTTATAGTGGAGTCCAGGCACGTAGCCAGGCGAGGGGCTCAAGGGGCTGAAGCCCCCCCCCGAAATCTAAAACAAAAAGAAAGAAATCTCTAGTCACGAATGAAACTTGACGTTCAACTCTGTGTCAATTTCCAATGTTCATCAATGTAAAGCACCTTTTTAGTTCCAAAAATAAAATATTCCATTACTTGTTTTTTAACATGTTGCCTGTAGGCAGTTTCAGTGGCGGATTTCAGGAGGGGCGATCGAGGCGATCGCCCCCCCCCCCCAAACGCCTGACGAACGTCTACGTTTTATCAAATAAATTATAAAATTAAAAAATATATATATCATTAGGGAGATACTTTGGGCAGTGCCGTTCCTGGGGTGGCGAACGCCTGCGTGCAAGAATAATTTTGTGCTCCCCTATATACTATGCCGATAAATGCATAAAAAACAATAACATGTATATTATTTGCCGAGCGAGCCGCCAAAGGCGAGCGGCATGCTTTGAAGATACGCCGCCGCCCGTAAGCCGAGTGCCGACAACAGATTTTTTGCATGTAAATTCCAGTGTAGAAGTTACTTCTTATATTAGTTTACTGTTTCTTCCTGTAATCAAAGTTTACAGCTTTGCTATAATTTGATTTTTAATACCTTTAATGCCGATTTTTCTTCCAATTAGAAGTGCGTTTTTGCAAGAGTAGCGAATAGTTGAACCTGCGTGTGGGGCATTCGCTGCATACCCGCCAGGAACGGCACTGACTTTGGGCTTGCTCTCCCTCCCCCTCAGTTTATCCGCGAAATCTCGCCCCCATAATGAAAGTCAAAAGTCTGCGCCTGGATGTCTTATATTTACAAGATTTAGTACCATCGACTCTTTTAGCGAAAATCAACAGAAAATCAACGAAGAGTCAGTCACTCCTCACATCTTGGACAGAGCTAAGCAAGAAGTATCACAGAATAGCCGAACTGGGAGTGGAAGAAATGAACAGTACACTTCAAGTTGAGGTGATTGACTGGAGAACCAAATGGATGCGAGAAAATACCGATGCGGGCAAAGTACCCAAGTCTGCTTTTGAAGCACTACAGAACTGTGATCCTGCAGTGTACCATGTGATCTACGTGTTGCTGAAATTTCTTGTAGCATTACCGATTACTGTAGCAACCGCCGAGGGTAGCTTCTCAGCACTAAAACGATTGAAGACATGGCTTCGAAACACAATTAGAGAAAATCGGCTAGTGGGATTGGTTTTGTTGCATGTGCATTATGATATCGCAATTTCACCAGTAACAATTTTAGATCGATTTGCTAAAGAAAAAGAAAGAAGACTTGAGTTGATATTATAATGATGATTCGTCCTGGGAGGTGCCAGGGTTTTTGCGATGGACACCGTAAGGCTGTTAAGGATAATGATCGACAATAAGCTGAATTGGCAATTACATTTGAATAGTGTTATAGGTACTACTTCTGGCAAAAATTATGGAATCACTTCCATGTTATTTCAATGGGATGCTACGTTCAATACCCTACAACTTTTGATGCACGGATACCCTGAAAAACCCTTTTTGAGCGAAATTGAAGAACTTTAAATGCTTAACAAAACAAAAAATATTTTAAAAATATTGCACTTTTCATTATTTGATAATTCACGATCAAAAAATGGGAAAAAAGCTAGAGATTGAAAGAAAAAGCTCGTAAAAACTAATTTGGAATAATAAATTTGATCATGGAAAATCATTAAGATATAGCTCCTCATATTTATATGATTAAATTTATTATTCTAAATTAGTTTTTACGAGTTTTTTCTTTCAGCCTACAGCTCTTTTCCCATTTTTTGGTTGTGAATTATTAAATAATGAAAAGTGCAAAATTTTTAAAACATTTTTTATTTTGTTAAGTTTTTAAAATTCTTCAATTTCTCTCAAAAAGGGTTTTTTGGGGCATCAAAAATTGTAGAGCATTGAACTTCGTATCCCATTGAAATAACATGGAAGTGATTCCTTAATTTTTGCCAGGGGTAGTAAACTCGATCAAACCATTGGTCTTTTCTTTTGATGTTTTTGCATAATGTTTTTGCGTGATGTTTATACGTGATGTTTTTCGCGTAAAAATTTATTGATTCCTGTGCAGCTAAAAATGTAAAAAAATGTAAAAATGTAAATCAATGTTCAGTGCTTATTAATACCTATATTAACTGCATTTACTCATGTTCATCCTCCTTTTCTACCACAATCTAAGAAAAATAAAATTTATTTGTATTGTATCGTATGATAACCATATTTAGTGAATAGAATATAAATGTGTGTTTATTTAGTAAATATTCAGTATTAATCTTCTCACATGGAAATCTCTTACTTGTGTATACTTTTGTGTAAACTTAATGCAGAATATAATTTAGTTTCCTGTTTCGACTTCAACAATAAGTTTGTTTCCTTATATAGTCACGTAATTTTTTTTCTTCCAATCTTCATTGTTTTGCTTTGGTCTTAAAAAAATGATAGACCGTATTTTATAAGCTGCAAAGAACTTACTGTAAATTTCCGAATTTGCTCTAGTTATTTCAAAAATGTCAAATATCCGTATATAGGAAGCCGTTAAGAAAATCGTAAGTGAACAAACCTCCGAGAACATTTCGATCTACAAAATCGCCCCTCCCAAACAAGAGGCCAAAATCCGCCACTGGGCAGTTTATAGTTATAGCGTTCACAATTTAGCAGCAGTGGAATCGCCTTAATTAAAATTCTATTGCCCCCTAAAATTCGCCTTAGTTTACAATCGCCGCTAAGAGAGGTGTATACTTGAAACTTGATAAATTTTTTTCTCTCCCCCCCCCCACACACACACTAACGACGACTTCGTGGGAGGCTCCGCTCCGGGGCTCGAGCCCCTACGGCCCACGCAGAACCGAATTGCAGATGAATCACATTTTGTTTTGTTTTGTCATAGACGGGCCTTGAGAGTTGGTCCCTCGGGCCCCCAGGCAGATTTTGAAAACCCAGCCCTTATATTACCCCTAGTGCTTCGTGCTATTTTGAAATGTTTCTAGGATATCACTTCTATACAATAAAAGGCAATGTCTGTCTGTGTGTCTATATGTGTGTGTCTTATACACTATAGGCTCAGCGACCACGCGACGCAGAGCTACGAAATTTGGCAATCGGAGATCCGAGGAGGGGGTGGGGAATGACAAGTGAAAACCGATTTTTAAAATTTGAATTATATATATTTTTTTGTTATTTAATGTTTTATGCGACTTAGACCATTTTTTCCCCTTTTTTCTCCACCCTTCAGACGTCGTAGAAAAAAAAATCACACGACCGGAAAGAGCAGTCGATTGCGAGTAAAAATATATCAATTTCCAATCTCAATTTCAATTTCTAATATTTTTTTAAGATTTTAAAACAAAAGTCACTTTCGGCTCAAAGAAACGAACTTTCGTTTTTAAATCCTCGCATCCGAAAAAGTACCGACAATATCAACTAATAATTTACATTTTTAGAAAGCTCAAAGATTTGGTTTTCTTACAAGTCCAATCTGGTCAAGAAATAATTATAAATAGCAGCCCGATCCTGATTTTAAAGAAGTAATGATTTTAAATTTCTCGGCGATTTCTCGGGTAGTTCCGACCAACTTCCCACTTACCCTGAGCGTGCAACCGGGGACGTCACGCCGTTTCCATGGAGATTGTGAATCGGATCGGGTTATTTTAAATGATGGAATTAAGAGCTTAGCATATGGTCATTATAAAACTTAAATGATTGAATTATGGTGGATTGAATTGTGGTGATGTATTGTTTACATTGGGTGAAATTATTACATTTATATTTTAAATGATAGAACGATATGGATTTTTTAAATGGATATTTTAATTTATGGACATTTTAAATAGATATTTTAATTTTATGGATATTTTAAATGATGGAACGATGGAATGAGGATGATGGAATCGGAAGTCCTTCCGAGAGGTTGGTGGTAGGGGAAGGAGGGTACGGTACCTGTGGATGTCTCCCCCACTGGGTTCCGGTCTAAATTGGGTGAATAAAAAGAAAGTTATGGAGATTGTCACGGAGGATGCAGTAGCCCAGTGGTTAGCGCGCGGGAATTGCACTCGGTAGTCCCGGGTTCGATTCCCGTCACTGCCAAAACTGCCGCCGTGTTAACGCGGAGTACGATCTTAAACATGTGGGTCCGTAAGTCCTTCCGAAAGGTTGGTGGTAGGGGAGGGAGTTTACGGTCCCTGTAGATGCCTCTCCCACTGGATTCCGGTCTAAATTGGGTGAATAAAAAGAAAGTTATGGAGATTGTCGCGGAGGGTGCGGTAGCCCGTTGGTTAGCGCGCGGGAATTGCACTCGGTAGGCCCGGGTTCGATTCCCGCCACTGCTAAAACTGCCGCCGTGTTCACGCGGAGTACGATCACGTTAAACATGTGGGTCCGTAAGTCCTTCCGAGACGTTGGTGGTAGGGAAAGGATAGGGTACGGTCCCTGTGGATGCCTCCCTCACTGGGTTCCGGTCTAAATTGGGTGGCACTTCCTGGCCATCCAAATAGTTACCTTATGATATTACATATGAAAAGTGAACATGTTTCTCAACAGTTAACACTTTTTTTTAATTTATGGGATTTTTTGGTAAATGTATTTGAAAAATGTGCAATATCTCAAGAACGGTTCATGCTAGCGTTCCAAAGTTTATGTCAATCGTTTTTTAAGGAAAAATTACATAAGAAATGTCTATTTGCGTAATTTTATTAAAGGTTTTGATTTTTTGATGATTTTGTCAAAATTTCACTCGAAAATTTAGAGGGGTTCTGAGCATTCGATTACGTTTAAAAACAATAGGCTTCCAGTATTCACGGATTGTGATTTTTGTACCAAATTTTATTAGAATCGCTCCATTGGTTCGTGAGTAATCGTCTCCACAGGCTCACGGACACACACACACACACACACACATACTTTCACCCACAGACATCACCTCAAAAATGTTCGATTTGTGATCAGGGATGCTTGAAACGTGCTCTTCCGTCGAAAACTCGAATTCGAATTTTCGACCCCGTCACAATACTTTCCTTATACATTATGTATATAAGGAAAGTAAAAAACAACAGCAAGTGGGTGCGTAGTCGGGGTGGGTGGGGGGAGGGGGGGTCACAGCTCGGCACTAATTGAAAAAGTTAATGCTAGAAAGGTAAAGGACCATTACGGTTTCAAGCAAGGTTCAGCCCCCCCCCCCCCCCCGAAATGAAATCCTGGCTACGGGCCTGGCAGAGTCCCAATATCATGGATAGATATATAGTTTATTTTACACTAGAACCATTGGAAACCAGATAAACGGCATTGGAAACCAGATAATAACACTCAGGTACGAGAGGAGGAAATGATAGGGCTATAGTGCTCGGGCTTTCTGTTCCTCGGTATTCTGTCATCATCAGGTGATAGATCTATTCAAATTCATTACCTAAACTCTAAATGATAATCAAATAAACATATTTCTAAAGGGTAATATTGTTGTGTTTTTATTTTTTTTGTTTCCCTTTTATTGACCCGTTTTTATCTAAAATAAATAGAGATTAATATTTTCTTCATTCTATGGCTGTCCATAGAATGGGGCCGAGATAATTTCTCGATACCCCTGTGTGTGACACATATACAGACAGAGAGGGGACACATCTTACTGAAAGCCTCCAATCTTCCTTAAATAGTAATTTCCTGTTAAAACTTTAATTTCAAAATTTTCGGGAATCTTTCTCTTTATATGATTGTAAAATGAAGAAAAAGAAAGATTTTAAATTAGAATATGTTTGGAGTATGTGTCTCTAATCGACTTTTTCATAGCTATTGTTACGATGTATCCTCTGGAAACGTGGGTATATTCTCAAGGATACAAGAATGAGTCCAAATTTTTGGATAACTAACACGTTTATTGACAAGAACAGCTTAAATATTAACAATATACAGTAAAACAACATTTAAATGCTTCACCAATTTCACAAAATAACCTATATTATTCTCAAAAGTGATTTCAGAAAGCAGCGGCTACTATTCTCAAAACATTGCCGTAAGGCACAGTTCAATGTAGCTCGTATCTCGTCAACTGCTCTCCAACGGAGTGATGACTTCTTTTATAGGCTATTTATAGAAACTTCTAGAAATCTCTAATGCCTTGTAAAATATTGGAGTATTTTCGGCTGAGGTACTATAGAAGACCTGACTGGCAACCCCACTGCCCCTGGTCATTTATTGGTCAAGCCATCTGTAGCATTTTAAACTGTGGGCAGTAGCTGAGCCGGGATGGGTCTTCTCCCCACACCTGTCACATCCAATTAGCGGTTATGAATGATGCCTCTGTCCGAGATGGGTGGGTCTTTTTAAAGCAGGGTGTGATTTGTACTTAAATTTATGTCAACTAAAGAAGGGAGCATCTACTCATTTTATTCCGCGAAAAGAGTTTTTTTCGACAATACAAATTTAGAGGATAATAAATAAATAAAGATTAGGACATAGTTCTAATGAAAGAATATTTCTAGACACATTAGCTTTTTTCAAACGAAGGGTACTCTTTTCACTTACTTCATATTGAAAATTTTGGACCATACAGGATAACTGAATAATTTTAATTTTAATGTATTTTTTGAGAAGAAAATCATGTTTTTATAGCATTGCTAAAATCAGGACAAGCGTTGGTTCAAGGGCTTTCGGCCCAGACCGCTCGATCTACCCGAAAGTGTTGAAGGTGAAAATTAGGCTTCGTTGTAGAAATAATCGAAGTTTGATGATCATTTAAACTCAAATATATTGTACTTGCGTTGTTGCAGAATGTAGATGCGCAGAATTTAAGCAAAAATAAAGCGATTTTAGGACAGATGCAACACTAAATATGAATTAAAAGGAACTTTAAAAATCACGATTTTGACACAAGATGGATGCCATATTTTATTTTGAAGTGGGTCACGTTATCTCTTTATATAATGGCCACGTGATCGCTTCAAGGGTGTCCTAGTATTAAAACCTAATCATCATTGTAAAATAGCATTTATATATCTATTTAAAAAAAAAAAAGAAAGAAAGATCAATCATGCATAAGCATTGATTATGAAACACTTTCCAAATGAAATGCAATTTCATTTAAAAATCTCTAACATGTGATACATTCAATAAATTACTGTAATACAGTGATACATTTCACTGTACTACAATAATTTATTATACCTAAATATTTAAAACTTAAATATTTAAAGTATATAAATCGTCTGATTTCCTCTGCAAAATCAATGAATATTTCATTCATATAACTTGTATTCCAGACTCCAGAGCTAAATAATCTTGCGTGAAAAAAAAAAAAGCAATTCTTGTATAACTCACCTTACAATTGCTTGAGATATTTGCATTCTGCATAAGTTAAAATTAGGCTTCGTTGTAGAAATAATAAAAGTTTAGGGATCATTTAAAATCACAACTATTGTAATTGCGTAGGCACAGAATTTAGATACATGGATGATACACAGATAATATATGTGTGTGTATGTATTCAAAGTATTGGAATCGTTCCGAAGATCGGAACTAGGATTTTCGAAGGATCTACACGTTTTGAGATTTCTAGAACACGAAAAAACTATTTTTAGCGAGACGTCTGTGTGTGTAAGGGTGTGTCTGTGTGTGTAAGGGTGTGTCTGTGTGTGTAAGGGTGTGTCTGTGTGTGTTTCTGTGTGTCTGTGAGGATATTGTATCCACTCTAACGGAAAAATTAATGGACCGAATTTCATAAGATTTGGTAGGTAAGTTTATGTGGGAAACCTTGACATTCATTAGATTTTAGTACGATTCTTAATAAAAAAAATCTGCCTTTTTTTTGCGAAATGGCCGGCAAAAATTGCCTTTATCCACTCTAGCTAAAATCTAATGGACCAAATTTAACAAAATTTGGTAAAATTTAACAAAATTTAGTATATAAATCACTTGCAGGTTATTCTGGTACGATTCGGGAAAAAGGAACGGCTTGTTTCGAAATGACCGGCAAAAATCGCTAAATTTAAACATAAAGGGTGTGCTCAATTATATCAATTAAATGCTTATTTTATACGTGATTTTTTTGACAGCAATAATAATAAGACCAATTCCATTACTCTAGGACTAGCCGTTCTTGAGATATTTTAGTTTTTTCGCGTTTTCGCTACACTACTTTTGACAATACGTCCAGCTATCAAATGAGAACCAAATTTAAGTTTAACGTGCAAATTTAGTGTCATTTAAAATACTTATGGCTGTTATTTTGTGCAGATAAACTTAAATTATTATTGAAGAAATAAAGAGAACGTGAATATGAGTCTGCAGGGAAAGTCATGTGCTGCCTACATCAGAATTTTTAACAATCTTACAACAATGATTCATGGAAGTGAACGGGGATTATTTGCCGGCCATTTCGAAAAATTTCGAATTTTTGAACGTGTTTCAAAAATTGTTCAATTCTGGGGTCTTTGTGCAGGACGTCTAACTGGACGTAGGTTGGATAGTTAATAAACTTACGCATTGCTTTATTCTGAAGAACTTGAAGCTTCCTAAGGTAAATCTCGGCTGCAATACCCCAAATAGAGGATCCGTACGACATAATTGGTTGTATGCAGAAGTGGTATAGCAATATCTTATTTTTGGTTGACAAAAGCGGCTGTTTCCAGCCAAGAGGGAGCGCAGTTGGGCTAGTGAAGAATTCGCTTTCTTACTAATTTTAGAAATGTTAATTTTCCACTTTAAATTTGAATCCAAGTACACTCCAAGTACTTGTAACTAGATTGCCAGGGAATAGGCTCGTTATTTAAAATGAAATTAGTGAATACCCCCTTTATGTCAGCTGAACTACTTAATTTTAATACATGACCCTTCCCTCAGACATTGTCCAGCTCTACCACTTAAAACCACAGCAGCCCATTCAATTCGCTCTGTCTTTCCATGCCATAGAAAAACTTAACAAACATTTAGAAGAAATCACTCCCACCTAATCTTCGACCCTTCCTTTCCACATTGTTCAACTAGCCACTTGGATCCTTATTCTCATTTGAGCCCCCAAGTCGCAATGTCATAGGTCACGTCTAGCCGCTCCCAGAAATGGCCCCCAGATTTGGCATGAAATCAGGTAGATTTGGCATGAAATCAGGTCTCTTACAATACCTGAGCCGTATTTTCTAGGTGTTTCTCGAATATTCGAAAAGTCGCCAAATTGGAAATAAATCGCCAGATCAGGCAACCCTTGTTCGAACTTCGGCACGTGGAAACCTTAGAAGACTCACGTCATGGGAAAGGATGCGTATACGCCTGTTTTCTCCGTCAGGTGTTCGAAAGATACGAAAGTGAGAAGGATGGAAAGAGACTCCACAGCATTTTAGAAGTTCGTAACACCATATTTCACAGTGTTCAATTAACTACTTATATAACAAATATTATCAGAATAAATTATATATTTTTCTTTTCAGATTTAACACCAAAGTTAAATTTAAAATATTTATAAACATTCTTTAAAAGATTCTTGTTTCACGTTGGCATGGCAGCGGCTTAGTGACGTCTATAGATGCATTTGGCTTAACTATGCTAATAATAAACATTTTGATGTCATATCCATTGCGTAGTTCAAATTATCAATACCCTCATATACTGCATATTACCAATATTGTTACGAGAATTATCAATTTTTGATGTGAAACACCTTAGGGCGAAGAATATGTAATAAATTTTGAAATAAATATGACGGGGATGAAACGGAAGTATACTCGTATAACGGAAGTGACTTCATATTGTTAAGAATATGTCATAGAATACCATTGTGATAGTTTGAAGGTCCGGGTAGCTTGGCCTTGGTGACAAATTTGGCAAAACATCGCCTATTGTGGCGAGTTCTAGATACTTCCCGAATTTTATAGATTTCTAAAACTCTTATCTCAGACATTTTCACAGAGTATGTTAAAACTCGTTATCGTTCAGTTGGGTAGGCGAACTGATACGAGTAAAAATATATCACAAACACAATACAGAACCCAATATGTAATTTTCTTTTGATTATATATATCCTTTAAGCTTTTTATTTCTACCCGAAGGTGAAATGTATCTGTTTGCATGACCGGAAAGTGCCACCCAATTTTAACCGAGATTCAGTGCGGGTGATATCCATAGGGTCGAAAAAATGAAATACATTGAGCCCTATGGGACCTAATTTTCAAACATTTTTTAAGCGGATTTAAAATTCACAAATTGCTTCGAAAATTTTAGGTAATATTCAAATTGTTCCATAAAATATATAAAAAAAAATTCAGCGAAATATATTCAGTAGTTTTTTAAATAAAAATTAAAATAATAATTACACCTCTTATATGAAACGATCACGTGACCATGATATGAAACGATCACATGACCCACTTCAAAATGATATATGGCATCCATCTTGTTTCAAAATCGTGATTTAAGTTCTTTTTAATTCATATTGAGTGTTGTATCCGTCCTAAAACTACTTTATTTTTGCTTAAATTCTGTGCATCTACATACTGAAACAACGCAATGACAATATATTTGAGTTTAAATGCTCATCTAAATTTGATTATTTCTACAACTAAGCCTATTTTTCACCTATGTAAAATGTAAACAGCAAAATATATAGAATGAGTTGTATTAGAATTCCTGTATTTTTTTAACACAAAATAATTTAGTCCATGGAGTCTGCATGGCTGATATGAATGAAATATTAATTGATTTCATAAAGAGAAGGACGATTTTTTTCGATGAAGTTTCAAGCATAGAGTTTAATTTCTTGTAGCTCCATGGTCTTAAACAAAATGTTTAAATAAAATAAATTATTATAGTATTGTGATGAATGAAATGAATGGGAGAAAGTTATGAATGAAATCCTGTTTTTATAGAGAGATCCAGGCGTGTTATTTTTTTTATGACGTCATTTGAATTAATTTCAGTTGTTTTCGATGAAGTTTTCAAATATAATAAATTATCGTAGTATTATGATAGTTTTAAAAATATTACTGTGGAATGTATCGCATTTTAGAGATATTTAAACCAAGCAATTTATATTTCAATGCCGTCATTTGAATGAAGTTAATTTTTTTCGATTAAGGTTTAAGTTTTCAAATATAATAAATTAATGCAGTATTGTGATAAGTTTCAAAATATTACCGAGGAATGTATTGCATTTTAGACTTGTTTAAATAAAATTGCATTGAAGTTGGAAAGTGTTTCATAATCAATGCTTTAAGCATGATTGATCTTTCTTGTTAATTTTATGTGATTTTTTGATACATTTATTTGAAAAAAAGCACAGTAACTCAAGACAGGTTTGTGCCAGCATTTTAAAGTTTGTGTCAATCGTTTTCTAATTAAAAATGACATAAGAAATGAGTATTCATGTAATAAATACTATCGGAAAAGGGTATGTGACGGAATGGAGGGTTACAGTGGTGAATTTTGTTTTTCAATATGGACTCCTTTGGATAACCAATGTAATTTTTCCATAATGAGGGTGAAACATCTAATAACCCCTCCCTTCCTGTTCAGTGTAAAAATGCAATTTTTAAGGAGCGCCCTGAAAAAGTGCATTTTCAAAATTCGATGGTTAATGTATGATTTTTCGAAAAAGTTGAGTAAAAAATAATGCCCAAAATAACTGTATAGAAATTAAATAAGGTCGGATTGAAATAATATGCATTCCTTTTCAATTTATTTTTCATCCTAATCAATAGCTCATAAAATTATAAGTAATTTTTTTTTCAAAATTTCATTCGAAAATTGGAGGAGTAGGGGGGGGGGGAGTTCAATTCGATTATGTCCACGATACCACAAGTGTGCAAAGTTTCACTCTACTATAATTACTTAAGAACTTTATATATTTTCGCAGCAGAATACAGAAACACAAATATTTTAGCTAAATGAGTATTTTTTTAACCCCGACGTAAAAAGACGCCAAAGGATTCTGAAAGAAGAAAAGACGCCAAAGGAAAATAAATCTGTGCCAAAATGTTATTAAACATGCAACCCTCCAACCGCAAGGCCCCCCGCAGACGATCCAAATATCAAGCAAAAAGTGCCAAGTCCCAACCTCTGCACTCTAGTAGAGTGTGTTAGTTAGTTAGTATCAAGCAAAACGACGGAAAATGTTTCCCTGCTTTCACCACCACACACAGGGAAACTTAACGCTCGTCCTTTGATAAATCCCGCTGTCTGGAAATAATACTCTAGGTCAGTGTTCTTCAACCTGTGTTCCGCGGAACCCTAGGGTTCCACTCAAACGCTTTAGGGGTTCCGCGAGTCGATACTACAATTCGTTGTTTTTGTTTTGTTTTTCTTTGTTTTCAATTTCATATGACATATATATGTATAATACAAATACTTTATATGAAATATTTATCTTCTTGTTTGAATTAATGCAAATTTATATCTAAGTTTTTATAACAAAGGCAGATACGCACCTTGTTCATAACATGTAATACGTAATATGACACATTCCCCCCTAAATGGCGCGGTAGCCCATTGGTTAGCGCGCTGGAGTTGCACTCGGTAGGCCCGGGTTCGATTCCAGCGACTGCCAAAACTGCCGCCGTGTTCATGTGGAGTACGATCACGTTAAACATGTGGGTCCGAAAGTCCTTCCGAGAGGTTGGTGGTAGGGGAAGGAGGGTACGGTCCCTGTGGATGCCTCCCCCACTGAGTTCCGGTCTAAATTGGGTGGCACTTCCCGACCGTCCAAACAGTTACCTTACACCTTTCTGGTAGGTCGGACGGTCTGGGTTTCAACAACAACAACATCCCCCCTAAAATCAAATCTGGGTGTGCTACTGAACGAAGGGTTCCATAAAAAAAATATCTCAAAAAAAGGGTTCCGCGAGATGACAAAGGTTGAAGAACACTGCTCTAGGTGTATGGGGGCCTGACTCTATTGTTTCGAACCTGTAATATTTCCTTTCTTCTGGAATTTTTCATCTCTTTCGCAGACTAGACGGCTCTTTCGGGGTGTTTTCTCCAAAAGTCACCTATATGGGCATAATTTCCCATGACATAAACGTAGGGTTTCCAGAATTCCGAGTATAAAGAAAGGCTGTCAGATTTGGCGATTTATCGCCAATTTGGCGACATTTGGTGACTTACGGAATCTTAAAGAAGCACCTCGAAATAACAAATAGTCTAATAGATATTAGATAATTCCAGAAGTTGCTACACAGAGAGACTACAAAAAGGAGTCCTCACTAAGTGGCAGTGTCGTGATTCGAGTTACATTGAACTGCGATTTTTGTCAATGTTTTGAGAATAGTAGTTTTGTGAAATTAATTTTGTGAACGTTTTGAGAACAGTATCAGTTATTTTGTGAAATTATTGAAGCATTTAAGTCTTGTTTTATTGTATATTGTTCCTGTGCTTGTGAATAAACTTTAGTTATCCAGACACTTGAACCCATTCTTGCATCCGGAGTACACAAATACGATTAAAGAGGATACTTTCGTAACAGTATACAGCATGAAATATGGGTGGTCAATTAATGTAATTCAAACTTAAACGTTTAACAGTTAAGAACCTAAATGGATTACATTTTGGAATCAAAATGGCGGAAACGTAGACATATCAGCCTGCTCACGCGCAGTATTAACAAGAAAGATCAATCATGCTTAAAGCCTTGATTATGAAACACTTTCCAACTTCAATGCAATTTTATTTAAAAATGTCTAAAATGCAATACATTCCTCGGTAATATTTTAAAACTTATCACAATACTACATTAATTTATTATATTTGAAACCTTAAACCTTCATCGAAAAAAATTAACTTCATTCAAATGACGGCATTAAAATATAAATTGCCTGGTTTAAACATCTCTAAAATGTGATACATTCCTCGGTAATAATTTTAGAATTATCATAATACTACGATAATTTATTATATTTGAAAACTTCATCGAAAACAACTGAAATCCATTCAAATGACGTCATAGAAAAAATAACACGCCTGGCTCTCTCTGTAAAAGCAACATTTCATTCATAAATAATTCCCCCATTCATGTCATTCATCACAATACTATAATAATTTATATTATTTAAAAATTAAGACCATGGAGCTACAAGTAAGTAAAACTCTATGCGTAAAACTTCATCGAAAATTATCGTCCTTCTCTTTCTAAAATCAATGAATATTTCATTCATATCAGCCATGCAGACTCCATGGATTAAATGATTTTGTGTTAAAGAATTACAGCGATTCTAATACAACTCATTCTACATATTTTGCTGTTTACATTTTACATAGGTGAAAAATAGGCTTAATAGTAGAAATAATCAAATTTGTATGAGCATTTAAACTGAAATATATTGTCATTGCGTTGTTAAAGTATGTAGATGCACAGAATTTAGGCCAAAATAAAGTAGTTTTAGGATGGATACAACACTCAATATGAATTAGAAAGAACTTTAAAAATCACGATTTTGAGACAAGATGGATGCCATATATCATTTTGAAGTGGGTCATGTGATCGTTTCATATCATGGACACGTGATCGCTTCATATAAGACGTGTTATTATTATTTTAATTTTTATTTAAAAAACTACTGAATATATTTCGCTGAATTTTTTTTTATATATTTTATGGAACAATTTGAATATTGCCTAAAATTTTCGAAGCAATTTGTGAATTTTAAATCCGCTTAAAAAATGCTTGAAAAATTAGGTCCCATAGGGCTCAATGTATTCCATTTTTTCAACCCGGGTTCAATCCAAAACTAATTGGGTGATATTATTCATTTATATTCCCATAGGTCCTATAGACCGTCTGAACAACATACTAAAATTTCATTTTGATTAAGTCATTTTTACGGCAGTTATCGTGCTAACGGACAGACAGACAGACTGACAGACAGACAGACAGAATGAACAAAGTCATAAACACTTTTCAACTTTGTTGTAAAGTGTTAAACAGAATGAACAAAGTCATAAACACTTTTCAACTTTGTTGTAAAGTGTTAAAAACGTCTATTTTCACGGCCACTTTAGACCAACACAGAGTATTTCTGGAATTAGCATAATGTTGAAAATGTATTTAAAATTAGCAACAATCAATGTTTCCCCAGTAACATGACGTAAGACCTACGTATAAAAGCACAATGAGATTAGAAACAGATATAAAAAATAGCTTGGAACATATTTTGAAGTATATGAGAAGAGCATATATAATGTGGAAATGAAATCGATTTCAAACGTTTGGAGATGAACTTAGATGGGAAAAAAAAAAGGTAAGTTTGTCTGAAATATAAAAGAATAAAAAACATGTAATCGAATGCGTTTAATGGAATTGCAGTTTTGCGACTAAGAATTATTCTGCTTGACGGGAACTTTTCGAATTCGTATTATAAAAGGATAGATACAATGCGCAAAGCTTGACAAAATACTGTTATACGGAAGATTTTGAGCATCTGTTAAACAGTATGGTCCGTGTATTTTACATAATTAATATTGAAAAAACAGCAACATTGTTTTACTTTTACTTTGCCTACAATCAGAGGCGTATTTAAGGGAGGTAGGCGATCCCCCCCCCCCCCCCCCGAAATTGAAAAGTTTCAAATGTTTCCTAAAAAAACATGTGATAAAAAAAAAATATCCGAATTCCCATTCAGTTTGTCTTTCTGAAAACCCTGAACTTGAAAAACAACCCATTTTAACCGTCAATAAATAAAAAAAAAAATAAATAAATAATACTGATAAAAATGGAATAAGTGCTCAGATTTTAGAAACTAGGAATTGAAAAATAAGTGCTTCGGCTACTGCGGCACAGTGATTGGAGGAAAATTCTCCTACTACAGTAAAAAACGAAGTCTGCAAATTTGAAAAGAATCCGGTTTCTGAAGCTGGCAGAAGAAGTGAAGACCAAAAGTCAGTTATTTAGTAACTAGACATGTGCACGGGTCTAATTTAAAATTTTACCCGGCCCCAAAAATATTAAGTTTTGACTCAGCCAAAGATCAAGAATATTTTAAATTTTTTTCCGGGCATAACCCATCCCGAATGCACTCAAAGCATTGATATTTCTGGAAGTCTTTCATATCACGTAGAATAACCGTTATTTCGAGGTGCTTGTCGAAGATTCGGCAAGTCGGCAAATGTCGACAAATTAAAGAAAGATTTCCAGATTTCCAGATTTGGTGGTAAATCGAAAAATCTGGAACCATTTTTTGAAGTTCCGCAAGTGACAACTTTAGAATAACGTCATGGGAAAGAATGCCATACGCGTGTTTTCTCCGTCTGGTCTTCGAAAGAGACAAAAGACTCAAGAAAGAGAATATTACACGTTGACAACAATATTTCCAAAAGTAAAACAGATGACTTCAAATTGAAAATGTCAACAATTTTCGTAATCTTTTGTCTCAAAGCCGTAATAACATCCCATCAAAAATATAATGCTGTCTAATTATAAATTTTTATGACAATTTCTTTATCATTTAAATCTCATAAATTGAAGAAAAAAATTGTCTGCTTACGCACACATTTGATTATGTCGCTAAGCAATCTATCCTATAAAAAAAAGTGTTTCTCAACCTTTTATGCTTTAACGTACCCCCTGAAAATGTGGATGCAACTGGCGTACCCCTTTGTATAGTTTAAAATTATAGTTATAGTATAACAATGAAAATTAAATAAAGTATATATATATATATATATATATATATATATATATATATATATATATATATATATATATATATATATATATATATATATATATGTATGTATATATATATATATATATATATGTATGTATATATATATATATATATATATATATATATATATATATATATATATATATATATATATATATATATATATATATATATATATATATATATATATACACACATTACATTTTGCATTCATAAATTACATTTATCAATAAACACAAAAAACGGCATAAACCTTTTAACAAATCTTATAAAATTATAAACATTTTATTGGATAACTGGTGAGATAGTTGACCTTGTCTATGCTTGCACAGCTCAACAATGATTGAGCTTATCTAACAGGTACCCTTAAAAATTTTATGGCCTACCCACAACAGGTACGGGTACCCCGCACTAAGAACCACTGATATATCCTATGAATATGATACAGTTTTCTTCAAATAACTTAAACGTCTGAATATAATGCTACTTCTATTGTAAGGTTTAATTTTGCGCATTTATTAATATCTCTACAACCCCTGATTTCCGAAACTTAGGAACTTGGACGTGGTACTCGCAGCGAAGTAGAGTATACCAAATGTGATAAAAAATATCTGATGTGGGCAACACATGACTTTCCTTATATAATGCAATGAATTTACTACTTTTACAGTAAAAAAATAGGTTTTTCTTATAGTAGATACTTATATTCTTTCCAAGATATTGAATTTTCGACAATTAGTCGTCATTTTCATTGATTTAGCGTCATTTTAATCCATTTGGCGAAATTTTCGTTAACTTGACAACATTTCAAAAAGTCGCCAAGTAGGCGATATTCCGCCAAATTCGTCGCCAAAATCTCGCCAAGCTTTACTGACGGAGAAATAAGTTATTCTGATAGAAGATAAATGACAATTGGCGTTCAAATACAAAAGTATTACTCGAAGTATCTTTTCTCATGAATGGAACGAGCTAGATCCACGAGAATGATGTCACCAAATTTATCGCATGGTATTACATATGAAAAGTGAGCATGTTTCTCAATAGGAAATATATTTTTTTTTATTTTATATGACTTTTTGATAATTTTTTTTAAAAATGTGCAATATCTCGAGAACGGTTCATGTTAGCGTTCTAAAATTTATGTTAATCGTTTTCTAATGAAAAACTACATAAGAAATGTCTATTTGCGTAACTTTTTTAGCGGTTTTGATTTTTTGACGATTTTTTCAAAATTTCACTCGAAAATTTAGGGGGGTTCTGAAAATTCGATTACGTTTGAAAGCAATAGGCTTCCAGTGTTTATAGATTGTGATTTTTGTATCAAATTTAGTTCGAATCGGTCCATTCGTTCGTAAGGTATCGTCTCCACAGGCTCACTGACACACACACACACACACACATACTTTCACACACACACACGCACACACACACACACAGACATCACTTCAATAATGTTTGATTCGTGATCAGGGATGCCTGAAACGTGCTCTCCCGTCTTAAACTCGAATTCGGATTTTCGACCCCGTCACAATACTTTCCTTATACATTATGTATATAAGGAAAGTAAAAATAAGATCGCGTTATAGGAGGGTTGACTGTATATATATAAATATGTAAAGAAAAGGTATTGTGATAGGATTTCAGAGGGAATCAAATCATAAGAGGAATCAACCATTTTACATTATAACGGCTTCCACTTTAGCTATAGAAGTTAAGCTAATAGGCCATATTTTTTTGTCTTTTCATCATCTGTAACAATAGCAAAATCGGTATTTGTTATTCAAATTTCTGTGATTGTTATATCTTTTTTAACACTTTACAACAAAGTTGAAAAGTGTTTATGACTTTGTTCATTCTGCCTGTCTGCATGTCTGTCCATTAGCACGATAACTGCCGTAAAAATGAATTAATCAAAATGAAATTTTAGTAAGTTGTTCAGACAGTCTGTAGGACCTATGGGAATATAAATGAATAATATCACCCAATTAGTTTTGGATTGAACCCGGGTTGAAAAAATAAAATACATTGAACCCTATGGGACCTAATTTTTCAAACATTTTTTAAGCGGATTTAAAATTCACAAATTGCTTCGAAAATTTTAGGTAATATTCAAATTGTTCCATAAAATATATAAAAAAAAAATTCAGAAAAATATATTCAGTAATTTCTTAAATAAAAATTAAAATAATAATTTCACCTCTTATATGAAGCGATCACGTGACCCACTTCTAAATGAAAAATAGCATCCATCTTGTCTCAAAATCGTGATTTTTAAAGTTCTTTTTAATTCATATTGAGTGTTGTATCCGTCTTAAAACCGCTTTATTTTTGCTTAAATTCTGTGCATCTACATACTGAAACAACGCAATTACAATATATTTAAGTTTAAATGAGCATCCAAATTTGATTATTTCTACAACGAAGCCTATTTTTCACTTATGTAAAATGTAAACAGCAAAATATGCAGACTGAGTTGTATAAGAATTGCTGCATTTTTTTAACGCAAAATTATTTAGATCATGGAGTCTGCATAGCTGATATGAATGAAATATTCATTGATTTTACAGAGAGAAGGACGATTTTTTTCGATGAAGTTTTAAGCATAAGAGTTTAATTACGTGTAGCTCCATGGTCTTAATTTTTAAATAAAATAAATTTTTATAGTATTGTGATGAATGAAATGAATGGGAATATATTTTTGAATGAAATGCTGCTTTTATAGTGCCAGGCGTGTTATTTTTTCTATGACGTCATTTGAATGAATTTCAGTTGTTGTCGATGAAGTTTTCAAATATAATTAAATATCGTAGTATTATGATATTTTTAAAAATATTACCGAGGAATGTATGGCATTTTAGAGATGTTTAAACCAGGCAATTTATATTTCAATCCGGTCATTTGAATGAAGTTCATTTTTTTCGATGAAGGTTTAAGTTTTCAAATATAATAAATTAATGTAGTATTGTGATAAGTTTTGAACTATTACCGAGGAATGTATTGCATTTTAGAGATATTTAAATAAAATTGCATTGCAGTTGGAAAGTGTTTCATAATCAATGCTGTAAACATGATTGATCTTTCTTGTTCTTCTTATCTAAGACAAAAATGTCTGGTCTCTTGTGTCTGGTGTTATCTCAATTGTGTATAGTATAAGTTGCTTTTAAATAAACAAAGTAAAACATAACTTTTGTTTTATTAAAAAAAAATGTATATCTGAAAAAATATATTAAAGTAACCTAGTAGCTACAACTTAGATATAGCCAACTGTTCTTTGTTGAACACTTTAACGACATCAAACTGGTGAGACTTTGTCACGCAATAGTGACAGTTGAAGTAGTTCTGCATTGTAAGTGGCAACACAGTTGCTACTGTGCCTCTTGGATTTTTTTCAATGGTGCCTGTCTCTCTGTGTGTATATGAGCGCGATATTTCTTGAACAAATTGAGCAAATCGGATGAAATTTTGTACGATTAATTCAATTGATAAATTTTGAGGTGAATAGACCATAAGAAGATGATCAAATTTTATTTTCGAAAATCGAAAATCAGTTAAGAAAACATAATTGATTTTTTTTAATTCTTACTAAACTAGATGTTTTATATATAATTTTTAGTGGAATTTTACGTAACGGTTCCAATCAATTCAATACAATTAATTGATTAACTATATAATTAACTATGCAACCAGATTATGATTAATTTATTACTATTAAAACAAAAAAAAATATGTAAAACGTGTACTGAGAAGTTCCATAAAATTGGTGTGTATGTGTGTGTGTGTGTGGGGGGGGGGGGGGGGGGGAGAGGTATAAGCAAATTTCTTATAGAAAGTCTTCAAATTATCAGAGGAACATTTTAGTTAGGGAATATTGTGGGAGTTATTTGGTAATTTTTTGTGATAGAGAGCTCTGCACAATTCCCAAGATATGTACGCTTTCTCCTTCTAGGACAAAGATAATCTACATCTGTAATCTGTGCTCCATGGAGCAGCAAAAACTCCGTAGAAGCATAGAAATCTAATGGACACTTTACAAAAATTAGTCTTTTATTCCCAACATACATATGGGCCCTACCTAAAGAACACATAATTAAAATGACAGAGGCTCTGTGGTCAAATTATTTCTATAACAGGGCTCACCGGTACAGAAAGTATGGAAAAGGGGTGGGATAGTGAAGTGGTTAGAGCACGGGTGTTGCTCTCGGACAACTCGAGTTCGATTCCCGGCTTCTCTCAAACTGTCTCCGTGTTCACACGGAGTACGAGCTAGTTAAATATGTGGGTCCATTAGTCCTTCTGAGAGATTGGTGGTAGGGAAAGGAGGGTTCATACCCTGTGGATGCCGCCTCCACTGGGATTTATTTTCATCAGGTTTTACTTATTGAAATGACAATGTTTTGAAACGGTTTTTAAAAAGCATGTTTTTGATGTAAATAGCAATGATTAGGATATCTCTAGTTGAAATCTGGAGATACCTTAACAATATCCACGTCAAAAAATGTAAAGACGTACTAATAGGTTTATACCAAATAGGTAGAGTAGATATAGAATGCTTTGCGGATTAGAAGCAGTTTAAAAAACCTAAATTACAAAACCTAAAAAAAAACCCCTTAAAAATAACTATTAAACAGGTTTACCACGCATAGCGTTCTTGTTTCCAGATTTAGGATTAGCTCAGTGTACAGCAAAACGTCGAAAATTGTGAAAGCATCAATTTTCTGACTGCAAATAATAAAATCTGATGTGGGCAACACATGACTTTCCTTATATAATGTAATGAATTTACTACTTTTACAGTAAAAAAATAGGTTTTTTTTATAGTAGATACTAATATTCTTTCCATGATATTGAATTTTCGACAATTAGTCGTCATTTTCATTGATTAAGCGTCATTTTTATCTATTTGGCGAGATTTTCGTTAATTTGGCAACATTTTAAAAAGTCGCCAAGTTGGCGACATTCCTCCAAATTCGTCGTCAAAATATCGCCAAGCTTTACTGATAGAGAAATAAGTTATTCTGATAGCAGATACATGACAATTGGCGTTCAAATACAAAAGTATTACTCGAAGTATCTTTTCTCATGAATGGAACGAGCTAGATCCACGAGAATGATGTCACCCAATTTTTCGCATGGTATTACATATGAAAAGTGAGCATGTTTCTCAATGGGAAATATATATTTTTTATTTTATATGACTTTTTGATAATTTTTTTTAAAAATGTGCAATATCTCGAGAACGGTTCATGTTAGCGTTCTAAAATTTATGTCAATCGTTTTCTAATGAAAAATTATCTGAGAAATGTCTATTTGCGTAATTTTATTAGCGGTTTTGATTTTTTGACGATTTTTTCAAAATTTCATTCGGAAATTTCGGGAGGTTCTGTAGATTCGATTACGTATGAAAACAATAGGCTTCCAGTGTTTACGGATTATGATTTTTGCACTAAATTTCGTTCGAATCGGTCCATTCGTTCGTCAGTTATCGTCTCCACAGACTCACTGACACACACACACACACACACACATACACAGACATCACTTCAAAAATGCTTTATTCGTGATCAGGGATGCTTGAAACGTCCTCTCCTGTCGAAAACTCGAATTCGAATTTTCGACCCCGTCACAATACTTTCCTTATACATTATGTATATAAGGAAAGTAATATTAAAACTTATCCTACTTTAAGACGTAAATGATGATTTGCTCCTCAGAGAAATAGTTCGCAGGATGCGCAATAGATGGCGCTGGCTATGGACAAGTTTACAGAAAGACTTCGCCATCTATTGCACATCCTATGAACTATTTCTCTTTGTAACAGATCAATCATTTGCGTCTTTTTCGTGTAGGAGAAGCAGATAAAATATATCATGTTTCAACATGTTGTGAAAAGAATGTATTTTTTGGAATTTCACCAAAATGTGATAATTAATATAATTCATTGTTGTGTTGCAATAACCTAACAAATATTTTCTGATGTATCTGTATTTCTTTTTTTACAATTAAGAAAAAAAATGAAAATTTAGTCTTCTACTTCTTTTCAAAAAATTAAAAACGTGATGATTTTCTCTCAGTCTCGATGTGTCTGATTTTTTAATACCCACTCGAATGTTTTTGTTCTTTATTTCTCCCTACCCCATTTTATTACTCTTCTCTTTCATTTTTTTTTGTAATTAACCTTAAGTGTCTGTGATATTTTTTCTGTGTTTGGGTTAAGGATTGGATTTGTCTCCAAATAAATGTTCCAATTTTTGTCATCTATTACTTTCCAAAATACCAATTTTCTTTCCTCCCCTATTTTTCTCCAGTAACTGACAAAATGAAAAAAATTGTTGTTTTCTCTCATAGTCTCGATGTCCAATTTTTTGATATCCCACTCGATTCGATATTTGTTACTATTTACTTTTATTTTAAAACCCTCATGTCCCTCCAATCCTTTCTTTATTTGATGGACTTCTTTTTCTAATCTCCCTGTAGCGTATCTGTTATTTTTTATATTTATGCTGGGATTCTTAAAAGCTATTTCAGAATTTTTCTTTCATTACTGCTTACAAAACTAAGAAAAAACGAAAATGTTATGTTTTTTGCAGCCCCCTCCCCAGCACAGTCAAAAAAGAAAAAAAAATGTCATTTTTCTCCATGTCTTCATATGCCGTTCTCTTTAATATCCTACTATATTATATTTGTTTATTTGTTTTTTTGACAGATTTTACCCCCCCCCCCCTCACACACGAATTTTAAATGTTTAAAATTTTTATAAGTTTGTTGTTATTAGACCTCTAAATCTACATTCGCGTGCCAATTTTTAAGGTTGTTAAATGAACAGGTAAGTTTTTAAGGTTGTTAAATGAACAGGTAAGTTTTTAAGGTTGTTAAATGAACAGGTTTAAAATATGGGAGGGGGGAATATTAATTATATTTTCGAAACTCTGAAAGTTTGATATTTAGGTCCAAATTTTGGATGAAATCGAGTTTAGCACCCATTTAATTAAGGAATAGTTATACACACTCCCAAATACTGAAGATAGATACTTGAAACTTTGCATACACGTGGTAAATCCCACGTGTATGCACCTCTAAATAATGAGAAAATAGTAGAAATTTCTTTGAAACATTTATGAATCCCGGAGTTTTTGTTATATGAAACAGAGACTGAAGGCTGACCAATGTATGAATTGCGCAGTCAAACTTGTTAAAAGTAGAAACTTGGAACTTTGCATACACATAGGACTTAGCCTATAAGTAATGTGAAAAATATAAAATCTTGGAATTTTGTTCAGAAAATATATAAATCTCGGAATTTTTTGTTCTAACATTTTTTCGGCTTAACTCGTGAACGGATTAACACACAAAATTCATTTTTACATCATCCTGCACATATCCTAAATTTTCTCAATTTATTTGTGTTAAACCAACCGTTTTGAAATATTTTAATTTATAGTTATAACAGACGATTTTTTTTTATATTTTATAATTCAATTTACTATTTCGTTTTCTAATTCAATTTGTAACCATGGTAGCAGAGTTACATACGCTTCAAGTACTAAAATCGTCTGCTGTTTATTCTTTTGATCAAACTATCCAAAATATTTTTTTAATAATGATTAATTTTAGATAAAACTGTCTAAAAACTTTGAAAATAAGGTAACATACAGTGATCGATAATCAAATATTGTTTTACGCCCCTCAATTTAAATATAAACGGAACTATAAAATGTTCGCCATTTTTAACTATTGATTTGAAACGGTTTTTGATATTCAGAACTTTTATAAAGTGTGAAGATTACATTTATGTGGGTGAAAATGACAATTTTTCAATATTTCTAATAAGTATCCTTAAATTAATTTTTTTTTTAATTTTTTTCCTAGATAAACCTATAAAACTGCAATTTAAACAACTGCTTCATTTATACCAGAAAGAGGGATGAGGCGCTAAAATATTCTTATGCCGGCACAGTTTAATGCTCTCCTTACTAGTAATGTCCAATGGAAATGTTTTATAAACTAGAAGCTATATCTTTTTATCTTTGGAATAAAAGACAACCCCCTCCAAGGAGAAGAAATCTGCTCATATGTCAGTCATAAATTACTGCATACAGTCACTTCTGACATTTCCTTGAAACTTTTCAGAAATATATGCTGAGGAGGATCTCGGAGATGAATTTTCAGATTTATTAAGTCAGAAGAGAAAATTGCTGTTCCCAATCGTTATCGATTTTGTGTTTGAAATACAGAACTTTGTCAGAACGACTTTTCCTATCAGAATGTTTTTATGTTTTTATACTATTGAACGGAGAAAGCATTGATTTCCCAATATTTTTTAATTCGAGATTTTGTCTGAGTTACACATTTTGAGATCCTAATCCAGTGATTCTCAACTTTTTATTCTGTTTGTAGGAATCCTTAAAATATTTCGTAAAATTTCGCGAGAGCCCCCCATACAAATTTTGCGCCCCCCCCCCCTCCAATACATTTATTATAGGCCACACAATATATTTAATTTTCTCTTTTTTGTGAATTTTTTAAGTTTTCGAAAAAATGCATTGGGTGTCTGGGGTTCCTCTGAAATTCAGGTTCCCACTTGAGTGGTGTCCGTATTCACTTATCAATGTAATATAATGTAATAAATTTGTTGACAATCAGTCATTCTCGTGGATTTAGTTTGTTCCATTCATGAGAGAAGATATTTTGGGTAATAATTTTACATTTTGAAGGTCTAAAAATTCGCCAATAGTCAATTATACAAAGAAAAATTCTTCTTTCCGTTTGTCTTTAACGCTTGCTTTGTTCTTTAACGCTAAATTTAGTTTACTTGGCAAGATTGACAAAAAATATCATCAAAATTTTCAAAAACGACACAAAATTGATAAACGAATTATTAAAATATGTTAATATATGGACTATATTGTTTATTGCGGATTGTATCAATATTAATAACTGTCAATTTATTAATACTGAGTTGCGCGAAATATGTGTTAATTGGGTTTCTCGGAATAGTTTTACATGTTGTCATTTGGAAAAGCGTTAGAAACATTGTTCAACGTTAAAAATTATTGTGCCGTGGAACTTATACATCATTTTTTCACTGTGAAAGAAGTAAATTTATTGCATTATAAAGGAACTCGTGTGCTGGTTACATAAAAATTTTTGATATTGAATTAATACCACGTAAATTGAAAGAGGACGCTTTTGACAACTTATAATTCCATGCAGTGTGACTTATTCATACTCATGTGAAAAGTTCTCATCAAAATGCAATTAACATTTAATTAATATAATGTGAAATAAATGACTACAGACGATTTCTTTGAAGTGAAAATATAATATTATTACAAAAATTATCATCTCTCGTGAATGGAATGACTGAAATCCACATCAATGATGTTAACATATTTGCTCCATAATAGTACATTTGGAAAGTAAACATGTTTGATAAGGAAATCTTGAGAATTGTATTTAAGCACAAATAGGAGGATAATGTAGCATCCACCTGTTTCGAGGATGCACTAAATCTCCTTCATCAGTAAAATTAGGAGTCTGTATGTTGCATTATTTTTCTATTTGAGTTTAAACATGTTGCACAATTCTTCATTATGCTTAGCATAAAGTGTTTTTCTTTTCGCTCATTGAATATATTTGACCAATATAAAATCGCTTTATTACTTTCCTTATATACATAATGTTATAAGAAAAGTATTGTGACGGGGTCGAAAATTCGAATTCGAGTTTTCGACGGGAGAGCACGTCTTAAGCATCCCTGATCACGAAACAAACAGTTTTGAAGTGATGTTTGTGTGTGTGTGTGTGAAAGTATGTGTGTGTGTGTGTGTGTGTCAGTGAGTCTGTGGAAACCATAACTGACGAACGACTGGACCGATTTGAATAAAATTTGGTGCAAAAATCACAATTCGTAAACACTGAAAGCCTATTGTTTTGATACGCAATCGAATGTTCAGAACCCCCCTAAATTTTCGAGTGAAATTTTGAAAAAATCATCGAAAAATCAAAACCTTTAATAAAATTACGCAACTAGACATTTCTTATGTAATTTTTCATTAGAAAACGATTGACATAAATTTTAGAATGCTAACATGAACCGTTCTCGAGATATTGCACATTTTAAAAAAAATTATCAAAAGTCATATAAAATAAAAAAAATATTTCCTATTGAGAAACATGTTCACTTTTCATATGTAGTACCATGCGATAAATTGGGTGACATCATTCTCGTGGATCTAGCTCGTTCCATTCATGAGAAAAGATACTTTGAGTAATACTTTTGTATTTGAACTCCAATAGTAATTTATCTGCTATAAGAATAACTTATTTTTCCGTCCATAATGCTTGGCGAGATTTTGGCGACGTATTTGGTGACATGTCGCCAACTTGGCGACTTTCTTAAAAATGTTGCCAAATTAACGAAAATCTTGCCAAATGGATAAAAATGACGCTAAATCACTGAAAATGACGACTAATAGTCGAAAATTCAATATCTTGCAAAGAATATAAGTATCTACTAAAAGAGAAACCTATTTTTTTACTGCAAAAGTAGTAAATTCATTGCATTATATAAGGAAAGTCATGTGTTGCCCACATCAGATTTTTTTTGCATATTATCTTTGCATCTAAATTCTGTAGCAACGCAATTATAATATTTTGTATTTTAAATGAACACTAAATTTTGATTATTCCTACAAAGTCTAAGTTTAACTGTATATTATAGCATGCAGAATGTAAACAAATCAAGCGATTGTAAGATGAGCTGTATAAAAATTGCTGAATTTTTTCAAGCAAAATTATTTAGCTCTGGAGTACGGAATAAGTAGTATGGATGAGATATTCATTGCTTTTACATAGAGATTCAGACGATTTCTATTTCGATGATGTCATTTGAATAAAGTTCATTTCATGTGACTACGTAGCATTGTTTTTTTCGATGAAGTTTGAAGTTTTCAAGTATAGTGAATTACCCTAGTTCTGTAATAATTTAAATAATGTCAGCACTGAATGCATCACATTTTAGAGATATTTAAATAAAATTGCATTTCAGTTGGAAAGTGTTTCATAATCAATGCTTTATGCACAATTTTTTGTTAATTTTATGTTACTATTTTGCAAATTTACTTTAAAACCGTGCAATGCTAGCATTTTGAAGTTCATTCGTCATTCGTTTTAGAATTAAACAGTATGCATGAAAAGATTATTCATTTTATTGAAAGTTCAAAATTTTTAAAGATTTTTTCCAAAAATTCATTCTCAAATCGTGGATTTATTCGCAATCTTAAAAAGGTTCATCTTATTGTTCTAAAATTTGTATCATTCCTTTTATAGTGTAACAATACGTCTGAAATGATTATTCATTTATCATTTTTGAAGATTTTGAATTTTTTTTCAATAAGTTATTCAAAAAATGGAATGAAAGGAGGAGGGGTCCGAATATTCAACTGCGTTTAAATCAACAGTGTTCCAGGATTCCTTGATTGTAATAATCGCTCAAAATTATTTTCGAAACACTCCATCCAGATATATCGCGTCCACACACTCCCACACACACAAATATAAAACACACACATATATAAAACACACACACAAAACACATACACAAAACACACACACAGACATCACCTCAAACATGTTCGATTTGAGTACGGGGATGCTTAAAAATGTCATTTTCGACGAAAACTTGTAATTCGAATTTCCGAGCCCCTCACAATAATTTCCGTATACATTATATGATGTATGTAGGGAAAGTAATCAGCGTTATCTTTATTAGCATATCTTGTTTCGAGTCTTCTGATTGATCAAACACACGAAGCTTTAACCGGATGAAGCAGTTATGTATTGTTTCTTCTATTTACTATCGAAACATTTTTACTATACATGCATATTTTGCTATAGTTTGAACAAATGTTTTACATTTACCTAATAATATTCTATTTTTGTCTGATTGTCTTACAAGCGAACTTCACATCTGCTAGGCTGTTACTACAATTGCAAACACGAGCAAGCCTACATAACTATATATCGTATCATTCTAGTGATCTTTATCACAGAATTGTCGATGATTACAATAGCAGAAATCAAACTTGTTCATAATAACTTGTTCAATCAAAAGTTCATAATAACATCTATTATTACTTTCCATATATACATAATGTATAAGGAAAGTATTGCGACGGGGTCGAAAATTCGAATTCTAGTTTTCGACGGGAGAGTGCGTTTCAAGCATCCCTGATCACGAATCAAACATTTTCGAAGTGATGTCTGAGTGTGTGTGTGTGTGTGTGTGTGTGTGTGAAAGTATGTGTGTGTGTGTGTGTGTGAAAGTATGTGTGTGTGTGTGTGCCAGTGAGTCTGTGGAGACGATAACTGACGAACGAATGGACCGATTCAAACGAAATTTGGTACAAAAATCACAATCCGTAAACACTGGAAGCCTATTGTTTTTAAACGTAATCTAATGTTCAGAACCCCCCTAAATTTCCTAGCGAAATTTTGAAAAAATCGTCAAAAAATCAAAACCGCTAATAAAGTTACGCAAATAGACATTTCTTATGTAGTTTTTTCATTAGAAAACGATTAACATAAATTTTAGAACGCTAACATGAACCCTTCTCGAGATATTGCACATTTTTTAAAAAAAATTATCAAAAAGTCATATAAAATAAAAAAAAATATATTTCCAATGGAGAAAATGTTTACTTTTCATATGTAATACCATGCGATGAATTTGGTGACATCATTCTCGTGGATTTAGCTAGTTCCATTCATGAGAAAAGATACTTCGAGTAATACTTCTGTATTTGAACGCCAATAGCCATTTATCTGCTATAGGAATAACTTATTTCTCCGTCAGTAAAGCTTGGCGAGATTTTGGCGACGAATTTGGCGGCATGTCGCCAACTTGGCAAATTTTTGAAATGTTGTCAAATTAACGACAATCTCGCCAAATGGATTAAAATGACGCTAAATCAATGAAAATGACGACTAATTGTCGAAACTTCAATATCTTAGAAAGAATATAAGTATCTACTATATGAAAAACCTATTTTTATTTACTGTAAAAGTAGTAAATTCACTGCATTATATAAGGAAAGTCACATCAGATTTTTTTTATTACCTTTTATAATTTACTAGAATGCATTACACGGTCTTGTATATGCCCGTTCAACTTCTCCCTAGCAGAATAAGGGCGTAGTCCCTGCCAATGGAGATTATTTCGCCCACACAATTTTCAAATCGCCTCTTTCGACCAAAATCTTTTCCACTTTTTGTTTCAATCCAAGTGCTTTCGTTTTAATTCATGTATTGTCGCTAGCTACAATTTGACACGCATGTGCACAAACGCCCACTGGTATCTATACAACAAACACTCAGTTCAGGATGTCTGTTACTAACCGAGGAAAGAACGGAATCTGAAATCTCAATATTTATGTTTCGGTTACAAATTAATATAAAATCAGAAAATAAATTAATTAGGAAGTACATTTTTTAATGGAATGCAAAGATATATGCATCCATATTTTTACCAAACAAAACTGTTGTTCTAGTCTTCCATGTACAAATACAGCGAACTAAGAACACAAAAGAAAATATGCTTATTTCGATGTATATAAAACAAGAAAGATCAATCATGCTTAAAGCATTGATTATAAAACACTTTCCAACTTCAATGCAATTTTATTTTAAAAAGTCGAAAATGCAATACATTCCTCGGTAATATTTTAAAACTTATCACAATACTACATTGATTTATTATATTTGAAAATTTAAACCTTCATTGAAAAAAATGAACTTCATTCAAATGACATTCATTCAATTTATTATATTTGAAAACTTCATCGAAAACAACTGAAATAAATTCAAATGACGTCATAGAAAAAATAACACGGCTGGATCTCTCTATAAAAGCAGGATTTCATTCATTTTATTCATAACAATACTATAAAAATCTGATGTGGGCAACACATGACTTTCCTTATATAATGTAATGAATTTACTACTTTTACAGTAAAAAATAGGATTTTCTTGTAGTAGATACTAATATTCTTTCCAAGATATTGAATTTTCGACAATTAGTCGTCATTTTCATTGATTTAGCGTCATTTTTATCCATTCGGCGAGATTTTCGTTAATTTGGCAACATTTCAAAAAAGTCGCCAAGTTGGCGACATTCCGCCAAATTCGTCGCCAAAATCTCGCCAAGCATTATGGACGCAAAAATAAGTTATTCTTATAGCAGATAAATTACTATTGGAGTTCAAATACAAAAGTATTACTCAAAGTATCTTTTTTCAAGAATGGAACGAACTAGATCCACGAGAAGGATTACACTCAATTTATCGCATGGTATTACATATGAAAAGTAAACATGTTTCTCAATAGGAAATATTTTTTTTATTATTTTATATGACTTTTTGATAATTTTTTTTAAAAATGTACAATATCTCGAGAACGGTTCACGTTAGCGTTCTAAAATTTATGTCAATCGTTTTCTAATGAAAAATTACATAAGAAATGTCTATTTGCGTAACTTTATTAGTGGTTTTAAATTTTTGACGATTTTTTCAAAATTTCATTCGAAAATTTAGGGGTGTTCTGAACATTCGATTGCGTATAAAAACAATAGGCTTCCAGTGTTTACGGATTGTGATTTTTGTACCAAATTTGGTTCGAATCGGTCCATTCGTTCGTCAGTTATCGTCTCCACAGACTCACTGACACACACACACACATACACACATACTTTCACACACACACACACACACACAGACATCACTTCAAAAATGTTTGATTCGTGATCAGGGATGCTTGAAACGTGCTCTCCCGTCGAAAACTCGAATTCGAATTTTCGACCCCGTCACAATACTTTCCTTATACATTATGTATATAAGGAAAGTAATAATTTATTTTATTTAAAAATTAAGACCATGGAGCTACAATTCATAAACTCTATGCTTAAAACTTCATCGAAAAAAATCGTCGTTCTGTTTATAAAATCAATTAATATTTCATTCATATCAGCCATGCAGACTCCATGGACTGAATTATTTTGTGTTAAAGAAATACAGTAATTCTAATACAACTCATTCTACATATTTTGCTGTTTACATTTTACATAGGTGAAAAATAGGCTTAGTGGTAGAAATAATCAAATTTGAATAAGAATTTAAACTCAAATATATTGTCATTGTGTTGTTTTAGTATGTAGATGCACAGAATTTAAGCAAAAATAAAGTAGTTTTAGGACGGATACAACACTCAATATGAATTAAACAGAACTTTAAAAAATCACGATTTTGAAACAAGATGGATGCCATTTTTCATTTTGAAGTGGGTCATGTGATCGTTTCATATCATGGTCACGTGATCGTTTCATATTAGATGTGTAAATATTATTTTAATATTTATTTAAAAAACTACTGAATATATTTCGCTGAAATTTTTTTTATATATTTTATGGAACAATTTGACTATTTCCTAAAATTTTCGAAGCTATTTGTGAATTTTAAATCCGCTTAAAAAATGTTTGAAAAATTAGGTCCCATAGGGCTCAATGTATTTCATTTTTTCAACCCGGGTTCAATCCAAAACTAATTGGGTGATATTATTCATTTATATTCCCATACGTCCTACAGACCGTCTGAACAACATACTAAAATTTCATTTTGATTAAGTCATTTTTACGGCAGTTATCGTGCTAACGGACAGACAGACAGACAGAATGAACAAAGTCATAAACACTTTTCAACTTTGTTGTAAAGTGTTACAAAATCTAATGTGGCCAACACATGACTTTCCTTATATAATGCAATGAATTTACTACTTTTACAGTAAAAAAAATAGGTTTTTCTTATAGTAGATACTTATATTCTTGCCAAGATATTGAATTTTCGACAATTAGTCGTCATTTTCATTAATTTAGCGTCACTTTTATCCATTCGGCGAGATTTTCGTTAATTTGGCAACATTTCATAAAGTCACTAAGTTGGAGACATTCCGTCAAATTCGTCGCCAAAATCTCGACAAGCGTTATGGACGGAGAAATAAGTTATTCTTACAGCAGGTAAATGACTATTGGCGTTCAAATACAAAAGCATTACTCAAAGTATCTTTTCTCATGAATGGTACGAGCTAGATCCACGAGAATGATGTCACCCAATTTATCGCATGATATTACATATGAAAAGTGAACATGTTTCTCAACAGTTAATATATTTTTTAATTTATGGGATTTTACGATAAATGTATTTAAAAATGTGCGATATCTCGAAAACGGTTGATGCTAGCGTTCTAAAGTTTATGTCAATCCTTTTCTAAGGAAAAATTACATAAGAAATGTCTATTTGCGCAACTTTATTAACGGTTTTGATTTTTTGAGGATTTTTTCAAAATTTCACTCGAAAATTTAGGGGAGTTCGGAACATTCGATTACGTTTAAAAGCAATAGGCTTCCAGTATTCATGGATTGTGATTTTTGTACCAAATTTCATTCGAATCTCTCCATTCGTTCGTGAGATATCGTCTCCACAGTCTCACTGACACACACGTACACATACTTTTACACACACACGCATACACACACACAGACATCACTTCAAAAATGTTTGATTCGTGATTAGGGATGCTTGAAACTTGCTCTCTCGTCGAAAACTCGAATTCGAATTTTCGACCCCGTCATAATACTTTCCTTATACATTATGTATATAAGGAAAGTAATATATAAATACATATGAAGGAGTTATCCTATGGATTCGCTTCAAGAACATTCTTCAATATTATGATGATGTCAAGATGGAAAATCTGCGGTAGTATTTTTGATAGCTGAAGAAACAATTTGTTCGAAAATCACCTAAAACCATGATTCAACAAAAAATAATTAAAAAAATAATTCGAATTTAGAAACAATTTCTCCGAAATCTGTCGTACCGGGATTGCAAATTACCCAATACCGAATTTCGCGGTTCTCCGAAGCTTAGATTTAGCGCAACTGGCGACAAACATAGACAGACAGACAAGCATCATTCACTCGTACTACTAAAAATATTTTAATCAGATGATGCGTAGAGTAGTTATGATATTAAAACCAAGATGTTTGGGAAAAATTTTATTCTTCAGTTTTTGCAGAGCAGAAAAAATATTAATATCTTGGCAGAAACTGTTGTGAAAAAATTTTGTCCTATTTAAAATGCCAACCTGTTTTTGATATCGGTACGTTAATGATGTTTTATCATTACTTTCCTTATATACAATAATGTATAAGGAAAGTATTGTGACGGGGTCGAAAATTCGAATTCGAGTTTTCGACGGGAGAGCATGTTTTAAGCATCCCTGATCACGAATCGAACATTTTTGAGGCAATGTCTTTGTGTGTGTGTGTGTGTGTGTCAGCGAGTCTGTGGAGACGATAACTGACGAATAAATGGACCGATTTGAATGAAATTTGGTACAAAAATCACAACTCGTAAATACTGGAAGTCTATTGTTTTTATACGCAATCAGATGTTCAGAAACCCCCTAAATTTTCGAGTGAAATTTTGAAAAAATTATTAAAAAATCAAAACCTTTAATAAAGTTACGCAAATAGACATATCTTATGTCATTTTTCATCAGAAAACGATTAACACAAATTTTAGAACGCTAGCATGAACAGTTCTCGAGATATTGCACATTTTTCAAAAAAATTATCATAAAATCATGTAAAAAAAAAGTATTACCTATTGAGAAACATGTTCACTTTTCATATGTAATATCATGCGATAAATTGGGTGACATCATTCTCGTGGATCTAGCTCGTTCCATTCATGAAAACAGATACTTTGAGTATTACTTTTGTATTTGAACGCCAATAGTCATTTATCTGCTGTAAGAATAACTTATTTCTCCATCCATAACGCTTGGCGAGATTTTGGCGACAAATTTGGTGGAATGTCACCAACTTGGCTACTTATTTAAATGTTGCTAAATTAACGAAAAACTCGACAAATGGATAAAAATGAGGCTAAATCAATGAAAATGACGACTAATTGACGAACATTCAATATCTTGGAAAGACTATATCTACTATAAGAATAACCTATTATTTTTACTGCTAAAGTAGTAAATTCATTGCTTTATATAAGGAAAGTCATGTGTTGCCCACATCAGATTTTTTAGATTTATACTCATGACGATCTTCTTGCTGCTAATCATGATTCCTGCAGCTCCATAATTTTACTATTGAGCATGAAAGTGAAGGTTCTCTACCTTTATTCGATGTTATTAGTTCTCGCGTTACTAACGTTTGTTTCTCTTACTAGTATTCGTTATAACCCACTTTTTCTGATTCTGGTATTCTTGCCAATACTTTCCCTCCATTTCCCTCTACAAACACTGCCTTTTGTTAAGTAATAGAGCCTTTAATGTTTGCTCTACGATAAAATATATAACAGATGAATTCAAATCCACTTTACACTGCTCAAAATAATTAGGGGATATTGTGAGTTCGGTATGAAACAGCCATATAAAATTGACTAGTTTTATTAACAAAATTGAAAGAAAAGAGATTACATAGGAAAATTATCGCATTTACAAACTTCGGAATATGCAAATTTTGTCTGTGACGCGCTTTAGATAAGGAGTGAAAATCGATCTGCAGCATTCTTTATGTAGGAAGATATTAGAAACAATTGACATGTGTTGCATGCTTCGTAGCAGTGAATACGATGTCTCAACAACATGACTTAGGCGAATTGGTAGCCTGGAGGGTCACCGATCGTTTAGAGGCGGACCACACGCAACCCGTTGTGAAGCGGAAACCCTTAGAGTGTCCCAAAGTGTTATTTCCAGGCTATGGAATCGTTTTATGGAAACTGGAAATGTTAGCCGGCGACCAGGAAAAGGTCGTAGGTATTCAACAACACAAAATGAGAACCAATATTTAACACTAACCAGAAGAAATTTAACAAGAAGAAATCGCAGTATGAACGTCACTGTTTTGCAACAGTACTTTCGGAGGGCTGGTGGCACCAGTGTTGCAACTCAAACTGTACGAAACCGATCCATCGTATTGGTTTGCATGCTCACAGACCTATGGTTTGTGTTTTCTTAGCAGCGAGCCACAGTTCTGCCCGCAGAAAGTGGGCACAAGGGCATCTCAGATGGAGACAAAATGAATGAATCATGTTCTCTTCTCAGACGAGTCCCGCTTAAGTATACAATAGGCGGATTGTCATTTGGAGAGGACGTGGCACTCGAAATAATCCTGCATTTGTGAATAAAAATTTCCAATTTGGAGGAGGCGAGGTGATGGCCTGTGCCAGCATCTCTATTAATGGCCGTACCCAACTGTACATCATCAGAAATGGATCACTGATGGCTCAGAGATTTAGGGAAGAGATCCACAGACCTTTTGTGGTTTCTTACGCTGCAGCAATCGGGGATGAATTCATTCTCATGGATGATAACGCTAGGCCATATCGTGTTCGGCTAGTGGACGACTTCCTTTTCGACGAAGGAATCTTTCGAATGAATTGGCAAGCACGTTCCCCAGACATGAACCCAATAGAACATGTTTGGGGTATTCTAGGGAGAAGGGTTACTGGTCGCTTATCACTCCCAGAATCAGTTCAGCAGCTGGAAACCGCTCTTCTACAGGAATGGGAGAGAATATCCCAATCCCTCCCTTATAATCTCATTGATTCCATGCCTCACACGTGCGCAACATTGCTTTCGGTCAGGGAAGCCATGCCCCTTATTAAAACTCATTTTTATTCGAGACGTCACATTCGTTGTTCGTTTTTATAACATGTACAAGATGTGTATTTTTTTGCTTTCTGACAAAAAACGAGAATAAAATTTAATTATTTCTTGTTCTGTGCGTAATTTTCTTTTCTAATAGCTCACAACGCCTATGGATCATATATCAGCCCAACAAAACTTTTCTCATCCGCAGTTTATTTCCAAAATCATAATATCTCCTAATTGTTTTGAGCAGTGTATCTTCAGTCTGGGGCATGAAGCTGCCTATTATTATAACTTTAATTATAAAACCACCTCTCGCATTCGCTTCAAACAATTTTTTCCCGAATCTTGCCTTATCCACTGTTAAATTACATCTCAGATCTAGTGTTCTTGCTCTGAAAAATTTAAAAGCAATTTTTAAAATCAGAAGGGGGTGTACATAGTCCCACTTGTCTCGTTCGATGTCATTCATACATTTTATATAGGTAGCACTGAAAAAACTGTTACTATTAGATTATATGAACATACACCTGGTATTAATAAAACCTTTCTACTGTTTTATTTCAAACTGTTCTTAATGAAAGTTTTGCCAACTGTTTGACATTTTTGCTTTTACTCCGTCGTAATAATACACAGAACTATCCTTTGAAATTATATTTATTTATCTCTACCAAGTTTTAATTTGCAATACCAATCCGATACAAAGTATTAGTTTTGCTTGGCGTCTAATATTTGTTTCCATAATGGTCAAACTATTTTCCCCGTCCGAAGTCACAAGAACCCGACAGAAAGGCGCGTCCCCCAAAATAAGGAAGCCGCTTCCATTGCAGAAAACAGTATCCATGGACCGGTTTCGCGTTTATTATGAGCTGTTCAGCAATAAAAGACTGTTAATTGCTGTAGTAGCAAGATATCTTGTGGCAATTTTATGAACTTCGATGGGAATTGTCAAATTCAAATATTTCAGGAATTTTATACCGCCTACGAATTTTTTTTTCATGGAAGGACTGAATTTGTCAGTTCCCATCGAAGTTCCTAACATTACAGTAAAGGACAAGTTTTATTTCGACCATTGTAGCCCCCCCTACCCGAGGCATCCCACCTTACAGGTGGTGTTGTTGTTGAGACCCAGACCGTCCGACCTTCCAGAAAGGTGTAAGGTAACTGTTTGTACGGCCGGGAAGTGCCACCCAATTTAGACCGGAACCCAGTGGGGAAGCCATCCACAGTGACAGTACCCTCCTTCCCTATCACCAACCTCTTGGAAGGACTTACGGACCCACATGTTTAACGTGATCGTACTCCGCGTGAACACGGCGGCAGTTTTGGCAGTGGCGGGAATCGAAACCGGGCCTACCGAGTGCAAATCTCGCGCGCTAACCACTGGGCTACCGCGCCCTATTAAAGGTGGTATGTAGATCTTCGCTCTATAGCTCTGATCCACTTAACCCGGGGTAAATTAATCCGAGGAACACGACTCACGAGCACCCCGCCCGGCTGTCCATGACTCGGACTCTTCCAGGGGACGTAGGGACGGACTGTGTCTATTCATGACCTGAGCTTAAACCCGTGGGCGACTGGGGTCGGGCTTGGCCTTACCATCTTCTGAACTCGTTCGGTGAATGGTTCCACCGACATCGCTGCCTTGTTTGTATCCTCGCTGGTTAAGTGATTAGTTCTAGGCGCCTCCCATCCCAGTCATAAACCCCAATCGGTCGCCTGGGAGGTCTGGTCTATTCTATTCCGTCTTACAACAATGGGTTTTTACGGATCAAAAAAAAAAATAATGCTGATTCTATTTTTCCGAGAATCCTCTAAATTTTGATAGTTATACTAGATTAAGATGTGTACCGATTTTCTATACGTAGGAATGTGTGTTAAAAATGCCATCAAAGAAGTTGAAACTGGTTGAAATAAGTTGAAAAAGCTACTGGGATCGAGTTTAGAGGGACCATCTTCGGCCCTCGTCCGGTGAATGATTCTGCTGATCTCTCTCCCCTGGTTGTGTCTCCTCGCTGGTTAAGAGATTTGCACCCTTTCGGTTCCCATTTCCAAGTTCGTAAACCCTAGCTGCTCCAACTGGAGAACGAGTTTAACCTGCCATTAATGGTTATCCCTTTCTGATGGGTACCTAATAAGCCCAAAACCGACCCATGGATACTGTTATCTGCAGTGGGAGCGTCTTTAGTGTTATTTTGTACAATTAAACTCAAATTAATTTATTATGAAAGAAATAAACATAAAATGATTTTAAATCCGCAGGTAAAGTCATGTGATGGTCATATCAGATTATTACTTTCCTTATATACATAATGTATAAGGAAAGTATTGTGACGGGGTCAAAAATTCGAATTCGAGTTTTCGACGGGACAGCACGTTTCGAGCATCCCTGATCACGAACCGAACATTTTTGAAGTGATGTCTGTGTGTATGTGTGAGTGAGTCTGTGGAGCCGATATCTCACGAACGAATGGAGCGATTTGAATGAAATTTGGTACAAAAATCACAATCCATGAATGCTGGAAGACTATTTTACAACACAATCGAATGTTCAGAACCCTCCTAAATTTTCGAGTGAAATTTTGAAAAAATCATCAAAAAATCAAAACCTTTAATATAGTTACGCAAGTAGACATTTCTTATGTAATGTTTCCTTAGAAAACGATTGACATAAGTTTTAGAACGCTAGCCTGAACCGTTCTTGAGATATTGCACATTTTTCAAATAAATTTATCAAAAAGTCCCATAAATTAAAAAAAAATATTAACTGTTAAGAATCATGTTTACTTTTCATATGTAATATCATGCGATAAATTTGGTGACATCATTCTCGTGGATCTAACTCGTTCCATTCACGAGAAAAGATACTTTGAATAATACTTTTGCATTTGAAAGCCAATAGTCATTTATCCGCTGTAAGAATTATTTATTTCTTCATCCATAACCCTCGGCGAGATTTTGGCGACAAATTTAGCGGAATGTTTCCAAATTAACGAAAATCTCTCCAAATGGATATAAATGATGCTGAATCAATGAAAGTGCCGATTAATTAAAGAAAATTCAATATCTTTGAAAGAATATAAGTATCTACTATAAGAATAACCTTTTTTTTCTTTTTTAACTGTAAAAGTAGAAAATTTATTGCATTATATAAGGAAAGTCATGTGTTGCACACATCAGATTTTTTTTATTAAAATAAGATTTATTTTATTAAAATATTAATTAAATTAAATTTATTAAAATAATAGTGGTATAATATATAAATCTAATTGTTCAGAAAACATATCTGAAAAATTAACATTTACATTTAAAGCACATAAGAAATAAGAATTTCAGTTTAAGTAATTATAATATTTAGAAGAAATAGTGGCATACACTTCTAACAGAGCGTTTGTCACACGTGTGCAGTGTTAACGAAACATTACATATTCCAGAAATTATGGTCAGAGAGATATACTCTTTCAAAAACAGTGGAGTAAGATAAATTATAGGAAATTATTTTCTTGCGATCCAACTAAGCTTAAGTTACTTAAGAATTCAAACGTGCTTTTACATGGGGTAATTAATTTTACACTTTATGCAGAGCGAGGATTTAGAAGTGACATCGAAAGTTCCTCGGAGATGGTAAAATCATTAGTTCTTTCTTAGAAAGATTGTTTAAATCCTAAGAAATTTACGCAAATATATTTCAAAATATTTAAATATTTAGAGCTGAAGGAATAAATGTGTCACTCCTGTACGCAGACGATATTTTGTTTTTCGTCCAAATGGAGACGGAGATGGAATGGGATTAAGAGATAAAAGCAATTCTTTTTCTTAGAAAAAGTTTAAAAACTCTGATGTGGGCAGCACATAACTTTCACTACAGAATTAATTTCATTTTCTCTTTATTTCTACAATAATTCATTTAATTGAGTTTAATTATACAAAATTAGCAGCGATTACCCGGCGTTGCTCGGTATTTACCATGCAAAACTATGATAAAAATTACACCGGAACACATAGGGCCGATTGTGGTATATTACCGCTGAATGTATCGCATTTTAGAGATGTTTAAATAAAATTAGAGTTGGAAAGTGTTTCATAATCAGTGATTTATGCATGATTGATTTTTCTTGTGATTTCTTAATACTTTTCGTTGTTGAGTAAGCCTGTGAAAAATAAACCATGCTGATAGTTTCCATTTAAATTCATATCTACAAACCTGCGATTTTCAAAAGTGCCTAATACGTTCAATAAACTCCCATAAAATTCAGAGATTTAATTGACTTTCTCATTTTAAACCAACAACCTTTTTCGTTGTGAATCATGGAGTTTGAGAGTAGAACTCATATCTCAAACCTGCGATTTTCAAAAGTGTCTAATACGTTCAATAAACTCCCCACAAAACTCAGAGAATTAATTGACTTGCGCGTTTTAAACCAACAATGCCCAACATTTTTCGTTGTGAATCATGGAGTTAGAGAGTAGAACTCCTAGGAAAAAGTGTCGTTTTCACTAATATCTCGAGAACCACTTGTCGTAGAAACTCGAAACATGACCTATGTTTTAAGTGGGCGATTTCAAGTCTACCAAGACAAATTTCATAAAATTCGGTTCAACCGTTCTCTAGTTATGGTGGATAATACATACATACTTTTCTTCTTTATATATATAGATATGGCACATGATTATCTGAAATAACATTGAATTTGAACTTTTAATTTAATTTTCATTTTCATTTTGGTAACTGGACGTATTTTAAAAGGCAGCGTAGCAAAATTCCGAAAAAAAATAAAATATCTCGAGGACAGTTAATCTTAGAGTAATGGAGTTGGTTTTATTATTTTAACGTCAAAAAGTAAGCATAAAACAAGCATTTATATTATACATTTGTGAATACATAGTCTTTTATTTTAGACTTTTATGATTTTTGCTGGCTATTTTGCAGAAAAAGCATATTCTGTACAAATCTTATCTGAATCGTAATCCCGAATCTTCCAAAATCTAATTAGTACCAAGGTAACCCACAAGTGACTTATCTACAAAATTTTGTAACATTTGGTCAATTGGTCTTGAAATTTGGTCCATTGGTCTTTAAACTAGAGTGGATACATACGAATTTTGCAAACCAAGAACCCCCCCCCCCCCCCCAAGAAGGCAAGTCCTTTTATCCCGAATCGTACCAAAATCTAATCAACACCAGGAAAACTCACACGTGACTTACCTATTTAAACATTTATGAAATTTGGTCATTAGTTTTTAAGTTAGAGTGGATACATACATTACACACACACACACACACACACACACACACAGATAGAGAGAGATACGTCGATTTTCGACACGATTCCAATATTTTTCCTATACATTACTTGAAATTATTTTAAGGAGTATACTATAAAAATGACTTAAATGTATCCTGTAATCAAGTACAATAATAAAATAATTATAATTGGTTGAGTGTGGTCCATGTAATTTTCGAAACAGCACCACCAATACGTCTTTTTTCAACCAATTTTACTTTCCTTACCATACGTAGTAATGTATAGGGAAAGTATTGGAGTCATGTCGAAAACTGCAACTCGAGTTTTCGACGGATCTATGTAAGTTTTAAGCATTTTAGACACCCCTTCCCCCCCAAAAAATAGTCATATTTTTAGCGTGACATTTGTATGTGTGTCTGTCTGAGCAATGTATGTATAAGTATGTATGCTAGTAATGTATGCCTAGCTGAAAAACTAATTGACCAAGTTTTACAAAATTTGGTAGATAAGTCTATGGTCTATCTAGATATGGTCTCTACACTACCCTGGTACTGATTAGATTTTGGTACAATTCGGAATAAAGAACCTACCTGTTTTTGAAAAATGATCTGCAAAAAATTATGTATGCACTCTAACTGAAAAACTAATTGACTTTTCCATTAACAACTCACCTGTGGGATACTATCACATTCTGGTACGATTAGGAAAAAATCTGCCTTTTGTTGCGAATTAGCCCGTAAAATTGTCACAATCTAAAATAAAAGACTACGTGTACTCAAATGCATTCATTAAATCCTTGTTGTGGAGTAGGCCTCTATTCAGGGGTCATTGTGGAGTATGTCTCTGGATTTGAAATAATTAGTTATATAAAACTGACAAAACTACAAACTTTTGTCTTTAGTCAAACTTGCTTTACAGCCAAGGGAAAACACTCAGACTAGTATTTCAATCTAAACTCTTTATTAGCAACACACATTACTGATACAGGAACTGACTGTAAAACTAAAGAGGTCTGTACAGAGAACAGACATTAAATTGTACATGTCCGTATAGTGACTAAATAGGAATACTTAGATCAACCGGGGATTTGGAGATCAAGTGGAAGTTGATCGTAATAATAAAATATGTATGGCCGATGCTTACCCAATTCATTAATTAAAACTGCCCAAGCTCAAGCAATTTTTTCTTACCTAAACCGAAACTTCACCCTGTTCTATTACAGGATAGCAGAAATTGTTAGCTGGCTCAGGATTGGTCTACATAACCAAATCAGTAAGACGTTGTTAATTTTGAGTAAAACATAATTTAGAACGTAAACTAAGTGAAATAATAACCAAAGGTTATATAAACCTCACATATTTTATCGTATTATATCTGCAGAAGCGATTGTGTGTTTCATAGCCATCATTTGTATATGATACTCACTGTAATGTTTAGAGCTTTCTATTTGCAACATTCGTTTCCGGAAAAATCTTATTTTTTACTAATTCAATAATGATCTACGACATTTCCATTAACATTTTTCTGTACCTTTCACAGTTTCTGAAATAAGAGCACTAACTTCCAAATTTTGCCGCTAGGAGCTCTGATATCAGTCTCATCTGCTATAATATAGTCACTTTACTATGCTAATATATATTTCATAGCTTCTTTCCCTTTCATTCTTCTGCTGTCACAGCTCTAGCTAACATAATTCAAAATTTATTTGGCCTAGAAATTTACATTTATTCCACCCAACAGACAGCATTACAACTTTACATTACAACTTTACATTCCACTCTGCTAGAATCAATATTCACTGAAATACTGCTCGTTACAACATTGCTCGAACACCATTGTAGCAAAACTAAAACAGAGCCAATAGACACCAGTTTTTAGAATTTACGACCATTCTTGTTTTCATCTTTAAAAAAAACCTGCCTATTTAAATTACGACACAGTAAACAACTTGTTATGTGCCATGCAAATACAAGAGAAACCACAAGAATCTATTTCCTATAAAAACTATGCAGCATTAAGTAATTTCACATTCAGTGTACAGTTTTAAATGTCCTCTTCCCATGCTTTATGGGTTATTCACTGTTTTACTTTCGGTAATAAGTTTAAGGAATCCAGCATGCTGTATTTCAATTGCACGAAAAAAAGAAGATAACAGTTTGAAAGCACAATGAAATATTCAAAATGAATGCTTAAGTTATTTATGCACTTATTCTAGAAATGCTTTCTGAAAGCAACGACAATAGAACATGAAAAAGAAATAACAGCCAGTCATAAAATTGAATTTGTTAATGGAAAAGATGGGATAAAAATAAATTGTTAAAAGAATATCGTGTATTTATCTCATAGTTTCCCTTAATGAGATTTAACCTGACGAAATGTAGTTTGTTCCAGTATGTGACTTATATACTATACTACTAGCAGATATACCCGACGTTCCTCGTGATTTAATATGTGTAAATTCCAACAGTATTCTAAATCATGATAATTTAAAAAAAAATCTGATGTGGGCAGAACATGACTTTCCTTATATAATGCGATGAATTTACTACTTTTACAGTAAAAGAAATAGTTTATTCTTATAGTAGATATCTAAATTCTATCCAAGATATTGAATTTTCGTCAATTAGTCGTCATTTTCAGTGATTTAGCGCCATTTTTATTCATTTGGCAAGATTTTCGTTAATTTGGAAGCATTTAAAAAATCGCCAAGTTGGCTACATTCCACGAAATTTGTCGTCAAAATCTCGCCAAGCGTTATGGATAGAGAAATAAGTCATTTGTTGTTATAGCAGATAAATGACTATTGGCTTTTAAATACAAAAGTATTTCTCAAAGTATCTTTTCTCATAAATGAAACGAGCTAGATCCACCAGAATGATGTCACCAAATTTATCGCATGATATTACATATGAAGAAAAGAGAGCATGTTTCTCAACAGTTAATATATATTTTTTTTAATTTATGGGATTTTTTGATAAATTTATTTGAAAAATATACAATATCTCGAGAACGGTTCATGCTAGCGTTCTAAAGTTTATGTCAATTGTTTTCTAATTGAAAAATTACATAAGAAATGTCTATTTGCATAACTTTATTAATGGGTTTGATTTTTTGAGGATTTTTTCTTTGACAGCGAAATGATGATGTACTGTTGAGAGGGAGAGCCCTACCTCTTGTTATTCGAGCATTGTTCATCATAGAGCTAATTCTGAGATGCCATTTGAAACGCTCTCTACAACTTATTGTGTAAGAAATTTGCGTAAAGGCCGTCTGCATATTATAGTGCGCACAAATTTTGAAATTCCCAATAGCAACACCCAACATTGAAAACATTTCGAATTTAGGGCAAAATTAAGCTTTTGAAACCAAATTTCTAAATCATTTGGATGAAGCGCTTCACAGTTATGAGTATGTAAAGTTTTGAGCTCCTAATGTTAAATTAGCTTCCCAGACTTTTATTCAATTTTCTAAGAAATACAAATACAATTACGTGATTTTTATTTATTCTTTTTATTATCACTTTACAACGTAGTTGAAAAGTGTTTATGACTCTGTTCATTTTGTCTGTCTGTCTGTCAGTACACACGATAACTGCCGTAAAAATGATTTTATCAAAATGAAATTTTAGTATGTTGTTGAGACGGTCTGTGGGACATATGGGAATGTAAATGGACAATATCACCCAATTAGTTTTGTATTGAACACGGTTTGAAAAAATGGAATACATTGAACCCTATGGGACCTAATTTTTCAAACATTTAAGCGAATTTAAAATTCACAAACCTGCTTCGAAAATTTTAGGAAATATTCAAATTATTCCAATACATTAAAAATTATTTCAGCAAAATATGTTCGGCAGTTTTTTAAATAAAAATTAAAATAATAATTGCTCCCATATTATATGAAGACATCGCATGTTCCACTTCAAAATCAAATATTGCAACCATTTTGTGTCAAAATCGTGACTTTTAAAATGCTTTTTAATTTTAGTGTTGCATTCGTCCTAAAATCGATTTATTTTTTATTTCTGTGCATCTCTAAAATACGCCAATGCAATTACAATATTTTGGAGTTTAAATGATCAAACTTTGATTATTTCTATAACGAAGTCTAAATTTCACGTATAGAGAATGTAAACGCATTAAGCTGTAAGATGAGTTGTATAAGAATTGCTGAATTTCTTTAACGCAAAATTATTTAGCTCTGTAGTTTGCAATATAGCTGATATGAATGAAACATTAATTGATTTTACATTGAGAAGCAGACGATTCCATATTATTGTGTTTTTGATGAAGTTATAAGCATGGAGTTAGAAAGTAATATTACCTTCATGGTTTTACGTTTTTAAGTAAAATAAATTATTGTAGTATTGTGATAATTTTAAAAATATCGCCGCTGAATGAAAGGAATGGATAAAGTTTATGAATGAAATATTCACTGCTTTTATATAGAGAGCCCGGCAATATATATTTCGATGACGTTATTTGATAAAAGTCATTCGTTTTCGATGAAGTTTTCACATATAATAAATTACTGTAATATTGTGATTTTTTAAAATATCACCGTTAAATGTATCGCATTTTAGAGATGTTTAAATAAAATTGCAATTCAGTTGGAAAGTGTTTCATGATCAATGCTTTATGCATGATTGACTTTTATTGTTTAAGTTTTTGTATGTAATGTGAAATAGGAAATTAATATTTAAAAAAATATGAATAGGAACCTAGACATATTTTGATGAAATTTGATACATAAAGACGTTATATATGAGAATGCAAAATTTCAAATGTTCAATATGCAAAATTACAGAAAAAATCTTCTTTACTGTCTAGCATAATTTATTTTTGTAGTTTTTACAGTTCTTGCAAATTTATCTTCAAGTTAAAGAGAAAGTATGAACCTTCGTCCAGATTACACAAAATGAACTATCCTTAATTAAAATCAGTTCAGTAGTTTTGACTGTAGGTTCATCATAGGAAAACAAGAAAGATCAATCATGCACAAAACATTGATTATGAAACGCTTTCCAACTGAAATGCAATTTTATTTAAATATCTCTGAAATGCGATAATTTCAGCGGTGATATTTTCAAAAATGATCACAATACTGCAATAATTTATTATATTTGAAGACTTCATCAAAAATAAATTAGATTTATTCAAATAACGTCTTCGAAATATAAATCGCCTGGCTCTCTATATAAAAGCAGTTAATATTTCATTAATAAAGTTTTTCCATTCTCGATATTTTTAAAATTATTACAATACCACAATAATTCATTGTACTTAAAAACTTAAAACCATAGAGGTAAAGTACTGTATAACTCCACGCTAAAATCTGCATCGGAAAAGACAATAGAATCGCCTGCTTCTCTATGTAAAATCAATGAATATTTCATTCATATCAGCTATATTGCAGACTCCAGAACTAAATAATTTTTAGTTAAAGAAATTCAACAATTCATACAACTCATCTTACATCTTGATGTGTTTACATTCTTCATTCATGAAAATCAGGCCTCGTTGTAGAAATAATCAAAGTTTGATGATCATTTAAACTAAAAAATATTGCATTTGCGTTGTCGCTGTATATAGATGCAAAGAAAAAAAATAAAGCGGCTTTAGGACGTATGCAAGACTAAATATACATTACAAAAACTTTAAAAATCATGATTTTGACACAAGATGGATGGTATTGATCATTTAAACTCAAATATATTGTAATTGTGCTGTTTCAGAATATAGATGCACACAAATTCAGCAAACATATAGCGGTTTTAGGACGGATACAACACTAAATATAAATTAAAAAGAATAAAAATCACGATTTAGACACAAGATGGATGCCATATTTTATTTTAAAGTGGGTCACGTGATATCTTCATATAATATGGGTGTAATTATTATTTTAATATTTATTTAAAAACTACCGAATATATTTTGCTGAAATTTTTTTATATTTTTTATTTGATAATTTGAATATTTCCCAAAACTTCCGAAGCAATTTGTGAATTTGAAATTCGCTTAAAAAATATTTGAAAATTAGGTCCAATAGGGTTAAATATATTTCATTTTTTTTACCCGGGTTCAATCCAAAACTAATTGGGTGATATTATTCATTTATATTTCCATAGGTCTCATAGACCGTCTGAACAAAATACTAAAATTGCATTTTGATAAAGCCATTTTTATGGCAGTTATCGTGCGAACGGACAAACAGACAGACAGACAGACAGAATGAATGAACAAAGTGATAAACACTTTTTAACTATGTTGTAAAGTGTTAAAAATGACCCAAAAATCATGTTTTCTTGATTTTTAACACTTTCCAACATAGTTGAAAAATGTTTATGACTTTGCGGATTCTATCTGTCTGTCCTTTCGCACGATAACTACCGTAAAAATGATTTTATCAAAATGAAATTTTAATATATTGTAGAGACGGTCTGTGGGACATATGGATTGTAAATGAATAATGTAAATGAATAATTAGTTTTGGATTGAACTCGGGTTTAGAAAGTTTAATACATTGCACCCTCTGGGACCTAATTTTTCAGACGCTTTTTAAGTGAAGTTAAAATTCACAAAGAAAATTTAGGAAATATTCAAATTATCCCATAAAATATATAAAAAAAAATTCAGCAAAATATGTTCGGTAGTTTTTAAATAAAAATTAAAATAATAATTACACTCATATTGCATAAAGAGATCACGTGACCCCCTTCAAAATAAAATATGGCATCCACCTTTTTTCCCCAGTATAAAAATCGTGATTTTTAAAGTTCCTTTAAATTTATATTTAGTGTTGCATCCGTGCTAAAACCGCTTTATTTTTGCAAATTATCTGTGCATCTATATTCTGGGTCAACGCAATTACAATATTATTCAGTTTAAATGATCTTCTAACGTTCAAATTTCTACTATGAAGCCTAATTTTAATGGATGCAGAATGTAAGCAAGTGATGATGAGTGTATAAAAATTGCTTAATTTTGTTCAAGCAAAATTACTTAGCTCTGGAGTCTGGAATAAAAGTAATATGAATGACATAATCATTGCTTTTACATAGAGAGCTAGACGATTTATATTTCGATGAGGTCATTTGAATAAAGTTAATTTCTTTTTAAGAAGTTTGAAATTTTCAAATATAATTAATTATTATAGTACTGTGATAATTTAAAATATATCAGCGCTGAATGTATTGGATTTTAGAAATGTTTAAATAAAATTGCATTTCATTTGGAAAGTGTTTTAATATCAATACTTTATACATGATTGATCTCGTCTTAGTTATCCTCGTTTTAACTCAGTATTATATTAATTAGTGATATTTCCTCTTGGGGAGCCGAAGTCCCTCTGGAACAAGTTTAATATCTGTAGGTTGCTTAGATTTTTCATTACAGATGACATAAACAGATAGCGTATGCAGAATGTAAACATATCAAACTGTAAGATATGTTGTATAAGAATTGCTGAATTTTTTCAACGCAAAATAATTTAGCTCTGGAGTCTGGAATACAGATGATATGAATGAAGTATTCATTGATTTTACTTAGAGAAGCAGACGATTTTATAGCATTGTCTTTCTCGATGAAATTTTAAGCATGGAGTTAGAAAGTACTTTTACCTCCATGGTTTTACCTCCATTATATAATACATCCTTATGTACATTATACTAGGTGCATAAGGAAAGTAATATATCAGAGCTGAATGTAACGCATTTTATAGGTGTTTAAATAAAATTGCGTTTCAGTTGGAAAGTGTTTCATAATCAGTGCTTTGTGCATGATAGATATTATTTAAAATACTATATTAATCTTATCGTCAAGTTAAAAGAAAAGAAGTATGTACTTTCCACCAAAACACACAAAATGAGCCACAATTCCTTAAAAGTTCAGTCAATATTGAAGAAAAACAAAGGCCCGACCGAAAATCGTAAAAAGTGCCCTTTTAAAGAAATTTTCTCGGGTGCCACCACACAAATTGCACACCATTTTGTTCAAAAATTTAAAGTCCATAGCTATCTTCGGGACTGAGAGACAGACCCCAGAAAATCAGGTTTTGTCATAGCACGGGTAATATACACATTCCAGCTACAGTTCCTGAAATGAGAACTAGGTGGCGACTTAGCGTGGAGGAACACTGCCACGTACTTAGAATAAATGAGACAAGAAATATTTGCATAAACCTACGAACAAAATAGTAATTTTATTCTGTCATGGAATTTTAAATAAGCTTTGCATCTCCTAATGTAACTGAATGATTTGAATTCAAGACAAGACATGAATTTTTAATTCTTTATTATTCAAGGGGATTATTCAAGGAAAAAAGATGGGCTCACAGGACAACACAAGATGTAGCTTTGTTGTTGGTTTTAAAAATCCAAAAATCTATTTTAGTTCATGGGGAAGTCTGTTCAAAGTAAATGGTGGTTGCAAAGGAATTAAGAATTTTGTGTATAAATATATATGAGGGGGCTGGCTAAGGGTAGTTGGTTGGAATAATAAGAAAGAACTTGATGTGCCCAATACAGAACTATCAATACAAATTATCGAATTTAGATAAGATGGGGAGAACAATAACATAAATTGGAGCTTTCAATAAGTCAATTTTATTAAAAACCATTAACCTATTTGCTGTTGCTGAATGAAAAAATCTGATGTGGGCAACACATGACTTTCCTTATATAATGCAATGAATTTACTACTTTTGCAGTTAAAAAAATGTTCTTATAGTAGATACTTATATTCTTTCCAAGATATTGAATTTTCTTCAATTAGTCGTCATTTTCATTGATTTAGCGTCATTTTTATCAATTTGGCGCGATTTTTGTTAATTTGGCAACGATTAAAATGTCGCCAAGTTGGCGACATTTCGCCAAAATCTCGCCAAGCGTTATGGATGGAGAAATAAGTTATTCTTACAGCAGATAAATGACTATTGGCGTTCAAATACAAAATCATTACTCAAAGTATCTTTTTTCATGAATGGAACGAGCTAGATCCACGAGAATGATGTCAAGAAATTTATCGCATGGTATTACATATGAAAAGTGAACATGTTTCTCAATAGGAATTTTTTTTATTTTATATAACTTTTTGATAACTTTTTTAAAAAATGTGCAATATCTCGAGAACGGTTCATGTTAACGTTCTAAAATTTATGTCAATCATTTTCTAATGAAAAATTACATAAGAAATGTCTATTTGCGTAACTTTATTAGTGGTTTTGATTTTTTGACGATTTTTTCAAAATTTCACTCAAAAATTTAGGGGGTTCTGAACATTCGATTGAGTATAAAAACAATAGGCTTCCAGTGTTTACGAATTGTGATTTTTGTACCAAATTTCGTTCGAATCGGTCCATTCGTTCGTCAGTTATCCTCTCCAGAGACTCACTGACACACACACACTCACACACACACACACATACTTTCACACACACACACACACACACAGACAGACATCACTTTAAAAATGTTTGATTCGTGATCAGGGATGCTTGAAACGTGCTCTCCCGTCGAAAACTTAAATTCAAATTTTCGACCCCGTGACAATACTTTCCTTATAAATTATGTATATAAGGAAAGTAAAAATACATACCCAAATATGCCGATATCGGGATTCCCGTGCAAATATAAAATTTGTAATATCATGAGAATGACTGTGAGAATTCTTGAATATTGGTGTCCATTGATTCAAAGTGAGAACATCGTGAAACATCGTGAGAATGAATGGGAGAATTCCTGAATATTAGTGTCAAATGATTTGAAGTGAGAGTATCGTGACAACGACTGGGAAAATTTCTGAATATTGGTGTCCATTGTTTTAAAATGAGAACATCGTGACAATGACTGTGAGAATGTCTGGGAGAATTCCTGTATATTGGTGTCCATTGATTTAAAGTGATAACAACGTGAGAATGACTGGGAGAATAATATTAGTGTCCATTGATTTAAAGTGAGAATATCGTGAGAATGACTGGGAAAATTCCTGAATATTGGGGTCCCTTGATTTTAAGTGAGATCATTGTGAGAATGACTGTGAGAATTCGTGAATATCGGTGTCCATTGATTTAAAGTGAGAATATCGCGAGAATGACTGTGAGAATTTCTGAATATTGTTGTCCATTGTTTTAAAGTGAGAACATCGTGAGAATGACTGTGGGTCAATTCCTGGATATTGGTGAACATCGTGAAAAAGACTGTGAGAATGACTGTGAGAATTCCTGAATATTAGTGTCCATTGATTTAAAAGTGAGAACATCATGAGGATGACTGTGAAAATTCCTGAATATTGGTGTTCATTGATTTAAAGTAAGAACATCGTGAGAATGACTGGAAGAATTCCTGAATATCGGTGTTCCTTGATTTAAAGTGAGAACTACGTGAGAATGACTGACAGAATTCATAAATATTGGTGTCCATTGATTTAAAGTGACAACATCGTAAAAATGACTGGGAGAATTCCTGAATATTAGTGTCCATTGAATTAAAGTGAGAAAATCGTGAGAATGACTGGGTCAATTCCTGGATATTGGTGAACATCGTGAAAAAGACTGTGGGAATGACTGGGAGAATTCCTGAATATTAGTGTCCATTGATTTAAAAGTGAGAACATCATGAGGATGACTGGGAGAATTTCTGAATATTGGTGTTTATTGATTTAAAGTGAGAACATTGTGAGAATGACTAGACGTATTCCTGAATACTGGTGCCCATTGATTTAAAGTGAGAACATCGTGAGAATGACTGTCAGTATTTCTGAATATTGTTGTCTATTGTCTTAAAGTGAGAACATCGTGAGAATGACTAGGAGAATTCCTAAATATTAGTGTCAATTGATTTAAAGTGAGAACATCTTAATGACTGTGAGAATTCCTGAGTATTGGTGTACATTGATTTAAAGTGAGGATATCGTGAGAATGACTAGGAGAATTCCTAAATATTAGTGTCAATTGATTTAAAGTGAGAACATCTTAATGACTGTGAGAATTCCTGAGTATTGGTGTACATTGATTTAAAGTGAGGATATCGTAAGAATGACTGAGAATAACTTTGAGAAATCCTGAATCTGTGTCTTTGATTTAAAGTGAGAACATTATAAGAATGACTGGGAGAATTTCTGAATATTGGTGTCTATTGATTTAAAGTGATAACATCGCGAAAATGACTGTGACAATTCCTGAATATTGGTGTCCGTTGATTTAATGTGGGAACATTGTGAGAATGACTGTCAGAATGACTGGGAGAATTCCTGAAGATTGCTGTCTATTGATTTAAAGTGAGAACATCGTGAGAATGACTAAGAATGACTGGGAGATTTCTGGCATATTGATGCCCATTGATTTAAATTGAGAACAACTGTGAGAATTCCGGAATACTGGTGTCTGTTAATTCAAATTGAGAACATAGTGAAAAGGACTGTGCGAATGACTCAGAGAATGACTGTAGGAATGACTGGGGAAATTCCTGAATATTAGTATATATGCATTTAAAGTAGGAACATCGTGAGAATAACTGGGACAATTCCTGAATATTGGTGTCCATTGATTTAAGGTGAGAACATTGTGAGAATGACTGGGATATTTCCTGAATATTGGGTCCTTTGATTAAAGTGAGAACGTCCTGAGAATGACTGGGAGAATTCCTGAATATTAGTGCCCATTGATTAAAAGTGAAAGCATTGTGAAAATGATTGAGAAAATTCCTGATTATTGGTGTCCATTGACTTAAAATGATAACATCTTGAGAATGGTTGGGAGAATGACTGTGAGAGTTCCTGAAGATTGATCTTTATTGATTTAAAGTGAGAACGTAGTGAGAATGACTGGGAAAATTCCTGAATATTGGTGTCCATTGATTTAAAATGAGAATTCTCCATACATTTAAAGTGAGAACATCGTGAGAATTACTGGGAGAATTTCTGAATATTGTTGTGCATTGATTTAAAGTGAGATCGTAAGATTGAATGTGTGAGTGACTGGTAGAATTCCTGAATATTGGTGTCCATTGATTTAAAGTGGGAACAACGTGAAAATGACTGGGAGAATTCCTGAATACTGGTGACCATTGATCTAATGTGAGAACATTGTGAGAATTTCTGAATATTAGTGTCCATTGATTTAAAATTTAAAAAAAAATACAATGATTTGATAATAATAAACATAATTTAATTTATAATTCTTAGATTAAAATTTGACAATATATCTAGACCAACACATGTTAACATTCTGTAAATTATGATATTTACTTTCAAATTAAAAAAATATTACGTATAAAAGGACTATTTTTTACTAACTTTTAATATAACTTATTATTCTGAAATTCAATAATCGAAAACTTCTGGTTCGATTTTCTCAAATATCAATAGGCCTTTGACATTTTTATCTCTTGCATCCAATTTAACTTAATTTGCCCAATTTAGGGAATGTAAGGAGATTTTCAGGGAAATTGAATTAAATACTTTTAATAGAACTTCTGGAAAAATAATATCGGGTAGGATACTATAAAGATTTGCACATATTTTGAATCACAAACAATGTCCCGGGCCCCTAAATTATAAGGGGCCCTTAAATCTTGTTTGTGATTAAAAATTTAAACAGAAACAATTTTCTAATTAATTTAAAACTGGTAATATTAGTTTACTTTAAATTATAAAATATGTTAATTGTTTTAAATATTATAAATTTTTTTATTGTCATATTATATATCCTTTAGATATTATGCATCCTTTAAAGTCATATTATACATTATTTAAATATTATACATTCTTTAAAGTCTTAATATATTACTTTACATTAAAATGTTTGGAAGTTTTTTACATGTACAAAAGGCCCTTCGGAACTGTGGTCCTGAGACCCTAAATTTATTATGTTTTGCATGTGTTTAAATGCGTATGGGGGCCCCCAATTAACAACAGACTCTGGGTCTCATATTGGCTTAATCAGGCCCTACCTGTGTATCAATTTTAACACCGTTCTGTGCTTAGATTTAAGGCTACAGACTGCATACACACATACATATTCCTTTATAATGTAAGCTTGCACCCATAAATGTCATAATTTTATTTGCAATTTATTGTTTTCCTCGAGCAATAACGGAATTGTTGGAGCTTCATCTATATTACGTAGGCGAGTTTTCCTTATATCTAGCCGCTCTGATATAATACATTAATCTTCTGTTACTGCGACCAATTATTAATTTCTTTATTTTTTAATTCTGTTAATTTTTTATTTAATTATATTTATTTATTTTTTATTTCTGGAATATAGCCAATTATATAAAAAAAAACCGAAGTGAGCAGCATGTGACTTTCTCTATATAATACAATGACTTTATTTCTATAATAGCGAAATAGCGGTGTGCAAGATTCATGGAGCTATTTATGTTATTTAAATAACATTACGCAAATTTAAATGGGTAGCTTGTGGCAACTCATTAATGCAAACAGCTTGTGAATGTAATGACAGAATGATACTCACGTGCAAAATCTTTACGAAAATTCAGTTGATATTTAATTTATATCTCTTGAAAAAAAAAATGACAATTGACGATTTCTTATTTGTCTCAAAATACTAAACTACTACAAAACCTGTGTTCTCTTGCTAATAAAACGGACTAGATCCACAAAAATTATGCTAAAAATTTATCTCATAATATTTCATATGGAAAATGAAGATATTTCACGATAGTTACTTCTTGTTAAATTTTATGTAATGTTTCTTATAAATTTCTTTGGAAAACATGCAGTATCTCTAGAGCGGTTCCAGTTAGAATTCTAAAGTGTGTGTCATGCGTTTGCGAATGAAAAAATAAGTATACAATGATTTTTTATTTAATAATACTGAAAGCCCTAATTTTGAAAAAAAAAATCAAAAATTCGTTGGAACATTTGGGTGTCTTTAGAGCACTTGATCACATTTAAAACCATCAGGGATTTAGTATTCACCGATTGCAGTAATTGTATAAAATTACTATATTCACAGCCGTAAGCACACACACACATGCACACACACACACACATACACACACACACGCATACACACACACACACATACACACACACACGCACACACACACGCACACACACGCGCGCGCGCACACACACACACACACACACACACACACACACACATCATCCCAGAAATGTTTGATTCGCGTTCAGGGATGCTTGAAACTTGGTCTCCCGTCGAAAACTCGAATTCGAATTTTCGACCCCGTCACAATATTTTTTATACATTATACTATGCATATATGAAAAGTAAAAATTGAAAAATCTATATTGTTGTTCCAAATGATCACATGGTACCCTTCACTTTAAAGATCTTGAAAAAACCTTTCAATTGATTCTTTGACAATGTATCCCCGGGGGAAGAGTAACTCCCTCACCCCGAGGGGGCTAGTTACGTCATGAACACAAAAATTGTATCGCTGTTATTTATCATAACTGTGATTGAAATTATTAGGTCTCGAGGTCATTGTATCCATGATTATGTCGAATTTTGTTCTATGGTGCCATGTTAAGAAAATATAAAATTGCTCTAGAATTTAAAATAATTTTATCTAGTTCTAGATTTTTCGATAACAAAGTCAGATATAAAATTTCGTGGAAATCCATTACTATTTGAGGCAGCTACTGTGAACACAAAACATCGACCACAGGCAGAGAGACAGACAGATGGTCGGACATCACTGTAAAAAAAGTAAAAATGTGTTCAGGAGGTCCTAAAGAATATATTGGCATCAAAATATCGAATTCGAAAATTTTTGTGAAAACAAAACTTTATATTATATTATATAGTATAAGAAAGTAAAAATCTGATGTGGGCAGTACCTGGCCTTCCTTAAATAATGAAAAAATTTACTTACAGCGAAAAATATTTATGTATAAGAACCACGGTACTGTGTTTTTAACATTGAATTGTACATTTAGAACTTTTTCGGATGACAAGATCTAAAATTATTTCGAAGCACTCTATAAACTTATATTTCACACAACTCCAAGTTAATAATTATCAAAATTGATGATATCCTCAATAAAAAATGTAGTCCTTATATTAAAATATTTTAATAAGTAATTCATCAATTAAGCGTTAATTTCATTAACTTGGTATCATTTTTGCAATTTTGACGATATTTTTGTCAATCAGGCACAAAATATTGCCGTTAGCGATATTTCGTTAGATCATTCGCGAAGATTATCAAATATATCGCCAAGTGTTTTAGACAAATGAGGAGAAGAGAATGTCTTATGTACTAGAAGGTATGTATGCCCGTCATATGACGGAATTCAGAATTTGCAAAACATTGCCTTCCATTTGGCGTCATTTTTATTAATTTGGCGACATTTGGTCAATTAGATTTTGTGTTATAGGAAATTTGGTCAATTACATTTTAAATTATAGGAAATATGGCCAATTAGATTTTGAGTGGATACATACATTGCACAGACACACACACACAGGCATACACATTTACACACAGGCATACACATTTACACACACACACACACAGAAAAAGAGAAAAAGAAAGAGAGCGGCATCACTTCAAAACCGTTTAATTTGATTTCAGGTATACTTGCAATGTGATCTTCCACCGAAAACTGAAATTTCCGACTCCGTAAATAATACTTTTCTTATACAAGGAAAGCAAAAAGTATAATTGTTTAGTTTCTATGATTTTGTGACTTTCTTCGTTCATTCTGATAAAAGTAAGTCTAAATATTCCCGAAACTAAAAGTATAAAAATAAACTACGTCACATAATTTCTCCACTAACGAGTAACAAATAATAATATTTCGTTGATATGGAAAAAAAAAGAAGGTCTTCTTACCATGGGAGTTTAAAGAGTGTCTTTTTCTAGACAATCTAGAAGGATTTATGTAGCAAATCTTCGTAAAATATAAAAAATTTCCAGAAAATGGCAGACATTTCTTTTATCTTTCCTACGACTTTTAGTAGAGAAATGTTTTAGGTTTTTCAGCTTTCGGGCTCGGTGCCAAGAATACGTAATGGCAGTATTAACATAAATATTATCCCTAAGACTTGATATCATCCTTTGTTGATGAAGCGCGAAGAATGCAAAATACTGTGGGTTTCGTTTCTACAGGCATAGAATAGGAAGATGATGATTATACAGCGGTTTCATTGTTTCGTAAAACTTTTATGACTAAAATTTCACATTCCGTGATAAAAGTGAAAAAAATCTGATGTGAGTAGCACAGAACCTTCCCTACAATATTTCTTTTACACTAAAGGTGTACAGGTTTCATAGCACAATGCTTTGGGCACTAAATTAAAAACTAAATTGATAATTGTCATCTTGGTGGTATATTAGTTTCAAAGATTTTGTGACTTTGTCCATTTATGTTGATAAAGAAATGTCCATTCTAAATATTCTAAGAACTACAAAATTAAAATGACTATATTACGCAATTTCTCCCTTTTCAAACTAAAAGTGTACGAGTTTCACAGCACAATGCTTTCGGTAACTAAATTAAAAACTAAATTCATAAGTCTGAGCTTATAATTTCTTAGTTTCTAAGACTTTGTGATTTTGTCCATTCATTTAGATAAAGAAATGTCCATTCCAAATATTCTAACAAGAAAGATCAATTATGCATAAACCATTGATTATGAAACACTTTCAAACTGCAATGCAATTTTATTTAAACATCTCTAAAATTCAATACATTCCTCGGTAATATTGTTAAAATTATCACAATACTGCATTAACTCATTACATTTGAAAATTTAAAACTTCATCGAAAAAAATGAACTTCATTCAAATGACGACATTGAAATATAAAATGCCTGGTTTAAACCTCTCTAAAATGCGATACATTCCTGGGTAATATTTTTAAATTATCATAATACTACAATAATTTATTATATTTGAAAACTGCATCGAAAACAAATTAAATTTATTCAAATGACGTCATCGAAATATAACACACCTCTCTCTATAAAATCAGCATTTCATTCATTAACATTTTTCCATTCATTTCATTCATCCCAATACTATAATTTATTTTATTTAAAATCTTAAAACCACAAGTACAAGTAATATAACTCTATGCTTAAAACTTCATCGAAAAAAATCGTTTGCTTCTTTACGAAAAGTCAATGAATGTTTCATTCATATCAGCTATATTGCAGACTCCATGATTTAAATAATTTTGCGTTAAAGAAATGCAGCAATTCTTGTACAACTCATTCTACATCTTTTGGTATTTACATTCTCCATAAGTGAAAAGTAGGCTTCGTTGTAGAAATAATTAAAGTTGGATGATCATTTAAACTCAACTATATTGTAATTGCTTTGTTTCAATATGTATATGCACAGAATTTAAGCAAAAATAAAGCGGTTTGAGGACGGATACAACACTCAATATGAATTAAAAAGAACTTTAAAAATCACGATTTTGAGACAAGATAGATGCCATATATCATTTTGAAGTGGGTCACGTGATCTCTTCATATAATGGTCACGTAATCTCTCCATATAAAGCGTGTAATTATTATTTTAATTTTTATTTAAAAAACTACTGAATATATTTTGCTGAAATTTTTTTGTTTACATTTTACGTAAAGCTCCGAAATGCGCATTGATACTACAATCGTAGATGCTATCCCCATCGAAATACATTATCCCTACAAAAATTATCATCATCTGATAAAGGGATAAAATATAGAAAGATAAAATATAGATAGATCTGTAGGAAAGGGGTGCACAAGTGCAAAAAGTTTCGGAAACACTGCCTTAAGCTATATCCAAGGTTCATATTTATTACAACATCATTTCATTTATCCTTATATTTGGCGATTCTGATGTAATATACTCATCTTCTCCTGGTCACATAGTTACTTGTAACAAAGATCAAATTTTCACCTTCGCAGATATTTATATGCTTCTGAAATATTATAAATTACATAAATTATGTATTATGCCCATGACTTTTCAAACATAACACAGAGACATTACTTCTTTTAGAGCGAAATAATGATGTATAAGATATACTACACACATATCTGGCTTTAAATTTCATGGTGACATTTGGGAATTTTTTTTATGACAACGTGAAAATCTATTTCGAAGTACCAAATTAATGCAAGTCCAACTAGACAATTAGAAATATTGTTAGGCCACTAAGAAAGATCTGATGTGAGCAGCACATGACTTTCCTTGCAGACTCATATTCACGTTCTCTTTATTTCTTCAATAATTCATCAAATTGAGTTTAATTGCACGGCATAACAGCCATAATTGTTTTAAGTGGCACTGAATGTGCATTTTTAATTCCATTTTCGTTTTCATTTGGAAACTGGAGTTATTTCCAAGGTGGCTTAGCGAAAATGCGAAAAATCTAAAATATATCGGGAGCGGCTAGTCTTACAGCAATGGGGAAGGTCTTATTCTTTTCATCGTTAAACATTGCGTATAAATCAAGCACTTAATTGATATATTTGAGCATACGCAGTTTTTATTTTAAATTTTGATGATTTTTGCGGTCCATTTTGCAAAAAAAAAAGCAGGTTATTTTTTTCCAAATCGTACCAATATCTAATCAGCACCAGGGTCACACACAAGTTACTTACCTACCAAATTTTATGAAATTTGGTCCATTAGTTTTTGAGTTAGAATAAATACATGCATTGCACAGACACACAGACAGGTAGACTGACAGACTGACAGACACACATATGTCAGGCTAAAAATAGTTTTTTCGTATTCTAGAGATCCCAAAACGTGTAGATTTGTCGAAAACTCGAGTTGCGATTTTATGCACGATGCCAATACTTTTCCTGTACATTACCATGTATTGCAACGTAAGTAAAAAATCTGATGTGGGCAGCACATGACTTTCCCTGTAGGCTTGTATTCACTTTCCCTTTATTTGTTCAATAATTCAATAAATTGAGTTTAATTGCATAAAAAAACACCCATAATTATTCAAAAGTACACTGAATTTGCAATTTTTAATACAATTTTCGTTCTCATTTGGTAACTGGACTTATTTTCAAAGTTGGCGTAGCGAAAATGCGAAAACACTAAAATATATATCGAGAACGGCTAGTCCTTGTGTAATGAGGTTGGTCTTATTCTTTTCTTCGTTAAAAATTATCTATAAAACAAGCATTTAATGGATATATTTGAGCATACGTAGTTTTTTATTTTAGATTTTGAAGATTTTTGCGGGCCATTTTGCAAAAAAAGGCAGGTTGTTCTTTTCCGAATCGTACCAAAGCCTAATCAGCACCAGAGTATCCTACAAATAACTTATCTACCAAAATTTGTGAAATTTGGTCGATTAGTATTTTAGCTAGAGTGGATACATGAAATTTTTACAGACCATTTCGCAAAGAAAGGCGGGTTTTGTTTTTACGAATCCTACTAAAAAGTAATCAGCACCAGGATCTCACCCAAGTAACTTATCTACCAAATTTTATGAAATTTGGTCCATTACTTTTTGAGTTAGAGTGAATACATTTATTGAACAGACACACAGACAGGTAGACTGACAGACTGACAGACACACAGACGTCAGGCTAAAAAGAGTTTTTTCGTATTCAAGAGGTCTCAAAACGTGTAAATCCGTCGAAAACTCTAGTTGCGAATTTAGGCATGATGCCAATACTTTTCTTATACATTACAATGTATTGCAGCGAAAGTAAAAAATCTGATGTGGACAGCACATGACTTTCCCTGCAGACTCATATTCGCTTTCTCTTTATTTCTTCAATAATTCAATAAATTAAGTTTAATTGCATAAGAAACAACCATAATTATTCAAAATTATACTGAATTTGCACTTTTAATACAATTTTCGTTCTCATTTGGTAACTGGACTTATTTTCAAAGGTGGCGAAGCGAAAATACGAAAAAACTAAAATATCTCGAGAACGGCAAGCCCTTGCGTAATGGGGTTGGTCTTATTCTTTTAATCGTTAAAAATTATGTATAAAACAAGCATTTAATTCATATATTTGAGCATACTTAGTTTTTATTTTAGATTTTGATGATCTTTTCTGGCCATTTCGCAAAAAAAGGCAAATTATTTTTTTTCGAATCTTACCAAAATCTATTTAGCACCAGGATATCCCACAAGTGACTTATCAACCAAATTTTATAAAGATTGCTCAATTAGTTTTTCAGCTAGAGTGGATAAAGGGAATTTTTCAGAGCCATTTTGTAAAAAAAGGCATGTTGTTTTAACAGGAATCGTACCAAAAACTAATCAGCACCAGAGTCATTCACAAGTTATTTACCTACCAAATTTTATGAAATTTGGTCCATTAGTTTTTGAGTTAGAGTGGATACATACATTGCACAGACAAACAGATAGACAGATACACACACAGACGTCACGTTAAAAAATTTTTTTTTGTATTTTAGAAGTCCCAAAACGTGTAGATCCGTCGAAAACTCGAGTTGCGATTTTGTGTATGATTCCAATACTCTCCCTATACATTACCATGTATTGCAGGGAAAGTAAAAATCTAATGTGAGCAGCACATGACTTTCGCTTGCATCTTCGTTAAATTTGGCAACTTAATTCACTTTACATTCTTCAGGTCCTCAAAATAAAAAAATAAAAATAATATCTCGAGAACGGTTCATCCTACAGTCAAGGGGTTAGTTTCATTCTCTCAGTTGTCAAAATTTACCCGAAGAACAAGTACTTAATCAATATATTTTAACAAATACATATATATTCATTTTAGTCATTTATTTCAGATTTTCACTATCTTTGCAGGCCATTTCGCAAAAATGAGTCTGTTATACGTTGATGAATCACATCAAAATCTAATCAGCATCAGAATAACCATCAGAGGACTTAACTGCAAAGTTAAGAAATCTTATTAAATAGTTTTTTTAACTACAATGAAAATCGTCTTCATTTTCTCCAAATTAAACATTTAAATAATATCTCCAAAATGGTTCTTTTTAGAGTAATGGGGTGGGTCTTATTTACTTTCCCTGCAATACATGGTAATGTATAGGGAAAGTATTGGAATCATGTCGAAAATCGCAACTCGAGTTTTCGACGGATCTACACGTTTCAAGACCTCTAGAATACGAAAAAACCATTTTTAGCGTGACCTCTGTGTGTGTGTCTGTCTGTCTGTGTGTCTGTGTGTCTGTCTGTCTGTCTGTGCAGATTTTGTATCCACTCTAACTAAAAAACTAATGGACCGGATTTCACAAAATTTGGTAGGTAAGTCACTTGTGAGCGAGTCAGGTGCTGATTAGTTTTGGGTAAGATTTGGAATAAAAGAACCCGCCTTTTTTTGCGAAATGGTCCGCAAAAGCTTGTATCCACTCTAACTGAAAAACTACTGGACAGAATTTCACAAAATTTGGTAGATGAGTCACTTGTGAGTTACCCTGGTGCTGATTAGATTTTGGTACGATTCGAAAAAATATAACCTGCCTTTTTTTGCAAAATGGTCCGCAAAAATCGTCAAAATCTAAACTAAATAACTAGGTATACTCAAATATATCCATTAAATGCTCGTTTAATACGTAATTTTTAACGACGAAAAGAATAAGACCAGCCCCATTACACTAGGACTAGCCGTTCTCGAGATATTTTAGTTTATCGTACTTTCCCTACGCCACCTTTGAAAATAAGCCCGGTTACCGAATGAGAACGAAAATTGAATTAAAAGTGAAATAAATTTAATTAAAATAAAGAGAACGTTAATATAAGTCTGCAGGGAAAGTCATGTGCTGCTCACATCAGATTTTTTTTTGTTGTTGTCTAAAATTAAGTATAAAACAAGCATTTAATTGTTTTGCTTAATTGTTTGATCATATGTAATCTTTTATTTTAGATTTTAGCGATTTTGTAAAAAAGGCCGGTTCTTATTTACCGAATCGTGCCACGATCTAATCAGCACCAGGATATCCCACAGGCGACTAATCTGCCAAATTTTGTGAAATTTGGTCAATTAGTTTTCTCTCTCTCTCTCTCTCTCTCTCTCTATATATATATATATATATATATATATATATATATATATATATATATATATATATAAAGTAATAATAGTAGATTGAAAATCCAATGAACGAAAAGTAAGAAGCTGCAACACGATAAACCTAACTTTCTAAAACACCCACAGAATAAAATATAAAACAGCAAATAAACAATCAAATGGAAAAATACAGAACACGAGTTATCAAGTTACAGAAAATCAACAAAATTCAAAGGTATGGAAACGAATTATTATTAGCCCCTCCTTTTACTAGCTCGTTTTGTACATTATTACCTTTTCTTAGCATTTCGCTTTATTGTTTTTCAATTCTTATGAATGGCAACAGTAGATCGTTTTTTATTTTTTCTTTGCGAATGGCAACACTGGTCTCTTCAATCAGAGTTCCCGGTTTCGACTAGTTTGTACATATGCTATGCATTTTCCAGGTATTCATTTTTTCTTTTTTTTTCCTTCTTTATGTATGTCGTCCAAGTAGAAATAGTTTATAGATATAATCTACCTATTTCTTCAGAAACATACATATTTTATGTCTGCTTCGTCAAAATACTTGGACTTGAGAACGGATTTTACGAAGTGAACATTTCCATTTTTTTAGGGTTAGCCCTTTTTCCACGTGTATAGCGATATAGTTTGATTTTTTAAGTTTTTCTATATTCGTTTCCATACCTTTGAATTTTGTTGATTTTCTGTAAACTTGATAACTCGTGTTCTGTATTTTTCCATTTGACTAATGATTTGCTGTTTTATATTTTATTCTGTGGGTGTTTTAGAAAGTTAGGTTTATCGTGTTGCAGTTTCTTACTTTTCGTTCATTGGATTTTCAATCTACCATTATTATTGAAATCATTTTATTTATAAGCTGCACTTGCGCAATAAATTAAATGTATTTTGCATTTACATATTCCATTTACTTAATAACTTTAAATTCTTTATTTCATCATATTTGCATAGTATCCTTCATATTTTAGTAAGCTACAGTATCTATGAATTTTTTTTATATATAAAGTATATATATATATATATATATACATATATATATATATATATATATATATATATATATATATATGTATATATATATATATATATATATATATATATACATATATATATATATATATATATATATATATATATATTATATGATAAAAAAGACAATTTTAATTTCAACATTAATAAAATATTACTATTTAATTCCTGCAATTCGATTTAATTGTTTAGAAATATTATCCTTAATCAACATTTTAGAATTTATACATTATCAGATAAAAAATTTCATGCTATGCATATAAATAATCTAAAAATTACCAGCAAATTATACAAATATCCAGCATATTTAGTTAATGGTATGGTTAAAAAGTTTGGATTAGCTGAATTTTCCAGAATTCTCTTCTTTGTATCTTATATTGGATAGACATCAACATTTTCTTGTTTTAACATTACATTTTAATTACATACCCTTTTATATTAGCCTCACTGTTTTTGTTTATATACCCCATTATTTTGTAGCTCTTACTGTAGAATATCACCTTTTATTGCCTTTTCGCTTTACCGTTATTTGTTTCACACGATTGGCAACGGTGGATCTCTACTTTTCAATTTTGCGATTGGCAATACTGGTCTTTTCATTTCCGGCTCCTATGATTAGCACATTTTCAGTGTTTTATAATCCAGGTATTCTTGTTTCCTTTATAATTGTTCTATCTTTATGTGTGTTGCCCAAGTAGAAATAGTTTATAGATATAATATATCTATTTCTTCAGAAACATACATATTTTGTGGTCATTTTGATTAAATACTTGGACCCGACGAAGAGATTTTTAGAAATGAACAATTCAATTATTTAGGCCTAGTTCTTTTCCACGTGTGCTTGCGATTCATTTATTTTTTTATTATCGATTCCATAGCTTTGATATTTGTTGATTATCTCTAGCTTGATGACTCTAAATTTGCATTTTTTTGTTTCATTTGCTTGATGATTCGCTATTTAATACTTCTTTTTATTATGTAGGTTTTATTTAAATTTAGGATTTTTGAGTTGCAACTTCTTTCTATTTTATCAATGGAATTTCAAAATATTATTATTATTATTATTATTATTATTATATATATATATATATATATATATATATATATATATATAAAATAGTAACATGTTATTTATAATATAAATTTAAAACTTCCCCCCCCCCCCATTAACCTAGCTCTAATAATAAAAGAAGACCAGTGAATGACCACTGCGGTCATTCACCGGACTCCACTAGTCTAAGCGACTATTAAATTGACCACCTTTTTGTAGCCATGCTTCTGTAACAATTGAAACCAAAACAACCTTTTTTTTTAGTTTGAAGATTCAATTTTGTTTTCACACTCAATAAACCCTTTCTAGCTAACAAATAAAGCTTCATTCCTGTTAATTTGTGTAAAACTGCAGTTTCCTTACCTTACTATTTTGTAGTAAACTGGGCAAGTAGGCTCCAAGCTTCTTTTCAGACACCCATCTTTTCCTCAGAACCATGTGACTAACTGGACCAATCCTAGCTAGTTTCACTGATTACACTCTAAGGAACAAGATGTAAGGTTGGTTTTCATTGAATGGATTGGCTGAAACTTGTTTTAAAGGCATTTGAAGGTAATTGGTCATTCACTGGTAGGGCCACCCTATATATATATATATATATATATATATATAAATGTAAATTAGTAAATCCAATGTTAGAATGTATGTAGTAACTCATAAAACACTATTCCAAAATTTTCCACAAAATACAAAGAAATAAAAGAAATTAACACATAAAGAGGA